>VXAA01005292.1:975867-1006788 GCA_013399115.1 Anseranas semipalmata
GGGGCAGAGCGGGGCCTTCGGCGGCCTGGGGGAAGCGTCTGCTGCGGCAGGAACCGGGGGCTGCTGCGGGGCCGCCTGGCTTCGGTTCCTTTAAAACGGGGTTGAGAAATCCGAGGGAAAAGGGGAAATACAAGGGCCTTGTGAAAACGTGATTGTGGCGTGGAGGGGGGAAGCCAGAGGTGTTGAAGGCGCCCTTCTGGCCTTTCTGTGACCTGGGCAGTAGCTGTGCACTTAAATACCGTGCGTGCCTCCGAGGCAGTAGCCGGGGAGCTTCCCTGCTGTGTTTTTCCTGAACATTTCCATCTGGTATGACATCCAAATCAATCCGTACGATTCCTGCCCCCCCAAGCCTACCGCTCTCCTTGTCTCTGGAGTGAAGGCTTTGGTCAAGGTTGGAGCCAAGGTGACGTCCTGTTCAATTCACATTTGCCTTTGCAGGTGCTGGCTTTTGCCCAAACTGGCATTGCTTTCAAGCTGTGTGTGAAAAATGTGATATTTCCATTGCTTTTGACTCGTCATAGAGCAGGCTGGTCTTCCTGGAGATGGGAGTTTTGAGTCAGTGGTGAGCTGCTCTCAAGGGGAATTGGTGCTGTTTGATATCAAGGGAATATTTTCTCGTGGGCAAAGCATGGAGTAAGCCCTTCTCCGCGATTGAGGAAGAAGTGCTCATGAGACAGTCATGGGATGAAACGTGTTGCTCAAGATAATGTTTTCCATTTCTTGCAGACAGTGGGCTGCAAGCACTTGCAGTGTAAGGAGAGCCCTCTGCATAGCCTGAAGGCTGTCTAATTCTCCTTGCTCAGGTGAAAGGAGCAGCCAGTTCGTGCTTTTGGTTAGGGCTATTTCAGGGACACATGGAATGTCAAAATCCTGCTGATCAACATGAAACAAGTGTTAAAACTGAGACAATGGGAGTTCCAGCCCTCGGCCACCTTATATGCTCAGTGACCCTCAAACCTTATCTAATGCAGCTTTGATTACTGCAGTTAAGAGATTATATTGCAACAGTTCATACTGTTTGCTTAAGTGTAAATACCATGCTGTTGACAGTCTATACAACACAAGGTGTGTGTGCCAAACTTGGGCATTCTGCAAAGCGTCTAAGCCAGATAATTCCCCACAGCTTGGTGTTGGTGGGATTTGGGACCTTTCTGTAGTGCTCATTTCCTCTGGCCCAGCAATGGGTGCTGCTGTCCTTCCTGTTCTGTAAATGGCTCCACTTGCTCACTTCCCCCAGGGATAAGTGATTAACAGTCGCTCTTGGTCACTGCTCCCTTGTGACCCTGATAAAGCTCACTCAGTGTTACATCTGTCTGGATCAAGTGATGCTGGGCTGTAGCTGGGATGGTCGTGTGTCCTCGGAGCAAGGCAGGACCGTTCACTGTTTCCACAGCTTTTCTGCAGTGCTGATGGCAGAGGAATGAATTCTAACTTCTGGGTACACTGGTACTTCAGAAAGCTATATCTAGTGCTTATACTTGAGCCACTAATGCTTAAGGCGTGAGCCTTATGGTAAGCTGGCAAGCTGTGGCCTTGTATCTGGTGTCGATCCTTAAGTCAACACGGGATAACCCAGGAGTAGGAGGAGTTTGGCTAAAGTGGAGTTCAACTTTTTACAGTATAATCCATTGACTTTTCCTGGGAGACAGGAACGGTATGAAAAGGCTTCGTTTCAGCAGTAATGTTTTCAGTGTGCCAAAAAAAATACAACGTACAGTAGAAGTTCTACTGGTCAGCTTTTGAGTGCAAGACCTGCTTGCTTGGCTGCTTGCAGGCTTTCATCTGGGTAATTTCAGTGTCATGGGGCAGGACACTTCTGTGGTTAAAAAGCCTGGAAGTTGAGTTTTGGTATGAAGATCTTCTCACCACTTGTTGAACATAAATTGCAGTGGTACCCATTTCTTCTTTATCACAAGTTACAAATGTTATCCCTGCTTTGTAAAGGTCTTCCAATTGTATATTTCTCTTCATTTAAAATGACAACTCTGTATGGTACTGGTGTTCCTGGTGGTAGTGAGAAAGAACTTCAACATTCTGATTATCCCCAGATACAGGCTTGCATCAATGAAGTTTTGACAGACAAGAAAATGGCAAAATCATGCATCTTAATGTTACCTCAGCTGCTTTGCAAGTAGTGGCAAAAATGCTGGCAACAGAACTCAGCACCTAATCCTTCTTGTGGAGTTCATAATAAGCAGAGATGCAGTATGGAGCTGAGCCCATAATCTGCAAACCTGAGACTGGTGATGGGAATGAGACTTTGAAAACTTGACGTGGGATATTTCCAATGTTCTGAGGAACTACCTGACTTGTTGCTCTTTCTTCCAGCTTACAAAACTGTATCGGGTGTGAATGGTCCCCTGGTTATCTTGGATCAAGTTAAGGTAAAGACAGATTCTTAATGATTGAAGCTATTGAGGGATATTTTCCAGGATAAGCTGTAACAGTTTAAATGCAGACTGTTGTGAAATTCACGAGTCCCCTGAGCAATTTAAATACACGATATGCTTTTGACTACTGAAATAAATGAAAATAAGCACATTGTGATTATAGCTAAAGAGTTGTCCGTGTGCTGGAAGAAAGGGATGAATAGCTGAGGCTGTTGGGGAAAGAAAGGAAACATTGTTCCAGTTCTACCAAACTCCCCAGAATGTTGTCTAAATTAGAATGTAGAAACACACATAACCACTTTGTTCTTGATCTTTTGTTGTTGTAATAAAGTGCTCTCTAAATGGGAACTATAAACAGTTTTGGCTTGTCTTCAAATTACTGGCAAGTTACTGTTGGAGGCAAGCAACTCATGCCTTTTTCTTATTGCTAGACACCATGTATTGTGTCTTTGAATAAACATATTGGGACTACTGGGATTTTAAAAACGGGTTCAGTCAGGTCTTTTGGCAGCCTGCAATCTGAACAATATTGTATAATCCCCATAAAAATGGCTTTAACTTGATAAATTTTAATTGCCTTGGAATGAGTTTTGTTCTAATGACAAAAATATATAAAAAACCACTTAGCAACTACTAGTTTTTTAAATTTGCTTGAAACTGGTTACTTTTGTTTCATGACTGTTCTGGATTTTAATGTCTTCCACCGTCTCTTTTGCTCATTTTCAGTTTCCTAGGTATGCAGAGATTGTCCACTTGACTCTTCCTGATGGTACAAGAAGAAGTGGGCAGGTTCTGGAAGTCAGTGGCTCCAAAGCTGTAGTTCAGGTAAGACTGGAGACTGGATTGTCCCTTGATGCAACAGAAAAATATTTTATTGATCACTATGTGTTTGAACTATGTCAGATATGTCTTGTGATGCACTTTTTGTACTGTAAGTAAAAAATAAAAATCCACTTATTCCAAATGCAAATGGTATGAATAATTTTAGAAGATTGAAAACTGGAGTACAGAATTTCATCTTTTTTATTTGTACTCCCCCAACAATCTGATTCCTTTGCAGCTAGATTAAGGGAATTGTACTATGTTTGTACAGTATTAGATTCAGGGTCAGCTCCTATGCTATGTGGATGCAGGTATGTCTTCTAGGCAGCTGTTTCTTGTTAATGTTAATTCTTCTTATCTGAAGAACTTTACCCTGTAGGCACAGGAAAGTACTTGAGATCAAAAGAATGGCACTGGGTTTGTTGGTTGCTGCTGATATACCTCATGAATTTTGTTTAAAGTAGGTTTTTATGTCATGTTTTGTACTAGTGAGCTGCTTTTGAAATCCTCTGCTAGCAGGGGACTGCCATGCTTTTCTTCCCTGTGGCTGATCAAGTTCTCAAGCTGTGAAGCTGCATTCTAGTGCATTATTTTGTAAAGCACAATACTACTTGTTCTTTTCTTTTTTTCTGGTATATTTGCAGGTATTTGAGGGAACTTCAGGTATTGATGCTAAGAAAACATCTTGTGAATTTACTGGGGATATTCTTCGAACCCCTGTCTCTGAAGATATGCTTGGTTAGTACTTGCATCTTGCTTTGAAGAATGAACAGACTTACTACCCACTAACTTATTTTTGCAGTAGCTTACACTTCTATTTTATTGCTGTTTCTTGTAGGCAGAGTATTTAATGGATCAGGAAAACCTATAGACAGAGGCCCCATTGTTTTGGCTGAAGATTTCCTTGACATAATGGGTATGTTGTTAATCCATTTCTGGTAGGGAGTTAGATCTTTTTTTCTGTTTTCTGAATGCTATAATAGTTTTGTGAATGTAGGATCTAACTGTTAAGGGTTTAATCTTTTTTTAATTTGTATGTTGCATGAAACTCAAATTTATGTAAGGTAGCTTATGCAGGCAATTGAGGTAGAAGTTAACTGTCTTCAATGATGATTGGAACCTGTTCATGGAAGTATATTTAGACTCCTAATTATATAGCATCCAAAGATAAAAAGGTAATAACCTGACAGGCTTTTCTTGAAAGTGCTCTTACAATTTACATGAATGTAGAATGCTAGTTTTGGGATCAACAAAAGGCTCAGATTTGATGAGGTGCATCTAAAGATTTGTGGGCCTAAAGGTGGGGTTTCCAGCTTTTGACATGAGACTTAGGTCAGTGCTGAAAATCAGTGGTAGTTTGATAAAGCTTCAAACACGTATGTGGAATAACATGTGTTCTCTAAAAACATAACAGGTCAGCCAATCAATCCCCAGTGTCGAATCTATCCAGAGGAAATGATTCAGACCGGCATTTCTGCTATAGATGGTATGAATAGTATTGCCAGGGGGCAGAAGATCCCCATATTCTCAGCTGCTGGTTTGCCCCACAATGAGGTGGGTATTCAGTGCTGTTCTTAAAACTGCTAAAGTGGTGTGCATTTCACTGGTTTTAAAAAGTAAGCAAGTTAAATTCTGCATCAAATATGCAGATGGACTAATGAGCTTTCTCCTCTAGATTGCAGCTCAGATATGTCGCCAAGCTGGCTTGGTGAAGAAATCCAAAGATGTGATGGACTACAGTGAAGAAAATTTTGCCATTGTGTTTGCTGCTATGGGTGTAAGTCAATGTTATTGGAGGAAAATGATGCTCAAGTAATAAGACAGTGCTGTGAGTAGCTGAGCATTACTTTTTTTTGAAAGTGTTCTAGGTAGGTCATATGTATAGCTAAACAGTGCTGAGTTGGCTGGCTGAATGGCTGAAAATCCCAAATAGTTAGTAGTACTGTAACAAAGCAATTGTCTCTGGTTGGGATAAAGTATTAAACTTTGTCCCTAAGGTGGAATTCTATAGAAATAACTCATTCAGTCAGGATTGCAAGGGAGTCTTTGTGGTATGAAGAGCTTTGTGTATGGATTAGTGATGAGGTGGTTAGACCTTCATATCATGCAAACTGTAGTATGTTAAAATCTGGTCTGGAACTGATGCTTTCATATTGTGATCTAGGTGAACATGGAAACTGCTCGGTTCTTCAAATCCGACTTTGAGGAAAATGGGTCCATGGACAATGTGTGCCTGTTCTTGAATTTGGCCAATGATCCAACGTAAGTAGTTAAACTATGCTGGCTGGAAAAAGGCTGAGAAGAACAAATAAATTGGAAGCCAAAGCCTCACTGTTGACCTGACAAATATCACTTATGTTGACATTTTGCAGATAAGTGAGTATGAAATGCTGGTACTCCAGTTGGTGCACGTAGCAGATTTTTCAGAGGGTTTTAATGTATTTGTAACTTCAAACTGTTACTTTGCAGCCTTAAAGTACCTGTCATAAATAGGCCGTGCTGTTCTGTTTCAGCATTGAACGCATTATCACGCCTCGTCTAGCTTTAACAACAGCAGAGTTCTTGGCATATCAGTGTGAGAAGCATGTGCTGGTCATTCTGACAGATATGAGCTCCTATGCTGAAGCTCTGCGAGAGGTATGCGTTTATTAAGTGACGAGTGTAGATGGCAGGTCTGTGTGAGTGATTTGGCTTCCTGGAAACACTTTTCTCGATTGTCTCAGGTTTCAGCGGCTAGAGAGGAAGTACCTGGCCGTCGTGGTTTCCCAGGTTACATGTACACTGACTTGGCTACTATATACGAGCGTGCTGGGCGTGTGGAAGGCAGAAATGGTTCCATTACTCAGATTCCTATTCTTACCATGCCCAATGATGGTGAGTTATTTTCAAATGTTTTTAATAACTAGCACTTTAAAGGACTCCCTTGGAGCAAACTGCCTTATTTCAGATGCACAGCAAGATAGCAGGTCCTGTGGCCCTTAAGTTTTCATTTGGGTAGTGCAGTTCTTGGCTGCCTTCTCTGTATGGTTAAGAGAAATACTTTGGTCGTTTCAAACCTCAGGACTGTTCTCCAGCCCTCTTTCAGGAGTACTTACAGCTCTTGCATAAGAACACTTAGTGATATATGGGGGTATTAACTGATGGCATTTTACTTTAGAAGTTACTTAACTGCTTGAAAAAACTGGCACATCACTGCTAGAATGGATATAAAAGGTCTGAAAACTGTCAAACCATTTTTTTTCCAAAGATATTACTCATCCTATCCCTGACTTGACTGGATACATCACTGAGGGACAAATCTATGTGGATAGGCAGCTGCACAACAGACAGGTGTGTACCACAGTGGTTGGAACACGTTTAAGATGACTTCTGTGCTTTTTGAAGTATTATTGTTGAATTTTTTGGATGTCTTTCTTCAGATTTACCCACCTATTAATGTGTTGCCCTCCTTGTCTCGACTGATGAAGTCAGCTATTGGCGAGGGTATGACAAGGAAGGATCATGCAGATGTATCTAACCAACTGGTATGTAAGAACCCCTTCAGAGAAGCAGCAGCATATTTCAAATACACCTCTCTCACTAAGCAGCCAAACAGCTGCATTCCAGAACACTCCTGAGACTGCTTTAAAGCATTAAGTGATTAGTGGGACCCTTGTTTGGGTTTTGAACAGAAATCTTCCCATGGGTGCTGTGGAGCCATGTAAGTCACCTTCTCGTGATTCTCTGCAGCATGAAATGTGTGTGCTGTATGGGATGCAGTAACTGCTGAGAATGTTAGATGTTGTATAAATTGTTCTTTTCTATATTAAATGTAGGGTGATTCAGTCTTAGGGTATTGGTCACTGTGCAATATGATAGTGATGCTATGTTAGCAGACACAGGAGCTTTAGCTATCTGAAGGACCTCAAATGTCATCCTTCCAAATAAGCACCTCAGTTGTTAACCTGAGGATGTATTTTAGTTACCAAGGTAAAAGCACTAATATTTCTATCCCTTTTAGTATGCCTGCTATGCTATTGGGAAGGATGTACAGGCTATGAAGGCTGTAGTTGGCGAGGAAGCTCTTACCTCAGATGATCTTCTTTATCTGGAGTTTCTGCAGAAGTTCGAGAAGAACTTTATTGCTCAGGGTAAGTACCTGTTTCAAGATCATCATGGTATGCATTAACACCTAGAGGGTCTTGTTTTCCGACCTCCCTGTTGATGAGATACTTTCCTGCCCCATGTTTCATTCTGTGGTTAATTTCTGTAGGTCCTTATGAAAATCGTACTGTTTACGAGACCTTGGACATTGGATGGCAGCTTTTGCGAATCTTCCCCAAGGAGATGTTGAAGAGAATTCCTCAGACAACACTGGCTGAATTCTATCCTCGAGATTCAACTGCAAAACACTAGCCACAGCTTCATCTCTAACTCCTTGCTCTGTGAAATGCTGTTTGTTTTCTTTTTTTCATGTGTTGGTGTTTACTTGTTGCCCTTATAATCAAAACCAAGAATAGGTGACATTTGTGCCAGTGTTCCAATGTACACTGATACCAGTTTTTAAAATATCCCTTCTTCCAAAGCCTGGATCTTCAGGAAAACCTTTAGGCCAGCTCTTACAAATGTGCAATAGCTATCATGAAGCTTTTTTTTGAACTGGACCTTTTGTAGTGATTTCAAAGGAATGTCTTGAGGATTACCAGAAACTGCAGATCTTTGCTTTCAAACCATGAGCACATGGTTTAGAAAACATGAAAGAGCAAATGTGACTTCCTTTGTCCAAAGCATCTGCTCTATCTGATCATATGCAGTTGCCTTGCTGCTTGTAGAACAGATGGCACTCTGCTGTCCTCCTGTTGTGCCTGAAGACCAGGCTAATATGTGGAAAGTATGGTGCATGACAACATACCTCTGAAAAATGCAAGTCACTGGTTTGTAACTATGGCTTAAGATTCTTAAAGGTATGCACAAGCTAAGGACACTAGTGAGCATACCAGGCGCTTTTCCACCAGTAAAGGGTCTTTTCAGAGGTCACAGGCCAGTGGGTTGCTACCTGAAGGCAGCATGTTAAGGCTCCGTTGCTGAATTAAAGGTTTTAAATTGTACCTTGAAGTTTGCAGAGTAAGTTTCCTACTTAACCTTTTTTTTTTTTTTTTTGAATTCTGGCAATGCCAGAGATGTATAACAGCAGCTAAAGCATTCTGAGATGAGTAGTGTCCCGGTGGGCAAGACTATAGGTAATTCAAGGCTTCATGCTGCTACTGAGGGGATTATATGTGATGTGAAAACTCTTATACCTGACACAGTTGTACTGGAGGGAGGTCAGCTTTTAAAATGTTCATGCTAAACAATGCAACAGGAGAAAACAACCTAATGTATGAACGGATATTTTGAATTCTGTTATAAAGCATGCTGTAGGTGGCACTGGGTCCTGAGTCATGTTTGAAACTGTTGTGGTTTGCACTCCAGGCACAGATTTGGCTAGTCAGGAAAGCTCAGCATTCCCAAACACTGCAAACTTGGCTAGTCACTTCAGTGTGATTTTTTTTTTTTATATTGGTTCAGATGAGGCTTAGAGCCCAGTGCTGGCAGGCTTTCTTGCTTTTTTCCAGGCATAATGTAGTCTAAGCTCTGGTCTAGCTAACCAAAGCATGTTGCACCTCTCTAAACGCCTTCAGTGCTTGTCTAGGAAGGTGCTAACATGAATGATAGCGTGCTAATTCCAGTTTTCCCTGACGTTTCCTGTGTGCAGTTCTTTCTATAGTTTGTTCAGTGTTCTCTGTAACTTGGATGCAATAGCAACTTTATTCCAGTGCATTCCACTCTAAAGCTGTGTCAAGTCTATTTTTCTTGAGGTAAGGATGGTAGGTTGGAATTGTTGGCATGAGAATACTTTAATGTAGAGAATATCTAAATAAATTAAATATGAAAGGTGTTGAACAAAACAGAAGCTTTTGTGGTTCTGTGGTTAAAAACAACGTGGGGGTCTTTCTGCAGTGCCTAAGATATCCTTTGCTGAGGTTCCTGTTTTCACAAATGAAAATATATAATCTGCTGAAAACAAACATTTTTCAATTCTATGTCTGCAGTGAAAGCCACTTAAGCCACATGCCACATTATTACTGGAGCTGGTAGCTTTTGGTGATCCAGGATTTGGACTTCAGCTTCAGGACTAAATGCTTTGAGTGGGTGGCTGTTGCAATCATAATGTGATACCAGTGTTTCCACACAAATCTCAATTGGTAGGTAGTGCTAGAGGAGGCTGGGAAACCTCCTTAAAAGGCTTCTTGGAAGTGATCTTAGGGGGTATGTTGACTTCACTAAGTGTGAGGGGGAACTGTGGCCTGGGTAGGTTTATATTGGTGTTCTGTGCAGACAGCCTGGGGCATGACTACTTTGATCCCTGGTGCAAGTCCCTTTACATGAATTAACTGTCTTAAGTGTTTCTCTGCTGGAGGCTGATGAAGGTGAGAGATGTTGAGAACAGTGTGATGTGGGGAGATGTGGGATTCTTCCTGATGTACTCCAGAGAGTTGAGGTAAACCCAAACATTCTTTGCTGAACATGTGCACATCAAAAACAGTCTGCATCCAGTCACTTAAGTAATGAGGCAAGAGTGCCTTTCCTTTCTGCTGATGTTGCCATTCATCCTTCAAGAATTGTGCCCTGATTTCCTGAGCTGCACTGACACCAGCTCTGTAAACAAGAGTTTGTTCTGACTGATAAAAGCCTGAGGCTGTCTCAGGTCTTCTGTTAGCTATTCTACTATGCTACAACCTAAGCTGTTGCTTGTGTGGAAGTACAAGAAGTCCTTGAGGGTAGATGAAGACATTACCTCATTTTTATTTTTTTTAAACTCATTTAAATGTCCAAGCTGGTTCTGCCAGTAGGTTTTTCACCAAGAGTGATGCATGTTGCAGATCCAATATCCTCAGCATTAATAATGGCTTTGTGATCATCTCACAGAGCTTGAAAGATGGTGTTAGTTTAATGCTCTGGAGGAAGAGGAAGGAAGATGTAGTATACTAAAAACGTGATGGTTTCAAAAAAAAAAAATTGGGCCAAACAGTCTTGATGTTTTCTACCTGCGTGAGAGCTCGGCTTACAGTCGTGCTCTCTTAAGGGAGAGCCTGTGGTTAAGGCATGCGAATAACTTCATTAGCAGAGGGCAGCACTCTGAGCACTTGGTAGCACGGGTTTTGAGAGCATCAGGAAGAGAAATTCCAAAGTCCAGTGGATTCCTGAAATCATTCAGGGGGTGGTGAGTTCTGGGGACAAAGGTTGAGCGGGCATTCCTGAGGGCGGGTAAGTGCAGCAGAGCCAGGCAGCTGCCTCTCACAAGGTACCTGCAAGCATGTGTACATGAGGAATGTGGCTCCTGGACCTTGCCAATGTTACAGAGCAGAATAAAAGCGATTTTGCAATTATACTAATATTCGCTGTAGTTAAGCTCTGCTAACCTGCAGCTAGTGGGAGTGAAGGGGACAGAATGAGATGTATCTGCTCTGGCAAGAGGCTCAGACACGCAGGCAAGCCTTCACCGACAGCATGGCTGGTTCGGGTCAGACCGAGGTTCAGGTTGAACATAGATGCTGAGGGTGGCTTCGTGCTGGGGATAAAACAGCTGCTGCCTGCAGCACACGGGAGCAGCGTGCTCAGCCTGTGCTGTGCTCTCCGGGAGAGGCTGCGGAGGAGCGCGGCAGCCACGCAGCGGCACTGCTCGACTCTGCTCGCACCGCGGGCGTGAGCAGGGAGGGGATGGAGCGAGCCGCTGCGTGTCAGCTCCTGCATCAGCCCTGCTGCTGTGCTCCAGAAGGGCAGGGCTGCTTCGGATCCTGTGTCACCTGGAAATGATGTTTTCTTTCTGTTAAATATTTAGTGGTGCAAGCACTCCTTCAGAAATAAGACCCGCTGGAAGCAGCACTGCACACAGTAATGCTTCTTAGCTTGCATGAATGCCGCTGACTGTAAATGCAGCGAGTTTCTGAACAGTGCCTGTGGGTAACAGTGGGGTAGGGCTGGTTCTGCTTTGTGGGGCTTTGTGAGGTCGAGGGTTGTGCGCAGACACACAAAACCAGCCTGCTGGGGCTCTTCAGCTCTTACCTGGGTGAGTTAATTCAGGTTTACTTGCTGTTCAAACCTCTATGAACTCTGCTTTAATGAGGCACGTTTGCCTGGCAGAGGTTTGGTGGCACCGTCCAGCTCTGATCTGCCCTGGACTTGTGCATGTGAGCAGCTGGGATGTGCTGCTCCATGCTGGGATGGCCGAGCACACCTGAGCCTGCTCCCTGCCAGCTCTGGAGACGTGAAGCCGGGCAGAGATCTCCGTCCTCCTCCTGGCTTCAGCTCCCCAGCTGCTGGAGGAAATGCGTCTGCCAGCACGGGCACAGCATCGCTGTCACCTGTGCTCACCAGTGGGTCCCCTGGCCTATGACAGCCTCTCCTACAGACCAGAGGCTCCCAGGTAGTGAACAGCCTGAACCTGGCGCGGGGCCCTGCGAGAGGGGAAGGACAAAAATAGCTTTAGCAAGCATCAGCCAGAGGCCCCAGGAGCAGGCTGGGGCTTGCAGGACAGCTATTTTAGCACCGTGCTGGGAACGTAGCCCTTCCTTCAGGAGAAAGGGATAGAAAAGCAAAGGGGCACTCGGGACCTGGAGGATGGGGTGTCCCTCTGTGAGATGGCATCAGGCTCCTGTTTGAGCGTGGGCGATGCCTCCCTGGGCACCCCAACCCCAAGACAAGTGGGGACGAGGGGCTGTAGTTGGCGGGACCAGCCGCAGAAACACACGCAGAAAAGGAGGTGTTCCCCCGGCCTGGCCAGCCCTTGAGCTTCCTTCGTCCTCGAAGCGATGCTCTCTGCCAGCCCTCCGCCTGCTCCCCCCACTGAGGGACAGCAGGCAAAGGAGACCCAGGCAGAGACGCGTGGCCATGGTCTAGGACCAACCCATCCCGTGGGGTCCTCTCCTACTTCTGCTCCTGCGACACACTGGGGGTGAGTGCTTTAGAAACCCCATGGAGGGAACATCGGTTTGGGCCTCTGCAGGTGAGGGACGCTCTCTGCCATGAAACCACGTCTTCCGACACAGCGCTTAGCTGGATGCTAAACAAACAGCCCAATATTTCATTGCATGGAGACAGCAGGTACCATGCTAAATGGGACGTGCTGATCTCACAGCTGCTGCCTTAGTGCATTTACACACTGTTTTCCCTTTTTTTTTTCTTGTTAATGAGTAATGAGGACTGCCTGGGGGTCTTATCCCCCTCCACCAACTGATTTCAGCCAGTTGGGTCTCTCCGAGAAGCACACGACAGCTGTCGTCTCATTTAGGAAGGGAGGAGAGCAAACATTGGACGTGTTTCCCCTGCCCTGCCCCTTGGGTTTTCAGCTCGGACCGGCAGATGCAAAGCAGGGGCTGGTGGGGAGAGCTGCTGCAGGTTATTTGCACATCAAAAGCAGCCTTGCCTCGGACCCTCTATCGCCCTGTGTGCGCGAGGTGGCTCGGTTTAATTGCTCTTTCAAAGGCAGCTCTGGTCTTGTCCCTGCTGAGATTTTGGGTCTGACTCAGCCCCCCCACAAGCAAAAACTGGTGCAGTGGCACCAGGGTGTTAAGAGAAGATGCAAATCAGCTTTCCTCTGTCTTGAAGCTTATTTGCATCCGCTGATTAGTTCAACAACTAATTCAAACTCCTTCTGTTGAGGATGGCTAGGCTCGGGCAGCTGGAGTAGCGGCTGCGGGCAGAGCTAACGTAGTGCACGGCCGAAGCAGGAAACACGAGTGACTGTGGGGCGATGCACGAGCTATTGCTGCTTCTCTCGTTGTGTCCCCATCACCCGAGCCAGCTGCGCCCTGTGTGCTCGATGCTCCTCAGCCCAGAGCCCCAGCACACGCTGATGCTGCCCCGCTCGTGTCCAGCCTGCGACAGAGGGAGCATTGGCTTCATCCAGTGTTGTCGGGGCTTTGTGCTCCTTCCTGGCTGTGCAGCAGCAGGGGTGCCCTGGCCACGGCTGCATTCTGCTATCCGGCTTTCCTTGCGATCTCACAGCACCCTAATGCAATCCCTTGGGGCCCAGGTGGTTGCCGCTGCCTCGCTTCTGCTGCCACCTGAGGCAGGGGATGCTCCCAGCCCTCCTGCGGGGAGCACAGCTTTTTCTCATCAGCAGCTTCATTAGGGCTGCCCCGGCTATTTGAGATCCCTGCTCCCTCCACCTCTCTTCCCTTTCCCTCTCCCTGCCCTGGCTGCTGGGCTGTCACCGCAGCGGGGACGTGGCACCGCAGTGGGGTGAAGGTGGCCCCTGGTAAGTCCCAGCTGCGCTGCTGTTTGGTTGCGTCCTCTGCAGGCTGGGGATGTTCCCTGGGGTAGCTTGGGATAATTTGGGATGAGCTGGGACAGCAGCCAGCCCGGGGGCTCCTCCCTGCTGCTGCCCTAACCCAAACACACGGATAAGCCCGGGAGCTGGCGGCACCCGGAGGTGTTTTGCAACAGAAGGTGCCGCTCAGGGAAGAGCGAGATCGCACACGCGGTTTTCTATCTCCTTTCTCCCCAGCAGTTCTCAAAGGCTCTAAAAATAAACTTGCCTCGCGCCCCAGGCAGCGTGAGCAACGCCAAGATTTCCCTGGAAAGCGGCGCTGGGGCTGGGGCTGGGGCTGGCCGCGATTCTGGGGGCACGGAGCAGCCTGCGCGTGGCTCGGGCCCTGTAGGAGCTGCCTGGCAAGTGGGGACGAATGGTGCTTTCTGCAGTTTGAGTGCTCCCCCTGCTTTGTGCCCCCAGTTTGGGGGAAAAAACAGCATGTTGAATAGTCAAAACATGTGCTGGCTTTTGCTGAGGTGTTTTCCCTGTATCTCTGTCTCTGTAATTGTTTTCTCTGGCTCTGTGGCTGGGGAGGCAGCAGTGGGTTGGGAAGGTTTGAGGCTGCCTGGGGACAAAAATCGACCCATCTGCAGAGCTGGGAGGGCAAGGACCGCGGCACGTGGGAGGATTGTCTCCTCCTTTCCAATACACCCGCGTTCGCTTGCAGCAAGTTGCTGCTTTTCCATGCATGGGTTATCCCAGCTGCAAAGCAGAGATAACGCCGCTTGCCCATGCGGCAAAGCGTTGGCAGGGCTGGAAACGAGCAGGGCCAGGTGGAAGGATGTCCCCAAGGAGGACTTTGGTGCGTACTGTGATAAATGGCTTGTTGGCTGGGGGGTGATGTGCCCTGGAGAGGGGCACAGGGAAATGCTGGAGCTCACCAGTGGCAGAAATGCTCTGACCACTGCTGAAGCAGGCATTTGGAGAGCACAAAGTAAGTTTTAAAAAATTTATTTATAAATAAAAACATAAAATTACCAGTAGTTTACATCAGTCACCAGAAATAACATCCAAAAAAACCTGCAGAAAAATAATTATCTGTACAGGCTGCAGCTGGCCGGCCGCGGAGCGGGGCAGGGCAGCCGCTACTCACACCGGGGAGCGACACATCTGCGATGCATACGGTCACACACAGCGTTGTGCAAAGGCAGCACGTCGATGCCTCCGGGCGAACACATCATACAGCGCTGGCTGGTGAGGACGCAGGGCTGGGGTGACGGGGACGTGGACGGGAGCCGCGGCCGGGCAGGAACAGGGCTGGGCAGCCGGGCAGAGCTCTGCCCCTGCCTGCACGCGTTTGGCACGGAAAAGCTTGTGGGAGCTGGGCTCTGGCTCGGACGTGGGGTGTGCAGGGGGACGGACCCGCTCGGTGCAGGGCTATGGCTTGGATGATGCAGAAAATCCTGGCCGGCCTCGCCAGCTGGAGGGGAGCCGGTACCTTAGGCACTGGGAGCCGTCCCTTATCCCCTGCTCTTTGGGCTCTCGCAAACTGTGCTGCAGCAGGTCTGGGCAAAGGGTGGCTGTCCCGACGTGGTGGCTGTCCCGACGTGGTGGCTGTCCCGACGTGGTGGCTGTCCCAACATGACCCTGACCTGCAGCCCCAGGGCTGGATTCGGGGGCTGGGGCTCTCTCTTCTCCAGAGAGCCGTGGCCAAGGCTGAGCAGGGACGCGCTGGGGTGCCGGGGCAGTGCAGAAGGCACAGCCTGGTTTCTGTGCATCACATCTGCCAGCTGGCTGGAGCGGGGCGAGGGACACCGACCTGTGCTGCAGGGGTGCTGCCGGGTCCCTGCACTTTGCAGCGGGGACCGGGGGACCTTGGACAAGGGTGTGGGGATGAGGGATGTGCCGGTGCAGCCGTGGTTGTCGGTGAGAGGTGATGTTGATGTGGGTGCTGGCTGTAAGGGGGTAGGGGCTTGGTGCTGGATGCTGGCTCAGCCTGGGGCAGGAGTGACTGCTGTGATGGGAGAACGGGGGAAAAAAATGCATTTTTTGGTTGCTGTAACTCTAAAAAGATACAGAGACAGCAGGAAGCATTTAACTGGATTTTCTTTAAAAATAAAAATCCCTGCTGATTTCTGGCTGCTTCTGTGTTCTGCTCCCTGAAGCTGGAAGGCGTTTTGCTTCCCGAGAGGCACCTCTGGAAACCGGGCACCCCTTGGCAGGTGCCTTGGGTGAGCTGAGGGCCGCGAGTCCCTTCGGGAGCTGATGCTTCCCCGTGAGTGCGGGGCACACCGAGGGTTGCTCCCCTCCGTGGGTGTGAATTAGCGTGTGGACGTGTGTGCATGTGCGGGGTCCTTCCCGAGGCACTGCAGGAGCTGAAGGACAGGAGGAGTGGGTCAGGGACTGGCTCCATGGCTCCTGGTGCGCCCTGGAGACCAGCATCAACTGATGAAAGATAAATAACGGGAGAGCAGCCTCGTGCTTTCTCCAGGCTGCGGTGGTGATGTGTCTGGGGCTGTTTCCTCTTGAAGCTGGTGGGAAGGGCTGTGGTGTCCCCGTCCCCAGAGCCGTGCCACCATGGGGGTCCTGGGAGTTTTGCATCATTTCATTACCCGAGCGTTTGCTGAAGTCCTGTTCCCTGCCCACCCCTGCTGCTGGCTTCTCGGCCCTACAAGGGGGCAGGGAGGAGGAGAGGGGGGCTGCTGGCACGTCACCATTGGCACGAGTGGCTTGTTCACCTCTGTAACACGACAGGCAGCGGCGGGCACCGCTGCGGTGCGACACGGGGAGGGAGAGGAGCTGGCCAGGCCACCGGCTCCGCTAATAAATACATGGCTCATCTGACCTGTACACGCACGGCTGAGTGGGGCAGTGCATCTGGCCTGGGGGAGATGCCCGCCCCCGAGCCACGAGGAGGAGAAGGCAGACCTGGGTCAGATCTCGGTGGCGATGATGTCCTCGTAGGGGACGTCGGCACCAGGTATGTCCAGCTCGATGGGCTCCTTGCCGTCTTCCCCTGCAGCGAGCTGCTGGAGCATCTTCTCCAGGTTCTGGTTCCTCTTGTACATGTGCAGGTAGCTCTGCTGCAGCTGCTTCTGGTAGTGAATCACCTTCTCCTTCTCCTCCTTCCACGTCTGCCGCTCGTGCTGGAAGCCAGAGGTCATCTGCTCGTTGTTGTCCCGCTCAGCCTTCAGCTCGGCCCTCAGCCTCTCCACCTCTCCCTGCAGGGCTTGTGCATCATCCGCCACAGCGCAGGGCCTGGCCCCGTCCCGGGCCTCGCTCAGCTGCTCCTTGAGGACAGCCAGCTCCGTCCGCAGGTCCACAATCTCCTGCTCCAGCAGGTTCACCTTCTCCCTCAGCAGCTCGGACTCGTTCTTCTTGCGCTGGAGCTCGTTCTCACACACCTCCAGCTCCATGGCTTTGGTGCGCAGGGAGCCTTCCAGGTCCTGGGTCTTCATCTCCAGCCCTTCCATCTTCACCCTCACCTCCTTCAGCTGAGCCTTCAGGCTGAGGATCTCGGTGGTCTTGGTGTTGAGCTCGGTCTGGGACTCCTTCAGCTGCTGCTTCAGCAGGGAGATCTCCCCCGACTTCTGGCACACCTGCGGGCAGGGAGGCAGCACCCGGGTTAGGGCTGCGCCTCGGGGAGCACCCATGGCAGGGGTGAACCCCAGGGGATGGGGCACCCCTGCAAGCAGCACCTGGGAGTGGAGCAGGGAAATGCCACTGAGCTCCCCGCCCAGCCCTAAAGCGGGGCTGGGGACCGATGCTCCTGGGGATGGATTTTGGGGGCTCGGCATCGGCTGCTCCTGGTGGGACGGTGGTGGGGCTTACAGGGAGGGGACAGCGATCATATTGTATAACTTGCAGTATCTTTGCAAGCTATGTGATAAATCCTTGCCTGAAAGGACGGCCACCGGACAAGAGCTGTACTCCTCCCTGTGCAGTTACAGTGAAATTAGATTTGTGTATTTTATTCAAGTGGGCATGTGAATTTTCAGCAGTTTAGTGGTCTTTGCTCAATGGCACCCAACCAGTAAGAAAACTAAGCTTCGGCACGGGGCGGAAGGTTTTACTGCTTTTTAATAAATGACCACGGCAAGCCCAATGAGTTCCTATTTACACGTGGGAAGGCAGCCTTACTGCTCCGCTGGGGCAGGCAGCCTGAGAATCCCTGCGCTGGAGGCTGGAAGCACTAAGTTATTTTAATGACTGCTATTTTTTTTAGTGTAGTAGTTTTTTCCTTATGTGATGTGAAGTGCTGAGGGGTTAAGGGGGCAGTGAATCACAACTTAGAGTTGCTGACAGACTGGGGCTCTCCTTGGCTTAAACACCTACCTCCTGCATGGGCTGGGTGCGTGCCCCACCTGCACTGCTCAGCTCCCGTGCTGCTAATGGTGCTGGTATGAAATGCAGAAGAGCTGCGTGGTTTGGTGCTGGAGCTGTCTCCTTCCACACGCACCCTTCACTTTCGGCATCGGCAGCCCGAGCTGCTGCTCGGTGCCCCAGTGCCGCTTACCTCCCATTGAGTCTCCTCCAGTGCCGGGGCGAAGCTGGTCTTCTCCTTCTCGTAGGACCTCAGCTTGGTCTCCAGCAGGTTTTGCTCTTTCATGAGGTTCTCCAGCTCCTCCCGGAGCTGCTGCTTCTCCTGCTGCAGCTGGAACACCTGGAGGTGAAGGACCTGCTGCGTCCGCTGGGTTTTCTGCGAGGTTTGCTTGAGCTTGCTGTTGCATTTCTGCTTGAGGCCCTCCAGCTCTTCCTTGCAGCGCCGCTGCTTCTCTTCGTAAGCCTGGCAGGAGCTGACTTCCTTCTCCTCGAAGCTCAGCTGCAGCTCCTGCAGCTCTCCCTCCCTCTCTAGCAGCTTCTGCTCCAGCTCCTGGATGGTGGACTCGTCTGTGGAGATGGGTGAACGGATGCAGGTGGTCTTCTCGGTGGCAGTGTGGTGGTGGGGGGCTTTGCTGGGGTTGATGATCTTGTTGCCCCCGTCAGAGAAGGACATGGCCTTGAGGCTCATCATGTTGCTGTCCTGGATGACAGCACACTGCATGATGTTGTGCGCTGAGCCACCGAAGCGGCTGATGGGCCCCACGGGGGCGACGAGGGGGTCGAGCTGGTAGCTGCTGCTGGTGCTGTGGGTCGGAAGGCTGGACATGGAGTTCCTGCCCGAGTCCGACAGCCCCCCCGAGCATGGCACCGGCTTCAGCTCCTGCTCCTTGCCTTTGTCTGGGGGGTGCAGCTGCTGGGGGAGGTGACCCCCGTTCTCCGGGGAGGAGTGGAGGATGGCGCCGGAGCGGGGCAGCACCGGCTTGAAGGCAGTGGGTCGTGCAGCGGGCTTCTCCGCGCCCTGGGGGAAGAGCAGAGCACGTCGGCACAAACCCAGGCAGCAAAAGCTTCTCTCCCTGGTCCCTCCTCTCCCCCCCGGCCCGAGCACAGAGCCCCCCCAGGTGCAGCCCTGTGATAACGCCCAACAGTGACCAGCACCATGCACTTCACCACCCCAGGCTTGTAGGGACCCACGCATCTGGGGCACCGTCTCCCCTACTAACCACTTCCAGCTGACTGGGGAAGGGCATCAGCTTCTGTGGCGTGGGCGTCCCGAAGTCCATGCCGCTGGTACCGGCTTGGCTGCCCAGCTCCCCGCCGGCGAGCGAGGTGTAGTCCGCGCGGTGGGAGCCGTGCGACTTCTGGCTGACCTTGATGTAAAAGAAGTCCTCATTCTTGCTGCTTTTGGAGCCCGATTTGTGGCTGGAGTCCTGGGAGAAGCCGAAGCGGAGCAGCCCGTCCGAGTACCTGTTGAGCTTCTTCAGGTGGGACGACTTGCGGAGCTTGTACTGGGAGGCCCGGCAGTGCTTGCTGTGGAAGCTGTGGCCGGAGATGAGGCTACTGACGCTGCCCATGCTGCTCCCGGGCGGGGGGCACGCGGCGGGGGGAGCAGGGCCCGGCGATGCGGCACGTTGAGGCGTCCGGGCAGCGGGCAGAGACAGCCGCTGCTGCAATCATAGCAAAGATCTCGCTGCGCCCTGGAGCTGCGATCCTGCAAGAGGCAAAGAATGGGATGAGCAAAGGGGGGTGGGAGGTGGGGGGGCAATTCTGCAGGGTGCCCCATGCCTGGGTGCCGGCAGGGGGCTGCTGGGTGCGGTGCACCCCACTGCGGCACACCAGGAGCCTCGCGTGGCTCCATGGCAAGCTCTGAAAATAAGGAGAGGAGGTAAAGGGATCTGTAGGTGCCAATTTCAGCATGTGCTTGTGCCCTGCTGGATGGATCTGGTCTCCTGACAGCCGTGCTCGGCGCTGCGAGACGCAGTCACAACCGCTCCTGCATCAGCCCGTCGCTTCCTGGTTTCTCTCCAATTTCCAGTGCTCCTCTTAACCTACCTGAAAAGGGATGCTGTGAGGCTTAATTACGCTTAATGTCAGTGCAGCACTTGAGAAGACGAGAGGCGTTGTGTGTGTGCTAAGCATTGTGATTACGGTTCGGAGGTATGCAGGGTTCTGCATTAATTCTCTTTGTTAGTGGGGAGGGGGAGAAAAAATCCCAGCTCCTGGTGGCCTTTGCAGTGCTTGGCTCCCGGTGTCAGGATGATAATGGAGACGCACCTTCCATCTGGGTAATTAAAGGGTGAGGTGGGGAGAAGGAGGATGAGCTGCTGGTAGGCAGAAATTAAAGTGTAATCAAAATGAGCTAAATCCAGGTTGCATAGGAAGCCGGGAGAGAAAGGGGAATTGTTTGGTGGCTGAGTCACTTGGGGAGCGCGAACAATCGGAAACATCCCTGCTGCCTGCAGGCTGCTGAGTGCTTCTGGGCTTGGTGCTGCGGGCGCTGCACGGGCCGGCTCTGCACCGCAGTGCCCGTGGCATGCAGGACCGGGTCGGTGGTGAGGCTGTGGGCACAGCATGTGGGGTGTCCCTGCTGCCTGCCTGCACCACACGGCCGCATCCTGACAGGCCCAGGGAGCTGCTCCCACTTTTTTCCCACGTTTCATTGTGTCCTGACTTTCTGTCGGGATCCTGTGCTGGCTCCTTCGCATCCTTAGCATGACAACTGCAACCTGTGCTCATCCCTCAGCTTTGCTTTCTTTTTCTCTGTGCTCTGAGGACCCAGATTGATTAAGTGTCAAACAAGAGTCCCAGAAAGACACAATATCCTCTCTAATCCCTAAATCCATTTTGGGGAGATTAAGAGAAGTAAGCAAGAAGCAAGGTCTGAGCTGCTGCCTGGATGCCGATATGTTAAAAGTGATCGATGGCTTCGGATTCATTCATTTTTACAGGGTAAGAGGCATAATGTGCACGGAGGGGGAGGAAGCGCTGCAGGGAACAGGCTAATTGGCACAGAAGGCTGCTCCGCCAGCGTGTTCCCGACACCACGGCTGTGTGTATCTGCCTGCAGAAGAAAAAAAGGCAGAGTCACAGCGCAAAAGCTGCCAGCTCTCACTATGGCATCTTGGAGACAGCACTCAACATGTGCGAGTGAGCGTGGGGAAGGCAGCCGGTCTGTTTACACACACCTATGGCAGAGGTGTCGGGGAGCTCTGATGCCTCACGGTGCAGGCTGCACAGCCCTGCAGCTCCAGAGCACCTCGCCGGGTGCCCCTCGGGCTGGTGCTGCCTTGATTTTTTTTGGGTGCCTGCAGAAGATGGGAGGAACGTTGGGGAGGGAGAGCTGGGACTTTCCAGTCTCTTGGCAGGAGGTGTTTCAATCAATCCCAGCCCTCCTACGCATGCCTGGGAGGGCTGGGCATGTCTTTTTCTTCTTCTTCCCTCTTTCGATTTTAAAAATGAGCACTTTGAAAGCCGTGGAGGAGTTGGCATTCACCGTACAGTGTTAGCAGAAAGCAAAAGGTGCTGGAGACAGCCGGGGTTGGGGCACACCAGCGTGCCCAGGCCAACAAAGGGCACAGGATTGTGCTCTGGCGTTGGGCATCTCCCAGAGGGGACCGGGCTTGTTCCCTGCTTTGCTCAGTGGTGCATGCTTGCGGCTTCCCACACGTCAAATCTAGTGACCGTGTGACTCTACAGGGAGCCAGACTGGTTTGCTGAGCCAACCAAAAACTAGTCAGTATATACCTCTAAGCATACATATGCATATGTGTGTATGCATATATAGATAGATAGATATCAAGGGTTTTTGCATGCTTGGCAACAGCCACATGGTTCAGTTAGGTTAGGCACATTGCAAAGCGTAAAAGGGGGTTGGAAAAACAAAAATAGGAGTGATGCTGAGAGCGTAGGGGCTGCAGGCAGTGGTGGGTGCCCTGCTTTGTGCACCCCCATATGCAACCTGGCTGCGAGCGTGCAGCTGCAGTCAGGGGGCTGGAGACAGCACAGTGCCACGCACACCCCATGTGCACAGGCTACCGACAAAAGCAGGGGCTCACGATGCTGTGAGTGGTGCAGGCTGCCTGGGCAGTGGAATTGGAGCTGGGCTCTCTCTTGCTTTTTCAGAAAGAGGGGAAAAATGAATGGCATCCACATTCCTTCCAAAATCCAATCATGCCTGCTCTGCAATCATGCGCAGGAGAGCAACTCTCCCCATCGCTGCCTTTCTGAACAGGTTGCAGGAATTTAATCTTATCTCCTCACAATACAGCTTCTCTGAAGCCTTTCCCTCTTCCTTGCTAAGTTTTCACAGACAGTTGCTTTCTCTTTGCTCTCCCCAGCCAGGTCACCTTAGTGAGAGCCTTCATTTCTTTCCGGGCTTTGCAGCGTTACTCCCTCCCTGCTGATCCTGTTCTTCTCCCCCTGATATGTGAGAGCTTCCTTCTACCCCTGCACCCTCTCGCCTACTCCTTTTCCCTCTTGCATTATTATTCATCATTTCTGTGCAGATGCACCCACACATTTGGGTGTTTGTTGGGAGATGCACAGATAACACAGAAGCAGCAGCAGCTGCCAAGAGCTGGATCCAGGAGCAGTCTCCTTCCTCTTTCCCTCGATCACTGCCAGGTGATGTGCCCTTGTTTTGCTCAATGATCTGGGTCTTTGAGATGCCAAGAATGTGACCCCAGGGGAAAATGTGGGCATTTCCATGGTGAAAAGCCATGCATGTACTACCTGGAGCATCTGACTAAATGATTTAATGAAGAGGCGGCTTAATCCAAAACTTGGAGAGCAGAAATCCCACTGAGCTGGGTTTGGGATCTGGAATCAAAACTGGGATTAGCTGGTTCGGATTTCTGGAAAAGTGCAGACCCCACATCCTTGATGCTAGCAAATACCAGACCGGGGAGATGGGCTGCCCTAGGCCGTGGTGGGCACCTGCCTGGTGGGCACTGTGTGCCTCTGGTCAGGCTTTCCCACTCAGCCCTCGCTCCTCGTGCCCAGCAGGAGCTGCGCTTCTCCAAACCCACTTGTTTCAGTCTCCAAAGAAATGGCAGCAATAAGGTTTGGAGAGCCCCATCAGCGGCACCGACCTTGCCCCCACCCTGTAATCTTCACCCTAATCGCACTAATGGGAATGAATTCAAACACCGCCCAGGCAGACGCCGTCCTTGTGGTGCTCAATTGTGGCTCGGTGCCGGCGAAGGGCCCCATTACAAGGCTTTCATTCACTCCAATTCATTGTCCCCCACTCATTCACTGACATTCATTGGGATCATTTTGATCGGAGGCAGCGAGTGAATTGAATCGGGATTCACAAAGCGCGCACCATGTGTTCTGCCCTGATTTGCCATTAGTGAAGGGGGACACTCCAGATGAAGAATAACCAGCCTCAATTACATGTTACATCCACTCTAATAGCCCAGGAGTCCATCACACTTAATGTTATTTCAATGAACACTAAGAGAATTCACACCCACTGGCTGGTGCTTGTTAGAGGAGCCAGCAGTGGGTTTGGCAGAGGTTTTGGTGGGCTCAGTGCCAGGGCGACAGGAGCAGTCTGTGCTGTGTCTCTGCCAGTGTCCCCTGGCAGCTGGGCTCTTACCGTGATCCCACTCAGGCCCTGGAGGTGAAGGTTTAATTGCTCAGTGGGGAGAAAAGCAACAAAAGGGAATCTGCACCCGTTTGAAACCCATCAGCAGCACCAAGTGTTGCCTCCTCACACCCAGCTCTTGCAGGAGAATGGTTCAGGTGCTCCTTATTCTGGCATCTCTTACTCCTGCCAGCCTTGCTGGCAAAGCCAAAATATCAGTGTTGAATTCCACATCAGCTTTGGAAAGAGCTCGAAGGCACTGCATGCGCCCGTGTCCCGTCTGGCTGAGGTACCTGGAGATGGAGAGCCTGGTCCTGGCCTGGGATGCGCCAACAAGCGGCCTTAATGGGTGAGCAGGGCAAAAGCGTTGGTGTGGTGTTGTAGGCGGCACTGAGGCTCCTGGATTAAGCTATGTTTGGGGAAACCAGTACTAGAACAAGAGGAATTTCTCAAATTGACAATGAATCATATTGGCAGAGTGAGCTTTAGAGGATATCGACTCAACACCCGCTGTGCAGTGCTTCCTTTCCTGCTCCGCGGGGAAACCGCAGCATTTCCCTGCGTGGGAGCCCTGGCCGAGGCAGGGAGGCTCCTGCCCCTGCCTGGGGATGGTTGCACACCCTGCAGAAATTTGGGGCAAGTCAGCAAAGCCCCATAACGTCAGATGTCTGCATTCCTGCAGAGCCTTGTGCTTTCTCTGCAGCAAATGCTTACTGGACGGTTAGCCTGAGCACAAACTAATAGCACAAGCAAATATGTGGGCTACAAAAAGGGATCTGTTATTCTTTCTGTCCTCCTAGCCTGAGAGGGACTTAGAAGTGAGACAAACCAGGAGCACTTGGTGCTGGTGGCTGAACGGCTGCAACCTCAGCCAGCAGGCACTTATTCCCAGGAAAAGCTGCCAATTGCTGGTGATTATGGTGTCACCAAAATGCACCTGTGCCAAGCCAGCCTGTCCTTTCCACGCACAGAGTGGCAGGAGGGCTTTCCGGTGCCGAAATGCCTCGTCTCCCCCCCACGCAGCTGTAGTTGTTAAATAGCTCCCCACGCGCACAAATCCAACAGCATTATCAGGAGCTGGGCTTGAGATGGTCCCAGCCTCCCTCCTCCCACCCCGGTACCCATCCAGCCTCGGAGAGTGCTCATTCCTCGGTGGGGCCGGCCCTGTGATGCACCGCGCTCGCTGGCTGCAAGCGCGGCAGCACCAGGACATCGTGGGAATCTCCCTGCGCTGCTCTGGGAGCCCGATCCTCTGCTGGCCCTGCTGTCACCCCCTGGGGCTGGGCTACAGCTCTTCTCTGTGCTCCTCATGCTGTGTATTTCTGCAAGCAGCCCTCAGCTCTGCCCCTGACATGCCCATCCCTCAGCTCAGACCAGAGCCCAAATGCGTTCTCACTGTTCTAGGTTAAATGCAGCTCCAGAGCCCTCCAGCTCAGGGACGTGCTGCCCCGTAAGGTTTCTATGCAAGCTCGTGGTAGAGAACCAGTTCCCAACCATCCCCTGGCCGCATGCAAAGAAACTCCACCTGTGCTGCCCCGAAATACCCAGAGCTGCTCGCGGTTTCATCCCCACTCCTGCCAGCAGCCTCACGTCACACGGATTTCAGCACTCGTCAGTGATTCAACAGCCGAGCGCAGCACCCACACAAGTCATATCAGTCGTGCTCCCGGCACAAAGGAAACGCTTGTATGAGACATAGTTAAATATTCCTGGGGTGGGGAGATGGATCTTTTCAGCTTACTTAATTCCTAAGAGCATCTGGCTTTTCCCATTAACAAGCAACTAATACTGCAATTAAAGCCCTGCTAATTGGAAACTCAGAAATGCTCTGGTCCTAGCTTTTGTCTTCTGCAGGTTTGCTGACTTGCTGGGGCACACCTGAGCGCAGCCGCTGGGGCACGGCCACCTCCTTCAGCCCGGGGATTCGCACCCTGCCTGCGACAGGCGTGAAGGGACCAGCCGGCTGAGCACCGAGGTCCTGGCAGCACCCAGCACCCCGCTGTTCACAGGGCACGTTGTGGGGAAGGGGTTTTGCATCCCCGGGGATGCTGTCGGGGAGAGGGAGCTTGCAATCCCTGTTTGGACCTTGCAGGCGACCGCATCCATTGCGGCCATCCCCGCGAGGCTGGCAGGTGGGAAGCGACCGCTCCGTGTCTCCGAGGGGGCCCTCGCCTCCCCGCCACGGGCTGGTTATTTTGGGAACAGTCTGGGGCTGGCAGCTGGTGCTGGGGTGGGTGACAGCTGAGCCTGGCTTTCACTTGGGATCTGCGAGGCCCCTTCTCGCGCATCTATTTCCGACCCTGTAAAACACAATCTGCCAGGGTGTGAGGATACGGGGAGGGGGGCATCCAAAAAGGATGGTTGCAAGGGGCTGGCTTGCCCAAGGCGCGAGGCAGCTCAGCAGCTCCATGCTTCTTGCAGGTGCCTCCGAGCGTGGCCGGGGAGCTGCAGACACCATCCCTCGATGCCTGCGGGGTGCCCGTGCCCATCGGAAGAGCTGCAGCCCCTGCCCGCAGCCAGGCCCGCGAGGGCTGGGGTCCCGCATGTCTCCCACGCACTTTCTTTGGGGTCTAGTTGTTGTAAAGGGTCCGGCCAAAAATAGCAAGAACTTCACGTAACTTGAGATGTGCCCTAGATACTTTTCCTCCCAGCTTTCCGCTTCCATGGGCTTTACATGCACCTTCCTCTGTCCCCCTAATTATGGATAGAGCACTAATGAGGGATGGGGAGCCTGTTTCCCCCCAGGTTAGGACAAGGTGGTAGCACCACAGGTTTCTTACAGAAACCGGTCCCTCAGCAACTGCCAGAAAACACCCGAACCAAGGTTCTTTCTGCTGCACCCCCCGGAGCATACAGAGGAGAAGCCTCCTCTCCATGTACAGGGGAAAATTTAGAAGTGGAGCTGCGGGCTGCCATGGAGACAGGGCTCCGTCTGCAATCTTCTCGCCTTGTATTGCCTCTCCCCCTCTCCCACGCGGGTGAAAAGCAGCCAGGAGCACGGCCCTCGTTGCCTGCTGTGCTCCTGCCGGCCAGGGCTGCCCAGCCCAGCTGGCTCCCTCGTGCTGCTGCTGGTCCGGGCCCTGCTCTCGGCTTTTGGCACCACCTTGGCGTATCTGGGGCTCGTGAAGCAAATCCGTGCTCTTCAGATGCTTCACTGAGACAGGAGGGGAAATAACTGATCCATAGAGGGGTGCAGCTGAAAACCCTTGATTCCTGTCCTTAGCAATAGGGCAGTGAGTATCAGGGAGGAATTTCTCCGAGGTAGGACCTCAAGCTCTCCCAGCAAACTAAGCCTCTCTGTGTCGAGTCTATGCTGGGCTTCGCAGCACCTGAGCTCCAGAACTGAGTCGTGCAGTATTTCTGTGCTGTCCTTCCCTTTTTATAATACCATTTGTGCTATGATTTGTCTAAATGCCGGGTATTTTTGTACCCTGCATGATGCTCAGCCAAGAGGGAGCTGAGAAAAGGCAACTTCTGCATGTTGATAAAAAGCCAATCTTGGTCCCCGCCGTGAAAAGCATCTGCTGTGCTGCCGCTGTCTTCTCATCCTCCTTCAACTCCTTTTCTTGCTTTCCAGGGTGTTACATATCCTTATCCCTGCTCTGCTCAACCAGGCTTCAGTGCAGCAGACACAGAAGGGAAAAAAAAAAGGTAAATTCAGTTCTCGCTTCCTATTTTCCTCCTCCTCTTTTTTCAGACTTGGCCCATTGTGATACCACCCCTTTAATGCCTGGCTGCCAAACGGAGCAATTCTCTCAAAAGAGAAATATACATCAGAGTTGCAAGGAATATTCAATTAACCTTTAAACGAGATCATCCATAACTGGCTTATGGAGATGTCATTTAATTGTTTAAAAAAATAAACACAGGCTCTTGCATTTCAGAGGAGTATGTCTGTTGATACAGTTCTGGCTTTTGCTGCTGTTACCACTGATGTCTCGCTAAAAGGCAATTAAATATCAAAATGTTCCTTCCAACTTTAATTCTGAGCTAGAACCTCTGACATCATTTTCTTTGCTTATGCAATATGGCAAGTGGCCACATCTATCCCTTCTGCATGTAGGAAACCTCGATAAACTTCTCTTAGAACATGCCAATGCCCTGTGGAGGAGAGATGCTCAGTTGTCCAAAAGCGAGAGGCTCAGAAGATGAAGATCTTTAATAAATAATTAAAAATCCCCTTATTCCAAGGAGGAGAGCATGCACATGCATTGCTACCCTCTGCTGGAAGGAGCTGGCTTGCACAGAGGCCTTGCGCTGCTGAGGAGGTTAACGGAGATCTCCTTTCAGCTCAGGAGGAGAACTTGGCATGTGAGGAAGAGGAAGGTCTGACCCATGGCACTGCTGCTGCCCAGGGGACCCAGATGCCAAGTGGTGCAGTGACAGGGCTTGCTGCTGCAGCTCTGGCGTAATCCCAGCCCTGCTTGTGCAAGGGGGTGCCCCCCTCCCCCTGATTTTGCTCTCCAAATCTAGGCAATGGCCACGTGTGCACGTGTCCAGCACTTCCCAGAACCAGTCCGCTGAGCCTTGCTGGTCAAGGGGGGGCTTTTCTTAATGTCAGCACGCATAAAAACCCAATACTGCCAAACAATCCGTGCAGGAAAGCCTCTGTGACCCACGTGCCAAATCTTTGTACATTCCCTGCTATTTTTAACTAATCCCCAATGGCAACCATCCACGTAGGTCCTGCCCACTCCTGCCGCACGCCTGCACCGCCGCTCGCCGTGCCCCGCGCCTGCTCCTTGCACCCCTGCTGCAGCTGCAGCCCCCTCCAAACCCCTCCAAACCCAGGGCAGGCCGGTGAGCATGCAACAGCAGGTAACTCAGGTGTGTGGGGGGCTACAACACCCCCAGGAGAAATATTTATAAACACACGAAGTGTTTAAGAGGCTGGAAAATGATTGTAGCAGCAGTTTGCTGCAGCGATACTATCTTCTCACACTTGTCCACGCAGCACGTTGCACCACGGGGTGTCTGTGGGTGACCGAGTGTCCCGCGGAGTGAGCCTGGAGCTCAGCTCTCGCTGCCGCAGATGGGGACGGGTTTTTGAGTGGTCTCGAGGACGGCAGGAACGCGATCCAGCCCTCGGCTGGGTTTTGCTCCCAGCTGCACTGAGAGCGCCTGCTCGGCGGCTGCCCACCTCTCCGCATGCCGCAGATGTCTCACCTGAGCATGTGCTGAGCATGACTGTACCTGCCCGCAGCAAAATAAAGGCTTCCAAAAAGGGGAAAACAGTGATTTAGGGCTAACGATATCATCAGAGCGAGGAGGCGCGGGACGGGAGAGCAGCAGCTGGGGCAGCATCCCTGCCTCTGCTTCCCCCTTTCTCCTTCCTCGTGCGCCCTGAGCCCCCGCAGGGGGCTGCCCCACTTGCCCTCAGCACGGGACACCTGCCCTGGAAGTTCCCCACGCCCGCAGGGGAGCTGGCTTTTCTTGAAATCTCATTTTCCTGCCTGAGTCTCACATTCGTTTTGCCTCCCACCGCTCTGCAGCGCTGCCTGCCAGGGAAGAGTGACTAAGGGGTGGGTGGAAAAGAACGGCTCAGGACCAATTTAGCAGCCTGCGGTGCCAGGAGGAGGGGGTCACCCGGGGAGCAGGAGGGGCACGGGCACAGCTGGGGGCTCCGCAGGCGAGGAGCTGCCGGGGCGGCCGGCACAGCCCCACCAGTGCTTGTGAGCCGCGGCTGGGGGCCTGGCAGGGGCTGCCAGCATCCCCCACAGCGCGCAATTGTGCTCCCGAGTGCACTTTTGCAGCTGCCATTAATTGCCCCCACCGCTGATCACGCTGATAATTTTGCACTTACAATTCTTTGTCCCACTGATTAATGGCCCTGGTGATTAATTGTGCGGGTGATACTGCAAAATGGTTAACAGAGGGCTCTGCAGACCCTTGGAAAAGCCCAGCTCTCGGCTGGCCGCAGGCATAGGTGTGAGCTGGGCAGGTCGGTGGTGCGGGGCCGGTGCGGGGCCGTGAGTGCAGGCTGGCGTGGGAGGCTGGGTCCAGGCAGGGAGCAGCCGGGCTGGCTCTCCCCTGGCAATTATTTCAAAGGGAGGTTAATCAGCGTCTGGCGCGATGGTATCGGGAGGACTGATAGCGGAGACTCGTGAGGACTCTTTTCCTGCTTGTATTGCGCTTGCCGCAGCCTTCAGTGAGGAAAACAAGCTCTCTGGAGGAATGTGGACAGCCGCAGGAACTGCTGCGTGGACGCAAGCCTGCTCAGGAAAATGGGTTAGGAGCTGCTCCCTTCACTGTGAGCACACTGAGTTACACGTGCAAGGAGTTCACAGGCCTCAACTCACTTGTTAACAGTGGAAAGAGGAAGAACCCCTGGAACTGATGTGTTCTGGCAGCCTCGGGCAAGGAGGTGCCCGGGGCACAGCACCGCTGGAAGGGGCTGACACCAGTGCCAGGGGGTGTCAGCAGAAGGTGACAACAGGAAGCCAAATGCAAACTCCCTGGGGAAAAAGGGGCTGGTAGCAGCGATGCTACGGTACCACTGCTGCAGCTGGGACTGGGCTGTGTGGCACAGCCACGCTTGGTGGGTCCGGATGGGAGCTGTCAGGGCTCCTCCACAATCCTGAGCCAACCTGTGTGCATTGGACCCTCCTGCCACCCTGCTGGGAAGCTGCACCCGTGGCCAAATACTCCTGAACCATGAGAAGAAGAGAGGTGCTCCCTGCAGGGCCCCAGTGAGCCTCTGGCCCTTTTGGAGACGGCCAGGCGCAAACTCCCCAGCCAGCTCAGCAAAGAGGGGAGCAGCGCCGTGCCGAGCCTGGGGCTGGAGCCAGCCGCTGCCCGGCTCTGCGGATCTGCTGGCAGCAGTGCGGAGAGTCAGCGCGGCGAGAAGTGACAGCCCGGAGCTGGCTCCTGCCACAACCACAGCAACGCTTGAGCACTGCTTTTAAAGGCAGAGGTTAATCCCCAGCTTTCCAGGATCTGGGGGCTGTGCATCCTCCGGTCAGCCATGACCTCCCCCCACGCATTTACATGTGTGCACAAACCGGCACACATCCTGCAGCCTGCACACCCACACCGAGGAACGCACCGACACGTGAACCTGCCTGGCCACGCATCCGTGCAGGGAATGGCTAAAGCATGTCCAGCAATACCCAGCTGCACGCTCACACGCAGCGACACCAGCACCCTGACACACTCAGTGTTTGCACACAGAGGTACCCGACGCCTACGTGACCCGCAGCCTCCGTGCTTGCCAACCCTCTTCCACCCACGCCGCCCACCCGCTCGCTGCCCGTCCTGCCCCACGCACACAGGCGCTACCAGCAAATAATTTCTAACACGGGCAGGCAGTCCCTTTCCCGAGGACGGCTCAGTGCTAACAACAAACCAAAGGCATCCGCTCCTTTCTTTCTCTTCCCGGAGACTTTGGGGACCGTGCAACCAGAAGCAGCTCGAACAAGGCGCTGAACACGCAGAATTTCCCCGCCGCCTCGAGAAGTTTGCCACACTTCGGAGGGAAGTGAACGGGCAGAGCTGAGCCCCCGCGGGACCCGCTCCCGCCGGGGCCG
>VXAA01005292.1:1007404-1039615 GCA_013399115.1 Anseranas semipalmata
CCGGCTCTGGCCGTGGCAGGGGCTGAAGGAGAGCAAGAGGAGCTTCGGGGGAACGCTGGGCACCATCGGCGAGTTTGTTCCTGCCCGCGCTGGGCTTCAGGCTGGCGGCCCTGGAAGATCCGCATGAGAAAAGCCGAGAGCCCGGAGCCAGCAGCCGGCAGCGGGGCGGCCCGGCCGGCCGGGGGAGCTCCGGGCCGAAGCTCCTGCCTGGAGCGGGGACCTGAAGCGGAGCCTCCGATACCCCCGGCAGGGACAGCAACCGGGCTGCTCGGGCTGGGCCACGGCTTGTCCGCACGGCAGAAATAACGCCCGTTCCCCAGGCCTCTGAGCACGGGGTGCCGAACTGCGAGGCTGTGGCCAGAGCCGTCTGAGGTGCGGGCAGGGAAACTGAGGCACGGTACCTGCAGACCTGCGCCAGCTTCAGAGCCAGCTGAGCTGCCAGGCAGCAGCAGAGCAGCCTCGCCACATTCAGGCTGATGCTCAGTTAAGTGGCTTTGGCTCTGCAAACAAACCACCCCCTGGGCTGCTCCACAGCGAGTGCCCATGTGCACGTGTTTATCAGGTGGAAAGGCAAATAAACGCAGGACGCAGGGGAGCTGAGCTTCTGCAGTGTGTGCACGGGCAGCTGCTCCCATCTTGTCTCCTGCGCTGTCAGGCCTGCCGGGAGTTTGTGCACAACCTGACCTTCAGGTAGTAAAAATGTCCCAAATGCAGCGAGCTGAGGTCAGTGCAGGCTTAAGACCTCCTGTGGGGCTGGGGATTGCTGTGCGATGGGGCAGACATGGGGGCATGTGGTTTTTCCAGCATCAGGAGGAAGCTGAGTGGGGACCCACATGCAGTGCGAGGTCCTGAGCACTGAGCAGCGTTCAGCCTGTCCCGCTGCTCCCAGCTTGGCTGGAGCTGCGTCGGAAGCGCAGTTATGTTCCCACATCCCTCCCCTGCCCGTCCATCTGCCCCTGGGGAGATCCGTTTGCCTCCTCCTTCCTCACTTGGTCGTTAATCTCTTCCTACACGGGGGCAGGTTTCCTGCCGGTGCCGAGCAGGCCTGTTTGCCGCCGCCAGCTGACGCAGTGCTCAGGAATTCACGGGGTGGCTGGCAGCACATTGGGACTTGCCCCGTGTGCGGTGCCGCGTGGCTGCGTCCCAGCCGGGTACGCGGCCAGGGAGGCTGCTCCGGCTCCGGCACACACCTGCACCGTGCCAGGGGGGCAGCCGGTGGTCCTCAGCCCCACACCAGCTCCTGCACCTCTCAGTGCCAGCCTGGGGAAGGGGTCGGGGGAATCGGCAGCCGCAGGGTGAGCCAGCACATCGCTGCAGCCTCAGGGACGGGGACTAAACTGGTCTCAAACCGGTCCATGCACTGCGGCTCCTGTCTGCCCTCAGGTCCCCATGGGAGTGGGCTCGTGTCGCTCCATGGCTGCCTCTGGCACAACTCAAGGAGAGCAGCGCAGGCTGGGCGCCAGGGCTTGCTTTGCCCCGGCTCACACGCCGAGCTGGCGGCGGGAGGCTGGCCGGCGCCGTGTGAACACGCGGGTGCTGCGAACCGGAGCGGCGAGGTCTGCCTCTGCTCTGCCCCACGCCACCGCACTCCCGAGCCCCAGCTCGCGCTAGCAAGGCGTCTGACACCGAGCAAAAATTGTTGTGCCGGGGTGGAGCAGAGGAGAAGCGAGGTTTCAGCTCTGCTCAGACCGCAGCGCTTTGATTTATGGAGCTGGCACTCGGCAGACGAGATCCACCCCCCGTCTTTTTTTAATATTGTTTCCTGGCAGCTTAGTTAGTTTCTCTGCTGATTTGAGCAATGCTCCCACAATCCTGCGGGTGCCTCGTTGCCTTGAAAGCAGTCAGCTGGAATTTGCTATTTTAGGACCTAAAAATTGAAGAGAGGAAGAAGAGGAAGAAGAAGAGGAAGAAGAAGAGGAAGAAGAAGAGGAAGAAGAAGAAGAGGAAAAGTGTATTCATGTGAGTGTAGAGGAATGATTTAACAGGATTTCACTCAAGGGGAAAAGGCATAAAAAAAAGTATGATTAATTTTCATTCGAATGGAGCTTCATGTTTCTATAGTAAGTCATAACAAAACAAGGCAGCAAAGCCAAGAAGTTATTTGTACCAGATGGGCCAGTGGTTGTATCTGCAACTTTTCAGGAATCGTCCTGGCTTGGGCAGATTTTGCAGGGATGTAGCACAGGACCTCAACCACCATCCTGGCAGGGGGGACAGGGCAGTGAGTGCCACGTTCCTGCTGTGTCCCTTCACTGTCCCCTCTGGCCCTGCGTGGCAGCAGCTCCTCCTCGGCTGAAACTCGTCCTCCCCGGCTCATGCATCCCGCGCAAGCCAGCACTCGCCCCGGCTGTTGTGTCCTCGCCCCCTCAAACGAGTCTGACTCGTGGTGTTACCTTGCCTCCCCAGCCACCTGGAAGCTTTCCCAGGACAAGGTAGCCCCAGAGAAGAATAGCAAAGGGCACTCGTGGAGATGCGGCTCATTGAAGAGCTTGGGGTGCACACCCAGCCCCTGCCCATCTGCGGGGCGTTTGGGCAGATGCTGGGAGCTGAATCCTGGTGAAAGACCTCTTGTCTAGTCATCCTGGTACAGCCCTAAGTGGATTTGCAAGGATAGATTGAATAAGAGTGCCATTTTCCTTGTATTTTAAGTTAAATGAAAAGCAAAAATGACAAAGGCGAGATATTTTTTTCCTTTTTTTGCTAACAAATTATTTATAAATCCATTGAAATTGGATATAGCTTAAACTAAGTTCATACCAATTTAAGGGAACTACAAGAGAATAAGATCAGTGCTAAAAGCAAGAAGTAGGTGTTTCTAACGACTTTTCTCCCTACAGACCTAGGAAGTAATATTGGAAGAGTGAGGCAAGCCCGGAAAAAGGAAACGAACCCGTGAGATGCTCCGGAGGGTTGGAGGGCTCAAATGGCACCCGGAGGAACAGGATGAGGATGCTGATCAGAAAGTACCTTTATTCACAGATCAGATAGTCTTTATTCTGTGAATTTTAAATAGTAATGCAGGCACCAGCCGGGAAGCCAAGCTGGGCAGTGCTGGTGGTGCAGGGAAGGAGCAGCTCCGGTGCCAGCAGCTGGGCAGGGGACCAGGCTCTGCCCTGGAGCTGGGGCTTGCTCTGCCCGCACATGCCCTGCTCTGCTTCCCCAAACCGCATGGCCGGGTATTTCCCTTCCAAGTCAGGAGAAAGAGGCAGCAGGTAACGCCAGCTGCGGTTCAGCTTTCAAGTGAGAGTGCTACTGTGGGGAGAAAATCGCTCAGTTTTTGCAAGTGGTGGTGCTGGAAATCTGGCCCTGACTGTCGCCGTGGGGCTGCTGGGAGTCTGGGACTTGCTGTAGGTGGGAGACCAGGGACGCAGGGCTTCATGGGCATGCCCTTGTGATGGCCAAGTGCTTGGGAACATCCACCCTCATTACTCCCCAGAATCAAGTCCTTAGCAAGATGTGAGCTGAAAATATGGCCCCGTGGCAAACACAGAGCCGCCCTGCGAGGAAGCGCACAGGCTTCACTGCAGGGAAGCGCTGTGCTTGGCCATGCCCAGGATTTGGAGATGAAATGCAGCGGTGAAGAATGAGAGCTTGGTGCTTGATCAGTTCTGCTGGGCAGGTGGATTACAAGTGCCAATTAACCTGTGAACCTGCTCAGCATAATTATGGTGGAACTGCAGGGACATGTGGACATGCTTATGTGGACTATCCCGCAGAGAAGAAGAGCAGCCTGCTTAACCATCCTGGTGGTGAGTAAATACCACGGCAGCGATGTGCAAGATAGCGAGAGGAGCTTATGTATGCGGCCAAGGAGGAGCTCGGGTGATGCTCATGTGGCTACTTATGTGTCATGCGGGCTGTGCTGTCAGCCTTTGCCAGGCTGTTGTGCGGGAGGTGATGCATATTAACCAGCTGAGCCCCACTGCGGCCAAGCCACCAGCTGATATCCCTGACGTGCCTGTGACACCATCCTTGCTGTGCTGCACAAAGCGTTTTGCAGCCTGTGCTGTGGGTATTCCTTGTTCAGGTTGAGGTGGAGGGGAGAACGCACGCAGCCGATCCCCTCTGGCCATCCCCTTCCTGGCAGGGCTTAATGACAAACCGAAGGGACGTGGTGCTGGTGTGATGCTTGTCAGCACTCTGCTGTGCCCTCTGCTTCTGTGCTCCCTAATTTTAGGTACAACAGAGCCAAAGCTGGGATGAACAGAGAACTCCACGTGGCTTTCCCAGCCTAGCGTCACAGTTTCACTTGGGGATTTCAAGCCTGCTTAAACCAGATGTTGCTCTTGGCTCCCTTTTGGGGAGCCCCAAGATGCAGCCAGCAGCCCCCCCATCCCCAGCTAAGCGTTCAGACCCCCCCAGCCTGCTCGCATAACATTGTGCTTGAGGGTTTCAATCCCAGCCAGTTTAGCAGCAAATAAAAGACAAAAGGTCATGAGAAAAGCGTATCACACCCGAGCTTGTAGAGGCAGACTGAAATTTCCTCTTCCACTTCTGGGATTCATCTGCTCCTTTCCCATTAAAATTAATGATAAGAGCACATCCATTTCTCAACTCCTTGGTAGCTCTTCAGCCTCTTCCTTTGCTCGATGCTAAAATAGAGACAAGCCCAGACTATGTCCCCAGAGCCTCAAAGCAGAGTTTGTTTAGCTTTTGCAGCTAAACAAAGCAACTTCCTCCCTGCCCAGTGGAGTTGCAAAACAGCGATAAGTTTCTGAGCAGTTCTTGGTATTGATCTGCGATGCTAATCTGAGTATCTGTTAGCTGGACACCCTGGTCACACCACAAAGTCTTGCTTTTCTAGTCCAGATCTCATGCAACCAGGAATTCTTCTAAAGCATCGCCCTGGCGTCATTTCACTGCAGGAGCTCTGATAGTAAGCGAAGTTTCTAGTCCTCAGGGTCAGAAAGAAGAGATGGAAAATTTGGCTCCTCGGGGCATCCAAGACAAAAGGCAACTGTACACAGACCCTCAGATACATTATCTTTCAGAGCATCCTGATCTCCAAAACAAGCTTATGATCTGTGGAAGGCGCTGACTGATGGTATTTGGTGGGCAAGGATGGGGACAGCGAGCAGGTAACCCCTGGCTGCAGGCGTGAGCTGGAGCCAGGCACTGCATTTGGGGTCAGAAACAGAAATCAGCCACAAAGCCGAAGTGTCGCAGGCCCCTGTGCTGCCCTGACCCTGCAGCTCAGGTGGGGTTTCCCAGTGGGTGCAGAGGAGCAGAGGTTTCCCCCCCGGCAGCCTCCCCCTCCTGCTCCTCCCCTCCTCGACATTGCTGGCTGGGTTGCGCAATGCTTATCTCCCAGCGTTGCACACACGCAGCAAACAGTCGGGCAGCAAAAATATTCTGCTCGAGAAAGCTGTGAGGGCAGTTTGTCTTACTCGCTCCCAGGACTCACCCTGAAGATTGTGCAGGCTGCTTTTGTAGCGCTTATCAAGGGAAAAAGGAGAAGAAAAAGGACCCGACTTTCTCTTGGGACTATTCAACGTACTGCTCAGCACTGCTTGCTTCTGCTTCATTGGCCTACTAATCCAAATCCCCCTAAATAATTCAGCAGAGCTGCTGAGCTACAGGTCTAAATAATTCATCCTGGATCTTTGAGGAGGGAAACGTGGTTACATCACCTTTCAGAGCAAAGCTTCAGGGGCTCTCCTGCTCCCTTCTAGAGCAGTTTTCCTCTCATCAGGCCAAGACGCTCCGTTTGCCGCAGCTGAGACAAGCCACCGTGCTGAGGGCTCGGAGGGAGCTGGATCCCACACAACCGCCTGCACCTGGGCGGGGGTCTCCTGTGTCCCCCCACGCAGGTGGGGAAGCTCAGGGCAAAGCCCGGCCTCAGCCAGGGCTTCCCAGGAGCGAAGGGGCAGCGCAAGGGCACATTGGCTCCTCCACGCTCCCGTGCTCCTTTCCAAAGGCATCAAGAGCTGCCCATCTCCGGGAGGCAGGGGGAAGGAAACGAGAAGGAAAATTTTGTTTTGTTTTCGTTCCTGTTTTCTGCGGGGGCTGAGGATAAGGGCGGCCGCGGCGGGTCAGAGCTGTCATGCAGCCGCGTGTGAAAACCCCGTGTTGTGTTTTCAAGTCCCGTTTGCTGGAGATGACTTCTCCCACGGGGAATTGTTGAGCAACTCATGTCAGCAGCCGGCTGCTCTCTGGATGAGCAGACATATGTGCCTGCTTTTCCAAGGGGCTGTTTAAATTAAAAATTCCCAGGGTGAAGCCGTGATGATTAACCCAGCCGGGACAGACCGTCTGCAAAGGGCATCTGTGGAAGTGGTGCGCGCACTGAGCTATGCCTGTGCATCTCGGTTTCAGTGCTCGGTGTAGTAGCACACACCGTACGTGTATCACGCTGAAAGCATTTTGCTTAAATATTTATCAAATCCTTCCAGGCTGGGCCCAGGGAGGGAGCAGAAAAACAGCCTGGGATTCAGACCAGGCTGAAGGTGACAGCATTTATCGTGGAGGAAGTGGTGGTGAAAGACCTCAAACAAGGCAAGGAAAAAACTGATTACACCCACGTCCTCTTCATTTTCCCAACCAGCAATACCCGGCTCTGTCGGCTGCAAAGATCACCTAAACCCCAGCTGCTCTCCTTGTGTTTTCCAATCCTTTCTCCTCTGCTTCCCTGTGATAAACAGCTGCCACACGGCCCCTTCCTCCCCCCGGTGTGGGGCTGGCCCTTATCTCTGCACGGAGTAATTTGATTTTCACGGCAGTGGGAGCATTGGCAATTACCACAATAAAAGAGGAGATTTGCAGCCGGGGGAGCGGGGCTGACACCACCAGCACCCTCCTCCATAGCTGGGGGGTTCCACAGCCTCCTGGGCTCTGCACTGGGGAATATTCAACCCCCCCAAAAAGACAGGGAAGCTGTGCCCCTTCCCCTCCTCCAGCCCCTCTGCTCTGTACGTGAGCCAGGGTGGGACACGCAGCTCCTCTGGGGGTGCCGCTGCCCAGGGGCCCCCTCGCCCCGCGCCCTGGCATGGTGCTTGCAGTGGCTCTGGCAGCCCTTTGGCAAAGGGACTTGGACACAGTCCCCATTTTTGGGTTTGCCCAGCACCACTTGCCCCGCGATGGGGATGTGATGCCCTCACACTGCTGCCAGGCTTGCTCGCTCTATCCCAGGAGCACGGCCACTCGTGTTTATGGCGACCATAAAACCAAATGCACTCTGCAGTTTAGCTTCATATATTATAAACTATAATCCAAACCCCATAAAGGAGCGAGTCCTTTGCATAATGATCACATACGTCTCTCTATTTGCTTTTATAGCATGCCAGGGCTGTGGTTACAGCAGCTCTCCACCTCGCAGATATGCAATTAGAGCAGCGGGAGCAGCCGATCAGGGCTCGGTCCCGCAGAGACATTGGTCCCTCAGCAGGAGGGCGAGCGGGGCTGGGGGCACCCAGCAGCAGGGGGGGTCTGGCTGGGAGGGACCCAGAGGTGGGAGCTGCCTTGGCATGGGGATGGGGGCTGCCTGTGCCAGCTACATCTGCCCTGCCACGAAATGAAGCTCCGAAGCACCTGGGCTGAGTTTCGGGTCGGGACTGGAGGTTGCAGGGTTATTTTGCCACGCGCTGGAGGGAGTCGCTGCCAGGGAGTATTTTTAGGGAAGTTTTTTTTTAAATTGTGACTCAGATCTTGCCTCTGCTCCAGTACAGTCACAGTTCAGGAGTGCTCAGACCTTAGCAGAGATGAGGCGATATCAACGATCATGCAAGGGGAACTGGGGATCTGTTAATTTGGTGCATGCCAAAAAAAAACATTTACCCTTGCCTGCCCCCATGACTGGACCCCACGTCCTGCCTTGTGCTGGGGCTCCTGGGGGGCTCACGGCACTTTCTGGGCATCAGATAACCCCAGCTCTCCGTGCAAGTGTGGTGTGCCCACTGCAGCTACGCAGAGAACAGGGAGCATCCCCCACTGGGCTGGAAGGAGAGCTCTCCTAAGGAGCTTTTATCCCAGCTCAAATACAGGATGTTTAAACTGGGTTAAAAGGCCTCACGGGGACAGTTTGGGGGATTCGGCGCGGCTCTGTGCGAGAAGCCTCCTTCGTTTCATTTGGGGAGGAGCAGGAGGCAGTGCACATGGAATCAGTTTCAATGTGGTCTAAGAGCCCTTCTCCACCATTTGTTTATTTATTTTGCCCTGGTGTGAATTACCGATTTGGCTACACTGTTGCAAACTAGAATCCCTTAAACCAGCCTAAATCACTTATAAATGCCGGCAGTAATCCAGGGATTTATTGAAGCAAGCTCTGCATAAACACAAATATAAACTGGTTTCACTAAATCAGAGCAAGACCTGAAGCAGCTATTCTTCTCTGCCTGTTCTCCAGAGTAGTTTAAACCAGTTTCAGGTTGATTTAAGCTAAGCCTGGCTGGAGAGGCAGGGTTTGCACATCTACTGGAGATAGCCATGCCCAGACATCAGTCTCGAGGCCCAACAGGTTATAAGGAAGTGTCATTTTTTCCCCCAAGAGCCCACCCCAGCAGTCACAGCTGCAATGGCCTCTGTGTGAGAGCTGCTTCTGGGGAGATGAGGGATGCCCACAAAAGCAGAGCCATAAGCCTGCAGGTGACCCTAAAAGGGTTAATTGGGAGCAGAGGGTAATTAGTGAATTTGTGGCATCTGGGGAGCACGTGAGGGTGGTGCAAGCAGGTGGGTGATGCCCATAAAAGGGCTCCCGTGGAGCACAGAGGCTTTTGCTGCAGGTGGAAAAGCAGGCACCTGAGGGGCTGTGGCAGAGTCTGCTGACCCAGGTAAGTGCAAGCGTTCCTGGACGGTTGGTGCTATTGCTCTGGTTCTTGCCTGGTGTTAGCTGGCTGCTCTGAAGCAGGTGCGGGTAGGATTGTGCGCTTTGTACTTGCTCCTCCTGTGGCAGGACAGAGTGGTCCCTGGGCACAGAGCCACCTGAGTGTGTGGGTGTTGTTCTCTGCTTGGCAAACAGGAAAGAATAGAGCAGAAAGAGTGATGCAAACCTTCTTGCTGGCTGCTCTCCAAAGCCTGAGGAAGGAGATGTGGGACAACTGTGTTGCAAATGGTGGTCTGCAGCCTGGTGGTTGCCTTCTTTGTGAACCAGCAATGCAAAATGCCCTTGGAAAAAGGTCTGCTGCTTTTGCTGCTCAGGGGAGTGTTTGCTTCTGAAAAGCAAGAGGGGATGTGAGGTTTCTGGAGCAAGAGAGATGTTTGGCCTGCTTGCTAGTGCTTGGCAGCTGTGTGCATCCAGCTGCTTAATGGTGGGAAAGCCCTGGGAGAAGGCGGAGCTGAGATTTTTGCTAGAAACTGGGCTTGAAGTGGCCACAGCTCCATACTGGGCTTGTCCCTGGGTTGTGGTGGCACTGCCTAGGCTCCCACAGTTCTGGGTCTGGGCTTCCTCTGTCATCTGATTCTTCTCCTTAAAAGCTCCAGCTCCTGCTCACCCTGCAGCAGTCTGTGTCCCCTCGGAGCATCCATCTTTCTTAAAGAGCTGAATTAGGAAGCTGAAGCTGAGAAGATCATTATGTGGGGTTGTGGAGGTGGGAACAGGCAGGATTTTGCTGGAGTGGGATTTAGTGATCCTGTGCCTGCTGTGAAATGAAAGGATTATGCTGCTGGCTTTGGCCGAGTTCTTGGGTTTGGATAGTCTTGGCAAAATATTCCCCCCCCCATCTATTTAGTCCTTAATGTACTTGTGGGGTATCTCTTGCTGTGTTTATACTGTGATTAATAAATGGAGGCAAATTAAAGACAGTGCTCTGAGTAAGTCTCAGGTTAGCCTGGAGCAGAGTGAGTTGCATCTGGTTTCAGTGGTCCTTGCTCTGTACTGTGAGATAAACCCTTGGCTGTGCCATGCCTGAGCAGCAGACTGGAGGAGAAAATAGGATTCCTGACAAGATATCTGTGCTTATCTCTGCAGAGTGACTTGAAGTCAGTGCTCAGCCAAGATGATGCAATAGGGAGGGAGCTTGTCCGGAAGCTGGTTTAATTGCTTAGTCACGAGGTAATTTTGTCAGGTGAAGCCCTTCTAATGCAATGTCTTCTACATGTAATTCCTGGTTAATTTTGTTATCAGATCTGTGCACTGAGCATAATGTAGTGACCCTGCAAATGGTTAGCTATTTAGTTGTATTTTTACACCTGGAAGGAGGGGGAGTTGAGGGCCTGATTCACTGCCTTTCCCTACCTAAGTCTTCCCTGGTTGAGCGAGCAAATGGGAACTTGCACGGCTGGCTGCAGGCAGGGCTCTGCGTTCCTGCCTGTAGGACTCGCCTTGCCCACAAGAGGCTGCTGGTGCTGTTTGCAAGCGTCCCTACTGCCAGCTTGTCCTTTTTTTAAAAAAAATTCTCACTCTAAAGGAAAAACAGCAGTAAAACAAAAACCAAACAGTAAGGAAGAAGTTGTTTCCTCTCCAAATGTGGGAGAGATCGTGCACTTTCCAGATGTGTGGGCACCGGGGTGGGCAGGAGAGCCCTGCAGGGGTGTTCCCTGGGCACAGCCGAGGGGGGAAATGCTTCAGGCCCTGGGAATATGGCAAAATGCTCCTGTGCAGAGAGCGAAGGAACTGGCTGCAGAGTGGGTGAACAGGAGTAGGCTGGTGCCTAGATCATGGATGGCTGTGCTGTCCATGCCTTTCTGTTTGGCTCTGATTTTTGTGGTGTTCTGAGGATCTGGGACCTATGTTCCCTTGGGGGAGGGAAGAAAAGTCCCTTTTGAGGCCCTGAGCAGCTGGGAGTGGTTCTGCTTAAGCCAGGGGAAAGGGAGGACCTTGCTGTCCCCAGCCTCTTTGGGGGGAGCCAAGCACCTGGGGACAGGCAGGGCAGCCTGGCCAGCCGCCTCCTCCAGTCCTGGCCTCTGTCCTGAGTGGTTTTGGTCCTACTTCTCATGCATGCTAAAAGGTGCTTACTGTGTGTGTTATTGCACATCAACAAACCTTGTTCCTCATGCCAAGGGGCCTGCTGAGAGCCACCTGACAACAGCACTGCTAATAGATGGAGCTCATGCATTTTGCATGCGAATAGTTTGGACTGGATGTTTATAAAACAGCAAGACCCTGCACTGGGCTCTGTCTGGTTTTCTCATGCCAATCAGTGGCAAGCACTCCTTGGATCTTGTCCTTCACATTAGCTCAGAAATGATGGCATATAAAGAGGAGCATCAATCCTAAAACCACAGTGGAGGGGGAAAGTGCTTCATCTCTTTTCTCCTGCACTCTGCTCTGGACATTGCTTTTTGGGCTCTCCCAGTGCTGGGCCAGGACCTGCTGGTCCTAAAGCCTGTGTCCTCCTGTAATCAGCAGACAGACTGCCCCTTGGTGCCCCTTCTGTCCTGCTCGTCTCATCCATGAAACTTGGTGTGGTTGGTCTGTGAAATCCCTGTGGATATTTCTTTCAAATCGTCATGGATGTGCCTGTGCATTCAAGCAAAGAGGGAATGGAGACAAACGGAATGAGCATTCAAGGTTCAGCATACCTTTTATGTGGCTATAAACGAAACACAAAGGCAATGCTGCACGCAGTAATCCTTCGATGGCTTTAGAAAAGGCTAGCTGCTATTGAGAGGCTTTCTTGAAAAAGCTTGGATGGCCCTTCAGTGGAACAGGGCTGGTGCTGCACCAGAGCTGGCCACTCCCTGGAGCTCGTGGGTGGTGTGGGACCCCCAGCCATTCGCCCTGGGCATGTGCTGGGTGCCCTGTGAGCCCCCAGAGGGGAAGAGCTCTCACAGTTTCCCAGGAGATTCCAGTATGCAAAAGGTGATTTTCTTTAATAAGAACAGTCTAGGAAATTGATTCATAACTAGACTTAAATTTTGCAAACTTCAAATGTCATTTTCTTTTTTTAATACTGATGCATATTAAAGTAATTAGGTTATTAGCAAAAAGCCTTGCTATTCCTGGGAACTCAAGCCTGCCTAGGGTGAAACACCTCTGATGCTGGGGCAGGTTTTAGTTCTGGCTTTGGCCAAGCCCATGTGCTGCCATTCACTGGGGCAGCCTGTGCGGCCTGCTGCTAGATTCCTTGTGTGACCTTGGCAATGTCACTTTGCTCCTCCGTTTTCCAGCCTCAGTCTGCATGTCCAGGCTGTGGGGTGGAGGCCATGCCTTGCTCCTTCTTAGGAGGGACCCCTCGTCTTTCTGTGGAGATGCCTTGGCTCTGCCACCCCTCATCCTCTTCTAGGGAACCTCTTCAGTGCACTGGGCTAAGAGATGGCTTTGTTCAGAATATAAAGTTGGCTTCTGGAGGCTGTGTCCCTCTGGTCACCAAGGAGAAGCCAGGAGCAGAGTTCAGACCATCTGCCCAAGCTCGGAGCTTCCAACCTGTGGCAGGGCTGGAGGGGAGGCTGCAGCCAGCCAGGTCCCCCCCAGCAGCGGTGACTAAAAGCCCCTCTAATTTCCTTGCATCTCATTGCGTATTGATGGCCACGGATGTTGGGTAGCCATGGCAACTCATTGATTAGCATCCAGGCCCTGTGAAACGAAGAACATGCAGCCATAAGAATTACAAATGATGCTGTATTGTCTGCTGCCAATAGGCTGATTACTGCCATTTTCTGCCAGGTAGACCAGCTTTTAAAGGCAACCCGGTGGTGTGTAATTACCATGCTGTGAGTGATGCATTGCTATAGTTACTATCTGCTGTGTTCCCTGACTAATAGTTTTTAAATTCCTCTTCAGATGGAAATGCATTGCCTGTAAATGGGAGAGACAGAGGTCTGCTGAGCCAGGAGATTCACCTGCGAGGAGCCCCTCTGGGTGTGGAAAAGTCTCTATAATGTGGTGGTCAAATGTGTGAGTCACTGGATCAAGCCACTGGTGGGTGGGGGATAAACCAGTCTGAACTCAGGGAGAAGCTGTGGTGGCACAGGCAGCTGGAGTGCCTCTGCAGGCCCAAAATGTTGGTCACCTGTTGATACCACATGGTTGTCTTAAAAATGAGTGGAACTTATCTTGTGGATTGGATCCTATCCTGGTTCCTATGTGCACAGAGGTCTCTGAGCAGGACCTGGCATCCTGCAGCCCAAAAGCCTCCTGAGGAGGGGGAGGTTCATTTTACCTCCTCAGATGCAGCCCATGCGGTGGGCATTGAAAGCTGAGTCTCAGAACATCGGTGGTGCTTGCATTTGTGTGGCCGGGGGGGAGGGACAGGGGGTGTGCAAGGGCAGGGTGGGCGGGTGGTCTGCAGAAGCTGCTGGTGTCCTCCTAGACAGCAAATACAAAGCTGTCCCAGCTGTGTGGAGCTGGTGCTGCTGGCAGCAGGGCTGCTGATTAGCTGGTGAGTGATGTTCAGACCTCGGTGCTCCAAGTCTGTCCTGGAAAAGGATCAGGCAAACCCTGGCTCAGACCTGGAGGACTCGCAGGTGGCCTTTGCCTCTCCTCGGGTGAGGATGCCAAATGGTGCTACAGACCTCTCCCCTCCCCTTCTCTCCTCTGTGCATTGCCTCTGGTGTTTAGATGTTCACATAACCTACACAAAGTTAAAAGGGGTTTTTCTTTTCAGACTGAGTGCAGCCAGGGTAATTTAGTAGAAAAATGTCATGCTAATGCAATTCAAAGTTCAAATGATCTTTCATTTTGAGGGAGAGGAGAATGTGTGTGCAGTCAGAATGTTAAAACCCACTACTTGCCCTGCAATTCAAATAGAAATATGAGCTTCAGGGGATATGTAAGTCACATGAAGTACTGTGAGCAAAACACACAAAATGAATAAAAATGATCCGGAAGCCATTATTAGCATTGCTGGGGGGCACATCCAGCTCAGAACAAGTGTAGTGGCAGTCAGGAGTGGTGTTGGTGAGAAGTTTACATGAAATTACAATAACATGGAAATAATGAGAAAGTTATCAGTCAGACATTTCTTGTATTAATACTTCAATGTTGCATTCTAGGTACTCCTACTCCTCTCCAATCCCTGTCAGCCTTTGTAGCATTCGGATGAGCGCTTGGTTGGAGTGGCATGTGGTAGTGGAGCTCTGGTTCTTCTGCTAGGGCTGTGCGTGGGAGTCTGGTGGTAGCTGCTGGTATAGCCATGCAAGGATGAGCTTTGCTTGGTGGCTAAAGGATGCTTTGGGCTGGAAGTCCCTGTGATGGCTTTCTGCACAGTGGTGGCTGCCCCCTCATTTGTGCAATGCAATGAAATCTTGGGGCAAAGGTTGCTGTTGCAGTTTGAGAGTGTTATGCTCCCAAAGAGCATGGAAGGGACCGGCAGGGTTTGGGGAGTGTAACTGAAACCAGGCAGAACTGTTTCTGTAGCAAAAAGGAAGGGCTCCAGCAGGCAGTGGGATCTACCAGTGGGCAGCTGTCCTCTGAAAGGGAGGATGAGTCCCAACTTGGTGAACATCAGCACTCTGCCCTCTCCCTCGCTTTTGAAGCAGAGCAAGGGGGAATAAGTGACAGAGGGAGACTGTTTCTAAACACAATTGTTCAAGACCTCCAGGAGGCAATAGCAGCTCTTTTAATCCAGGAGAAACCAGCAGAGCCTCCACTTCTGCCTGTGAAGCTGACAAAGGGAGCGCCCAGAAACAGAAGTCCTGTCTCTTCTGAAAATTGCAGGGAAGTTACCTGCCTGCTACAGAAAAGTCAGTTTCCACTGTCTTTATGTTCAGAATAGCGTCATTTGGGTCTCCCCAGCTCTCCTTCCCCTTGCCTCTGTAGTTACCCCCCCAGTGGCAAATATCTGACTCTGTGGTTTTATTAAGTGATGGCAGTTTAACACTCACAAAGGCTTTCAAGACCTGTGATTAAGTGCCAGTAGCTGAAATGTTCACTGGCTTGCTTAGGAAAAAAGGAAAAAACAGCATAAAATGCACCTCCCAAGCAAGGTGGTTGCTGTTGTGCCAGGGACACTTGGTCAGTGTGCTTGCAGCTGTGCTCGGTGCAGTGTTAGCGTGCAGCCGGGGCTGCCAGCTGGGTCCTGCACTGAGGCAGGAGGGGGGTGCATGGGAAGGAACTGAAGCATGTTTTACAGCAGTGAGAGGCTCAGCCCCCTGTTTCAAATAGGTTTGGTGTTAGTTAAAATAATGGTCAGCAAAACCCTCCTACCTGGCAATGCAAGGATACTCCATCTGGTGAGACAACATTAAAGACTTGTACTTAAAATGCATGTCACTACCAAAATCCTGAAATAGAATTGTCTTTACCTAATCTAATCGTAACACTGTACAACTTTAAGGCTTCTGAAACAGTTAAATGTGTGTCCAGAGAAAAGGTATTACCAGGGTAATTGGTCTATAAAACAGAACATATACACTGAGGGATTCTCTCTGGCAATACCGTGGTAATCTGGAGAGAGCAAAATTTGATTCTCTATAATCCTGGACTGTATGTGTTGCTGCATTAAAATTTTTCTCAGTGGCATTGTACAAATCTGAAAGGCAATGTAGTATTTTAACAAGATTTTTTTTCTTATTACAGCCCTGCATTTAGTACAGCTCTTCCCTGAGTCCTCTGGATGATTGTTTGCAAGTATCTGATTGTTAGGAAGAAAAGGTAATTGCGGAAAGAAAATGAGAGACTCGAGAAAACTATTTTAGAATTTGAACAGAATTGTGGCATGAGCAGCAACACAGTTGATTGCCTATAGTTGATGAAAATTATTTGCATATTGCAATTTTTATCGCTGCGTTTGACATTCATCTGCCTCCCACCAGCATGTGAAAGTCCTGGAAACTTTCTGCCTGTCTCCTCCTGCTGCTGGAGCAGGGGAGCCGGACTTTCATAGCTGAAGCCTGTGAGCTGAGCAGAGCCAGTTGCATGGGGTCCTGCCCAGCAAGGCAAGTTTTCTTTCAAAAGCTTAAAGCCATCAGGATTGCTGACCCATGTCAGAGCGGTGGCCTTGGACTGTCTCCATCAGTGGCCAGAGCTGGGGGACAGGACCTGGTCCTTTCCCATGCACTGTAACACACCTGACACCAGCACAGTTGGGCAGGGAGATATTAATTCCCATTCCAGATAGCTTTTTATGGCCTGGAACATGAAAATCAATACCCTAGTGATTTTTAATCCACTGTGTTTTGTGTCTGTGTATGTATAACTGACGTGTTTGAGTTGGGCACTCGGTGTAAAACAGCGCTGTGCCATTAAAATAGATCCCTGTTTCCAACAGCTGACAAACTCTCCTTAATGTAATCCATAGCTCCAGTGCATCTGCCATAGCTGTTCCCTTCCTGTGACCTCCCAAAAGTGCCTGCGTTGGGAGGGGGGGGATGATCAACCTCAGCTTGCACGCTACCATATATTCACTTGTACGCTGCAGAGCCTTGCACCGTTTTGAATTTTCCTTTACAATAATCCACCAGGGCAAGACTGTACATAAACACAAGGTGATTCCTGGCCTAAAGAGCTCAGGATCAGCCTTTAATAAAGGTATTTAAACATCTGTCCCCTCCTGGAAGCAATGGAGGAAGAGTCCTCCCTTTGCACAATCTGGTTCTTGCAGATGGGCCAGGCAAGGACTTAATGTACAGTTGGGGAGCAGACAGATGACAAAATGCATGATGCTGCTTGACAGCAGCCATGTAGGTGGCTGTTGCAACCCACTGCTAGAGCCTATATTTCCATGCTGTAAAACGCAGAGCTGTAACCATGTGTTGTGGGGGTGCGTGGAGGAGCTGGATGCAGCGGTGTGCTCTGGGAAGCTCCTCTTGCTAATCCTGCATTAGATTTTCTCTTTTTGGGCTTGGCAAACTGTTTAAATGCCACTGAGACTTGCGCTCTCTTTCTGCAGGAAGAAGATAATATTTACTGATCTATCCTGTCGTTCATCTTATTGTGGCTGGTATGATAGGGCTGTCATACACATAAGTGATATTAACTGAGCTAAGACAGGATGTTTCTCACCTGGTATTACAGATATTACTGTTTTTTCTCTTTTCATCATCATAGAGCTTATTATATCATGGGGTTTAAGCACAATATGGTCTTTTGTTTTTGCCCTGTCTCCAAAAAAAGACAGAGTGGGGGAGTTTTCTCCATCCATGCAACTCCGGGAGCTGTGACTCTAAGGGAGATCACAGTGCATGGTGGCACTGGTGATCCTGCTGTGTCCTGCAGCCTGCCAGGACATCTCTTGTAGTGTGGTGACAGTGCTTCTTGCAGGTGAAGGCAAAGGAAGACACCCCGCTGAGATTCATAAAGGGCCTGCTGAGCCTGAGCTCACCTCTGGAAAGCTCCCAAGTGCCCAGCTGTGTGTGCAGGCATTTAAGGAGGGCTGTATTCAAGGGACGCGGGCTGGAGCGCTGCTCAAATCGCTGCTGTGGCACTTGCTGGCTGGGAAAATATCCCAGTGCCAAAGCAGTGACATTGGCACCCTCAGGGGGCCAGAATCCAGGGATGCCTAAGGAAAATGGTGCTTGTTTCTTGTTAAGCATCAGTCTGGGGAAAGAATGTTGCTGTGTAGAAGCATCTCCTTCAGCTACTGGGCATGACTGTGCTGGTGGTGGAGTGGTGATTTCATCGTATAATTATGGGTGTGCTGGGGATAAGCAACCTGCCACTGAGCCTGTGACCCTTGGAGGTCACCCCCTAAGGAGCTTGCAGTGACTGCAGCAAAGCTATCACCTCCCCATGGAGAAATGGGACAAAAAATGCCAATTCTGGTTAAAGCTGGGGGTGCAGGAAGGAGTTCTGCTTTGAGGTGTATTCCTGTGCACTTGTCCACATGTGTACCGGGAGGCGGGGGCAGATTTATGGTCTGTTTAGTGGCACTCATCACGAGGGGTGTTTACTGGGAGTGAGATGCGTTCGTTTGTTAGATAACACAGGCTGTTTAATAGCAACTGACTTACGCCAGCAGCACCGCTGATGCCATTAGTGCCCTCGGAGGATTAATTACAGCAATGTATACCCCTCTATTCAGATGTCTCAAGAGCATGGCGTTTGTAAATCAAGTGTTTGCGGGCAACTTCCTCCAAGGCTTTTTGCCAAAGAAGGGAGGAGAAAAGGCAGCACTGAAACGCAGGGGCTGATCTCTGCTCTGGAGGTGGGCATGGGGCAGGGACCCAGCTTGTGTGGGAGAACAGGGCTGTCACTGATGGTACATTCAGGCCTGAAAGGGGTGGATAAAGGGATAGAAAAAATAGTAACTTTTGCTAAAGCTCACTGGAAAAAAAAAAAGGAAACTTAATAGCTTTACTCTGTTGGTAACAGATCCTAAAGCACTTTGTAGTGAGCGCTGTAAATTCTGCTCTCATATCAACATAAATCCTGACTTACTCCTCTGAATTGATTAGATCACCTACAGTGGTNGGATAGAAAAAATAGTAACTTTTGCTAAAGCTCACTGGAGGAAAAAAAAAAAAAGGAAACTTAATAGCTTTACTCTGTTGGTAACAGATCCTAAAGCACTTTGTAGTGAGCGCTGTAAATTCTGCTCTCATATCAACATAAATCCTGACTTACTCCTCTGAATTGATGATTAGATCACCTACAGTGGTATGGCTTGAATTTTTTTTAAACCAGAGTGGAAAGAGTAGTTTTGCTGACTTTTCAGTAAGTAGTTGCTTAGTGAAAAAGAGGGCTTTAACAACTTCCTCAGTTTTTTTATTTTGTCTCCTTTTGGCCACAAGTTTTAAATACTTGGAATGAGATTATAATTTCCACTAGCAAAATTATCTCAGGTACAAGAAAAAATGTCAGATAAGATGTCATGCTGACTTCAAACAGGCTGTAGCTATGGGTAATCCCTGGTGACACCTGAAGCAGTTTGTCATTGCCGTGCAAGGTCATCTTTGTTCCCTCCTTGCTTCTTCCAGCCCTGCTGGGAGCAGCCCAGACCTGTATCCCCCAGGGGCCCTCCAGCTGCATGGGAAAGATCTCCTGCCAGGACTGGAAGTAGCTCCTGCTTTTGATATGCACTAATTTCTTTGTGGAGGGAGGAATGATTTGTGCTAATGACACTGTGCCCTCCCCTTTTCCTTCCTTCCCTCTCCATCCAGGTAGGCTGCACGTTGGTATCTTGCTTTTACCTAATGGCTCTCATCTATGGAGGAAGTTCCCAGGCAGAATTCACAAGCAGTGATATTATGAATTCCTCCTTCTTGACAATAACTTTTTATGAGCTTTTTATTCTTTAGATAATATATTAAAACCATATTTTTTGCCAGGTTTGCTTTCATTGTTCCTTGCCCTTGAATTCCCCCCTTTCCCTCCCCTTTTTCACCTGAGTGGCATTTTCACTGGAGATGTTTAATACAGCTCTAATCCCCTGATTCCCTGAGGTACACGAAAGCAGCTTTACGAACCCATAAATCCAGAAAGTGCATTTTTATTAGTTGTGTTGCCATGAAAGTACAAAAAAAGTAGTCTAATATGAAACAGTCAATAACAAATTTGCCTAATAGTTCCGCTTATCATAGCGTAAGCACTTGGAGAAGCGCTCTGTCAAGGTGTCGATGGTGGGGAGCAATGAGGAAAGGAGCCGTGCAGCCCAGAGGGCTGGGAGCTTCACAACTGGGAATTAGAGGGGTGCAGGGGCATGAGACCCCTGTCCTGGTGAGCACAGTTTTCCAGCACAAACCTCTCAGTCTGGGTGATGCTTTGCAGCAGAATGACCGATGGATTTATGTGGTTAAGGGGCATTTGGTTGGGTTTGGGGTGGATGGGGGGAGGTGAGTGGATCTGCATGGCTTGAGGACATGAGATGGATGGGGGCTGCAGCCATCCCCACCTGCAGTGCTGGAGCTGTGCCCAGGCAAGCGGGAGCTTGCAGGGGGATAGAGCAGGGACAGGAGTGTGCAGCAGCCAGGGTCTGTCCCCACTCTGGGTCTGTGACCCCCCTGGTCCCGGTGCCCTGGGGGAGAGCAGGGCGTCCTGCCTCGAGGGCCGGCGCCTGGTTTTCCTCCAGGCACGCCTCTTGTCCCTGCATCAAACGTGCTCGCCAGGAGGTCGCCCGGGCTGATCCGTGGGTCAGGGCAGCCCGTGCCTTGAGTCGCATCCTGCACCGCCGAGGGGCAGCTGCTGGAGAAAGAGCCCTTGTCCTCCATCACGCGTACAACATCGCTTCACATCGGCACAAAGACCCTTTTCCTCCGCCCTCTGCTCCCTGCCTGACCTCCCTGGGCTCCTCTGAGCCTTCTGCCTCAAAGCCCCGGCCCTTGTCGCGACCCGTGTCGCGACCTGAGGCGTTTCTCGCAGTTGTTGCCCGCGGCCGGGCTGCAGCAGCGCTAGGGGGCAGGAGTCAGTCGTGCGGAGCGCCGGGCGCTGCGCGGGCCGGGGAGGGCTCGAGCGGCGAAACTCGCTTCTCCACCCGGATTTTGGGACTGCGCCTCCCGTTTTTCCCCAAATCCGGGAGTGGAGGATGGAGGGATTTGGCAAGGCTTTACGAGGGATGGTTTTGTTTGTCTGGTGAATCCAGGCTTGGATTTGGGATGAGCGCGGGGTACTGTTTTGGGCATGGTGTTGCTGTGTGGTTTGGGTGTCTGCATGATTTCCTTGGGGGATGCCTTTGGTGAACGATGTGGCCAGGTACCAGTGCCCCCGCCTCACTCAGGGTCACCAGGTGGTCCTGAGCTGAAATAACACCAGTTTTCACTGTAGCTTTCTGCAGGGGGTACCAGTGCGTGCTTCTCATTAATGAGATTAAATCCAGTGTGGGTACAGCCATTTGTACTACATGCATAACCCCAGTCTCTATTTAAATGTCACCTTGAGCTGCCCACTGAATGTGCCCTTACACTTTTGCAGTTCTGCCCAAAGCAAAGAGCAGGAGGAGCTGTTGTCTGTTGGGGTGCTGCTGCATTTTCCATGTGTCGCAGGCAGGCAGCACTGGGTCTGCGGTTCAGCGTGACAGCCGGTTGAGTGAGGCACACAGCAATACCGTGTTGCTCTAAGTCTTGTAACTTTTATCTTGCTGTGGCTTTGCTGTTAGAGATGCTCTGGGTGGCAGGCAGCAGGAAGGCAGCAGCTGTCACATCCCACTCCCTAATGGTGTTTCCTATTGAGCACGCACTGGTGCTGATGTAACCTTTCTGTAGCTTGTGCTGTGGTATTATCGGGCCAGAAACCCGAGAGAGACAGATGATGCAAAATCAATCTCTGGAGTGCCTGAAAGAGAAGATTGGTACCAAATGTAGCTACAACAAAAGAAACACTTTCTTCCTCAAATTCTTTGCATTCGAGAATTCCTCCTGGGATGGAGATGAAGAGCTGCTTTACCTCTTCTAGGCTGAAGTAAACAGCAGCGGAATAGCACCAGCCTGTGCCTCGGCATGCGGGAACCTGGAGGCAGTAACTGCTTCAGTGCAAACACAAGCATGGTGCAAACACGGCTCTGTGCTTCAGGGCGACGAGGAGAGGAGCGGAGCAGCCTGTCCCCTGTGGCTGGTGCTCAGGAGGCATCAGGCATTGATTACTTTCATCACGGCACAATTAGAGAGCATCACTAATGATCTAATTGTTCCTCTCATCCCATCCCTAAGAACCAAGAGGAGATAACCCACTGGTACTAATCCAGGCTTCAAAGTCTTGCTCTGCCAAGTTATCCCCTCTAATGCTGTCTAATCTTTGTCAACCAGCAATGGTAAAACAAGATGTTCCCAACACCCATGTCAGGAGCACAGCACAGAGCATCCAGATGTCAAGACTGAGCTTCCCATTGCTCCAAACTCTTCCAAACAGCCCGGGGTTTATACCAGGGCTTGAGCCATCACCTGCTACCTGAGCCAGCCCACTGCTTAGAGCTTGCAGCCTCCCCAGAAGCTTTCTCTGTGAGGTACCCCCCAAAAAGCAAAGCTAGAGCTGCATGGCAGAGTTTGCAGACATCCCCTGATGGGGAGGGGGCACACACGAACTGTGTGTGCTGCCTGAGGAATAAGATTAAACCTGATAGGAATCGCATTGCAGGATACAGGCTTATATCTGCTGCTGCTGGGATGTTTATTTCAGCGAGGCACATGTTTCCTCTGGGAAGGAATTAGCCCCAGTGTAATCTCTAAAGCTGATGCTTCCCTGTGAGGTTGGGAGCTCTGAACTGCTCTGGACACAGGAGTGGTGTACATGAGGTATAGCCAGACCTGTTATATTTTTTTACATAAACCTTTTATCTTGCAATAAAGCACAGTTACTGTAAGGGTCCTTACTGCCCAGAGGTTCCCAGATTTGAGGCTGTTCCATGTGCATTCCCTGTGGGGGTGGGGACACTGCTGATGGAGGGATGCACAGAGCGTGGCTGCATCCTGGTTAGGGGCTGGCCCTTGCCAGAGGGGACTGGCAAACCTCTGGGCAGAGCTAACCTGTGCAGATGGCTGCTTCTGCCTCAACATCTGTCCCTAGAAAGCATCCCCTTGGGTCCAGAGATGTCCAGGCAAAAACACTATTGAGGATGAGGATATTCTGATGCTTCCCCCCCAGCCTTGACTTCATGCCTTGAGACCCTTAAATTGGGAAGCATCATTTGCATGTTGTTTTCCAGCTGCATTTTTCCATTCCCAGTTAGAGAACAAGGTGGCAAAACATCTTCTCTTCTGAAAGATGGGCAGTCTCTTTCCTCCAACACCACCTCCTGTCAGAAGCTGGGTTCAGCAGTCTCCTGGAAGCCTTGCACAGTTTCGGCAGTGCTGGAGCTGACCTTTCCATAAAGAGGAAAAGAATGAGAGGGGAAGCAGCTGTCTCGCGCTCTGTTCCCTGAAGCAGGGGGAAAGCAGACGCCTCCACAGAGCATCTCAGACTGAATGGGAGAGCCAAAGCCTGGGGTTAATCATCCAGGCTGGGCATTGACAGAGCATCTCTATGCACGTAAAAGCTCTTCAGGAGAAGCGTAATTTCTCTGCATGTGCACCACTCACATGAAAACAGCTCCCCGGAGCTGGTTGCAATAACAGGATTGTCTTCCGAAGAGAAATCAGAAAGCCAGAGGGCTTTGGAAAGGGCAGCGCAGAGTCTTTTAATGTTTGTCTTCCCTCTAAAATAAAGATGTTTACTACTTCCCTCTTTTCCCCTTGACCATGCAAAACAGCTCTTGCTGAGCAAAAGGCAATGACACTAAACTAATTATGCTTCTGCATGCAACGAGTCCGCTGGTTCTGGGAGCGGGGGCACTGCGGAGGGCAGTGTCTCAGCATGGGGGGGGCCCTGGCAGCAGCACCCCTGCAGTGAGTGCGGGTGGCTTCTGCTGGGCACTGTGGCTGCAGAGACTGGGACCGGACGAGGGCAGGAGGGCAGCAGCAGCTCTGCATGCTTAGAGCGCGGCGCTGTCGGGATGAGGATGTGAATGATGTTCATGGCACCAGATAACGTGCTGAGCTTCTGCAGGGGCGAGAGCTGGGGCAGCTGAGTAGTGTGGAAATAGGGCTGTGGGCAGTGGCCCTGACTGTTCCCATCTGTATCCATGGCTTTGGTTCACCTACGGGACTGGGGAAACACTGTGGGAGTGCTGGCGCAATGAGAAAAGTGGAAATTAAAGATGAGAAATAGCAAGGGGAAGGCAAGAAGCAATGGGCAGGGATGAAGGCAAGTGTTGCTAATGTTTGGCGAGGTCTCCGGGGTTATCCCGGGATTGGGGATGATTAATGTGCCTGAGGACTCCTCTCTCTGTGGTCGGCTGGCTGGGCGATCCGTCACTGCCTCGTGATGGACTGCCCGGCTCCCACGCATCACCGTTTTAAGGTGGGTTATTGATGGCCCGCCTTTACAAACCATTCCTCCTAATTACTTTTGGCCCAGAGAACAGCTGCCAGAGCTGGCTGGAGAGATGGTGAAGGGCTACAGCAGAGGCTGTCAGGAGAAGGCTGAAACCTCTGGCCCAGCGAGCCTCTGCCTCCCACCCCAGGGACAGCTGCTCCAGACCTGCTGGGATGCTTTTATAAAGGTGTTTAATCACTGAATGATAGTGTTGTGCACTTGCTGCTTAGTCAAATGCTCCTCATCAGATCGAGTGCAGAGGTGTACCTGAATTTGTCTTTATAAATCTGGTCTCAGCATACCCTATAATCAGCTGGTGATCAGGGAAGACGCCTTGTTGTCCTGCATTCCCTTTCTGCTGGGTGATTTGTTACCCATGCCAGACCTTTCATCCGTAATGGGCAGAGATGCTGGAGGATCCCATCCTGCCCTTTTGCCCTCTATTTGCTTGCTTTGTGCTGAGTTCAGCTGAGCTGAGTAAAAGCTTCTCCAGGTTTGATTGACTCCCAGATCAATTAAAGCAGCATGAGGACAAGATGGAGGGCTCAGATCCTGAATTTTACCCCAATCTCCTTCTTTCTCTGTTCTCTGGGGGCCTTTCAGGTTAATTGCCCTGATCTCTTGCTGCCTTTTCCTGCTGACCCTGAAGGTCTCTGCCTAATGTTATCCTACGTGGCCGATGCTGCAATGAACCCAGGCTGGGAGGTGCTGAGAGGGAGGGAGAGAATTGATTTGCTCCATCAGGCAGCAGCTGCAGTTGCTGCCACTGTTTAATTCTCAGTTCAAGCCCCGTGGAGAATGCAAACAGCTCCACTCCTCGGCCAATTTACAGCTGCTGACAAGCTGCTAAACAACATCTCTGTTATGTGCACATGCGAGTCTGTGGGCTCCTCTCCGGGTGACAGCGTGATGCACAGGTAAGGAGCGCGGATGCTGCCACTGTGCCTAATGAGGCTGCTTGCTGCAGGACACCCCGAGCACCGGCTGTGCTCTCCCAACCCTGTCTGCATTCAGAGGGTGCCTCGTGCTGCCTCTGGGAAGAGACCTGATGGATGAAATCTAGCTGGAGATGAAGCTGGGACCTTCAGCGTTGGCTGCCTTTGAACGGCGGTGATGGATGAGGGCACTGATGGCCGGATGCGAGGAGCCCGTGCTGCACCCTGAGCACGTGGCTGTGGGCACAGGCTGCCTGCACAGCACGAACCTGCAAAACTGGAGTCGAGCAAAGCTGCATAAAACTTGAAGGATTCAGGTTGCTCTTAATTGGGATTTAGTGTGTTGTAAGGAGTGTCCTGAAGCAAGGCAGATGCTCAGCCTGTTGCTCGGAAGGAAGATGCCTTCACACAGTGGCATAGGGGATGAAAAGGGAGGAGGAGATGAACCAGTCTCAGGGCTGAACAAGCTGCACTTTGGGCTCCAGGATTATGAAGACATTTCCACACCAGCCCTCTTGCACAGCACCCTGCTGGGATGAGCCTTGCACCCTTCTCGATCTGCTCCCCAGTGAGCAATCCTGATTGGACCAAGTGCTGTCTGCAGAGCTGAGCAGGTCCCCACTGATGCTGCTTATCAGGATGCGCTAATCTGACCTGGGATTAGCTTGTCCTATACCTAGAGGGCGGCCTGCCATTGCATTTGAGTAAATTATCCCTTTAATAATGACAAATCGGTTCAGTGCTGCTTCCAAGGAGAATGCTTTGGTCTACCTTCTGCAGAAAGCAATAAACCTGTACTCTCTCACTGCCAAAAATTAGCTGCAGCAATGCAGCCAAAATAATAAGGAATAACCCAACCATACAGACATCAAGTTAATGAATTATCCTCTTTCAGTTGGAGGTACTCAAAGGCAGTGCAGAAATGAAATATACCCAGAAACCTTGTTGGTTTTATTAAGATATTCTACCTCTCTTGACTCCTTTTCTTTTTCTAAGTGGGGTAAAAATAGCTAAAGGTATTCCTCTAGGATTAAAGGAGTTAAATGGGAATCTGCTGTAAGAAATTAGGGAGGAAGGGGAGAGTTTGGGTGTTTTTACTTTAAAGACTGGAAGTAAGGACCAGAGAGCTGTGACTTTGCTGCACTTGTGTGCTGGCCCCAGGGCTGGTGGGGGTATGAGGGGGGGGGTCACCTCTTGCCCACTGCTCTCCCCCAGCACCTCCGCATCAGGCATGCAGGCTCCAATGGGCGCTCCTGCCATTTGGGTGGCTTGTGGGCATCCGCATGGAGTGGCGTTATTTGTGGTGGCAGGATTGATGGGACATTTCATCAAGAAATTAGGAAAAAAGTCCAACTTGTTCCAAAATGCAAAGGCAGTAGCTGGCATAAATTAATGTGTGTAGTTTTTAAATGTTTAGTACAGTGCTGTTTTCTTCCATCTTCCCACGGGAGATAATTAAGAAAGAGGTGGTTTCTCTGCTACTGTTAGGTATCAGGATATGTTGCCATATCCCCTTAACTCCAGAGAACCTCCTTGGAAGTGACAGATGATCAATTTAGCATATTGAGGAGAAGAGGTTTATTTCTTTTCCACTTTAAGTTTAGGCATTATTATTTCCCTGAGTGGATTGATTCATATTTGCTTAGCTTCATTAGCTGAAATGTGCCATAGACCAAATTAGCAGTAAGCTTTCAGTGATCAAGAAGGATGGAGCAGTTTGTTCTTATCAGTAATTGATCATGGAACTATTAATGGATGCAAATGTATTTGTTCACTCTGCTTTGATAAATAATGGCTCACTGCTCCCCTGTGATATGATGTGTGCTCTCATTTCCTCTTTGCTGTACAGTCCCCAGGCCACGGGCTGAAGCATCTGGCTAGCAGGAGATGGATCTTCTGGCTTAATTTTCTTTTGCTATCAGTTATTGATGGGCAAACTTCCCCAGCTGATTCATTCTGGTGGTTTGCTCCAACTTTCAGCAAGCTGCTATGGCTTCTGCGGTCAGAAAGCTGTTTTCCGTTTTGCGATGTGGGTAGACTTTCATTCTGGGATTAACCTTTAGTAGCTGCTCCTGCAAGCTGAGAGCTGCCAAGCTGTAGGCGGTCCTGCATCCTGTGTTGCGCATCCCCCCAGGGTTGCGGGCACCCAGCAGACCCCGAGTCTGTTTGGCCTTGGTGCTGAACATGGATTTCTTGGTGAAATTCTTGCTGGAGGTTGTCCAAAAATAAGTGGCTCTGAATCCCTATCTGCTTCTTGGGCAGCTTCTGAAACCTCTGGGACAGACATCAAGGTTGCTTCATGGATCAGCAACGTGGCTGATGCTTGGGGCTGGGAGCGATCCTGCCTGTGTATCTCAGCTCAGCAGTCTTGGGGATGACATGGAAATCTATGTGCTGCTGAAATGTGGTGTGATGTGCTCATGCATCCCTATTAACTGCCTTTTACCAGCTCTTTGAAGCAGCTTGTCCCATGCAAATGCCTGCGCAGCACTCGACCCAACAGGGCTTTGGTCTGTAGTGGGGCTTCCTGGCACTACTCTGATGTGCAAATCATAAGGGACAAGGAAGAGGTAGTTTGTGAGGACACCTTGCTACCTTTTGCTACATATAAATCTTGATAATGTTTTTTTCCTCTCTTCATTATGGTAATGGCATCATTTTTGTGCATGGCAATTCTCAGACACAAATAGCACTAAATCACCTTCCTCTCCTACGGTAACTACACTAATATTATTAATACCTTGCATTCATAAAACAATTTTCAGCATCTCAACGCACTCTGCACACATTAATTTAGCCTTACAACCTTCCGCTGGGAGAATTGCCAGTATGAGTCACATTTTATAGCAGGGTAGAGGGTAGCACTGAAGAGAAGAACCAAGTTCTCTTCATATTTACACCAGCACAGGCTCAGGATAAGTGCACTCAGGATGATGGCAGATGCACTTGTGAGTGCGTACAGGATTTGACTCATACTGGGGGAAGGACTCTCCTCGAGGTCGCTCACTGAATCATTTGCAGAGCCAAAAATAGAGCCCGAAGACTTCTCAGATCCCCAGCTCCATGCACAAGGCGCGTCCTCCAGCAAGGGACTGTGTTTGTACCCTGGGTGAAAAATGAGAGCAGGGAGGATTTTGGGAAGCAAGAAGTTGCAGGACATGAAGGCTGGGGGTGCATGGGGTGCAGAAGGTCAGGAAAATGCCTGACCTCCAGTCCTCTGCTCTACCTCCTCTTGGTCTGGCTTTGCAAGAATTTGGGTGGGAAGCCTGCTGGCAGGGAGGGGTTCCTTGTTCCTCTGCCAGCCCAGCTTGAGTGCAGTCCTTATCCTGAAGCAAAACCTCAGAGTGAATCTCCTTTCAGGTACAGGTGCCTGCAGGTAGCACCTATGCTGGGGAAATATTCAAAGGGTTAAATCTTGAAGCATGGCAGCTGAGACATCAGATGAATGCAAAAAGCCCACCGGTTCTCGGGATTTTTAATTAGTCTTCTGCCACTTTTTAATTTGAGGCATCAAAGACAAAGAGAAAAATGCGAATCTGGTATGTACCTGCAGTGGAAGGCTGTCTGTCTGTCATCTTGGTTCCTTTGCTGGGGACAAACAAACCCTCTCTGCTTTGTTCTGTGGCAGTGTTTTGTTCCATGCATTAATTTCTTTTCTAAAATAAAATAAAAAAAATCCTAGAGATTTGGCACATTGCAGAAGGGGAAAATGCTGTTTAGGGGATTAAAAAAAAAAACAACTCTTTCAAATCAATTACAAAGAACTCTTGCTGATTTGTACCTGAGAAACCTGTAGGAAAATAGCAGTTTATTTTTAGTGCCAGCTTGGATGGGGAGATGAAATGACTGTCTTCTTCAAAAGCCACCAAAGATGAACCGGTGCCAAGGAAGTGAGGTTGGAAAGAGTTGTAATTGTTTGTTTTTTGTCCGGACTGGTTTGACATTCAGCTTGTTTTATCTTCAGTCCTGATCAGAGACTGAGTACTGCACGTCTCGGGGAGGGAGGGAAGCCGCAGTGAAGGGCAGGACACCAGTCCCCCCCGATGCAAGCAGGCGCTGAGCGGCATTTCTGCTCCCCTGCATCGCTCTGCCAGTTTGTCTGCAATTGCAATGTCCTTTGCTCTGCCAAACCTCAAACCATCTCCAGGCTTCACCGTCTCCAAACGTGGGGACAAACCCCGGGCAAAGGCTGCCTTGCTTTGCTCTGCTCCTGTGCTCAGGCTGCCTCGCTGGTGGGCGTCGTGCATCCTCCTGCTCCCCCTGCCCCCGGGGCAGCTGCGGCATCTCCTCCATGGGCAAGCTCTGGGGGCAATGGTTTGTTAAACAGCAGGGTTATTTCCAACCCTGCTTCCCAGCATGGAGCAGACAAACGATGTTGTAGTAAAGCCCGTGGGGTGACATGCACGGTGCTGGAAGGGTGCAGAGGCTTTCTCACAGTGCTTTCCTGTCTCCCACATGCTGAAGGGAGAGTGGCGGTGGAGGAACAAGATGTGCAGGTGGAGCTCTCCGAGCATTGGCATGTATCTTCTTTATTGCTGTCATGGTGCTCATAACTACCTCCATCCATCACTCCCTCAATGCCGCGGTGAAATTAGCCGGGTGCTCATTGGAGCCGCGTGCCGAAGTGCCAATCTCCCCCGAAAGTACTAAGCCATCCTCTGCTAAAAGTCTCTTCATTTTCTTTCCCTTTATTTCCTCCCTCCCCCCCTTTTTTTTTTACCGCCACATTAATGATCTTTCATTTTCATAGTGGAAGGATGGAGGCCGTTGGCCAATTATGCCGCATTACGGGTGCGAGAGCATCGCGTCCGATGGCCCCGCGCGGGGCGAGCAGCAGCTGAGCTCCAGCGCTCGCTCGACTCCTGCAACAGTAAGGGGCCAAGTGCTGCTTTCATCAAAGTGCCGAGGACAATTTTGGCAATAAATCAGATTGCATCTTAAGTGGATGGGTCCATAAAGCTCACTCCTGCAGCTGCTGCATGCTGTTGCCTGCGAGGAGATTTTATGGGGAGGAAAGGAAGGACTCAAGCTCCTTCGGAGCATCATACAACACCTGTGCTTAAAACATACCTGGGGATGCTCATGCTGGCAGAGGGTGTGATTTCTTCTCTCAAGCTGCATTTCTATCCTAGCAGAGCTCCTTGTGTGAAGCGCTTCTGTGGGTGTATCTTAGCCTGTTTGGGGGAACAAAGCTGTGGTGGTGGTAAGGGTCTTTTGTGTTGGTAGAAGTGTGCTCAAAGTCACTTTCTGGGGTTTAAACAGGTGGGCAAAAGGTTTGGCTGCTAGAAAAAGGTTATATGGAATATCTGCACCTTTTAGCATTAAATTCATATCCAAGCAAGGTCTGTTCCTTGCTTGCAATGCCAACGCACTGGCCTCCTTCTATAGAGGAAATCTTCTGAAGGCAGTCACTGCAGGACCTGCTTGGCTGTTCCCAGCTTCTGCATGTTGTGGATGTTATTGCTTGATATTCACAGGGCTTGTGTGCGAACAAAATTCTGAAAACTTGAACTCGTGCCTGGTGCAGCTGTGGATGCAGGATCCTGGGCTGCAAGTGCACCGATGCCATTGCAGGGGAGCAGCAGGATGGGTGCAGGGAGTGGAGCTGAGCACCCTCTGCCCACGTGGCTGGCCCAGCTCCTGCCTGGGGCATTTGGCCATTGCTTGATGCGATGCTGAGACCCCTAGTCAGTGTCTCATCCTCATCTTTCTAGGTTTCTGCCTGTTTCCCCAGAAATCTTGGTCAAGCTGGCATTTAGATGGATGCAAATTCATGTTTCAACTTCTGCCTGCCTTTCCTTCTGGTCGGGCTTCACCCTTGGTCTTCTGCCTCTACCTGCTGGGCTGCCCGGTCTCGCCACCAGCAGGCGCGTCTCCTTGTTTGACAAGCAGTCAGCGTCCTTGTGCGGGCTGGCGTGTGCAAAGCAGCCGCGAGTCACGGTGTCTGAGAGTTATTACAGATGCTAAATGCAGAGCGTCTCCTGACAGCTGAACACCTCAGATCTCCTAGCCATCAAAATCACAATGTTACTTCTGACTGAACTTAATCATCTCATAAGAAATGATAGAGAGGAAGGGGGGGAGTAAAGCATGAAAATCACTCATGTACCACCACACCTCTGCTTTACCCTTTCTTCTTTCATGTCTTGGCTGATTTGTTTTGATCACTCTCAGCCTTCACCGCTGAAGTTTGTTGAATCCCATTCACTGAGGTTTCACTTCAATAGGGATGCACTAGAGAGTTTTACAACTGCTGTCGGGAGGAGGAGTGGGTGTGATGCTGTGGTCAGCCCTGAAGTGATGCAGCCAGGACCCTCCTCCAGCTCTTGTAGGTATGGGCAGGGACAAGGCTCAGCAGATGTGGAAAATTCCTTATACTGTGAACAATTCACTGAAACATCAGATTTTTCTGGAAAAAAAATAACATTTGGCCTATTGATGTAGAACCAAGTGGGTTTTTAATACCATGATTCTGATGAAAAATGGGTGGGAATGCAATTTGTGTAACTGCTGAGCTGTCCAGGATGAGGGCTTCAGCACGGACCAAGCAATTATTTTTATTCCTTTCATTATAACAAAGCTTGGGCTAATTTGGCTCAGGCACCACCTCAAGCCTCACATGTGTGTATGGCACCTCAAACACCAACAGGAGCTCGAAGGCTTCCAGGCAAGAAAAAGGTGGGAAAAAGGAAAGCTCTCACTGCTTTACAGAAAGATGAATCAGCACCTAGCTTGTTGGAGTGCATCTGTTTTTTTTGTTTGTTTTTTTTTTGTTTGTTTGTTTGTTTGGTTGGTTTTTTTTGCCGAGGGCACTGTCCAAAGTCAAGTAGGTAAGCAGGAATTAAATTCCCATTTTTATGTATTGGTCCAGTATTTCTAATGCAGAAGCATCTTCACTCCCTTTTGGGCTTTTTCGCCTTCCTATTCTAAATAATTGCCTGGTTGCATGACTGTCAATGTCAAACAAATCAAAAATCAAAATGTTTCCTTTACATCAAAATGTAAAGGAAAGCTCAGGCTTACATACAAGCTACTTATCTCAGATGATCTGCTTCTGAACCATTTTTTTCCAATGCTTAAAGTAGGGGGAAAAAAAAAAACACCAACAAAAAACCAGGGGTACCTACTTCTACTGAAAAGCATGTTTTGGACTTGTCCAGACTGACTGATGTCCTTCTGTCCCAAAGTTTCGTTGCACATGTTTTCAATTTCTCACCAATTTATTGTAATTGTTTTGATAGCATTTCTGCCAAAATGATAGTAAAAACTCAATTTTCCTGAGGAAAATTAACAAAATACATTCATGGCTGATGCAACCTGTTTATTTAGCTGTAGCAGGAATTGGCTGCAGCTGTGAAGTAAGGTATAATTAAAGCCTGGGGTCCTCTCCCACATATCGGGTTTTTGGAGCTTGCTGTGCTGCAGGTACCGGAGCTGTTGGGCCGAACAGCCCAATCTGTCGGCCGGGAGCACGTCCAGCAGCGGGGCCGCACGGAGCGTATCCGCACGGACCTGCGGAGAGGGAAGGGCTGGCTTGTGCTCTGCATCATGAGATGCTACCAGGTCATCTCCAGAAAGTAGAAAGGAAATGCTGTATTTTTCCCCTCCCCAGGACATCGGCAACAATCTTTTCCCCTTTTTCTTAAGATTTTAGAGCAAAGATATTAGACTTTTTTTTTTTTT
>VXAA01005292.1:1046504-1111465 GCA_013399115.1 Anseranas semipalmata
GTCACCACAGACTGTGGCTTAACAGCTTCTGTCCCCTTAGTTGTCTGTACCGCACTGGTCATGCCTCCAACATGCTTGGCACATCTGTGAAGTGATGGTTTTGCCTTTATAAATCATCTATCAGTGATCTGTCACCAAAATGGGCAATTAAACTTCTGTTGCAGGGCTGGAGCTGCCTGCCTCCCAGCAGCTCGCCGTGAAGCCCCTTCCAAGAACTTTTACCCCAAAACCCCATGCTATCCACTTGACAACAGGAATATCCTTTGGGTTTCCAATTTTCTCATGAATTACCTGTTTCCTGTGTCTGTAATTACATGGAGCCATAGCAGCTGTGCCTCTGCCTTTGATTAGCACATAAAATCCACTTCAGAAAAAGTGGTCCTGGATTACACCCATTTTCTGGTGGCTTTGCTCAATTGGCTGTTTCCAGGTTATTTAGCACTCCAAACGTCTTCCAATTTAGCAGCCTCCAGCGTCCCACCACCCTTTTGCATGGGCTTTATACAATTAGCAGCATCTCCACTCCACCTTCATTCCGCTTTCCCTTAATGAGCACCGCCAGACTTGAATCACTGCAAAGTAGCTGGCAAATATCAATTAGAGGGAAAAGTGCTGCAGGAGCTGGATGATAACCCTGGGAGATGTTGCTTGCAGCTGTCCCAGGGCAAAGCAATGTCCCTGGAGCCTGCCAGGCCCCTGCTTTGTGCATCTTCTTGCGACCTGATAACCTGCAGCTCCGTGGCTTTTGGCACATCCTTTCATCGCTGCCTCTGTTTTCTCTCTGCCTCTTTGCCTGTCTTCTCTACTCATGCAACGTTTCTTGTGGGATGAGAGTTTTTTTGTGATTTTTTTTTTTTTTGCACAGCTATAAAAACAGCTCCAGCTTGTGTCTGAAGGGCTCTGAGCGGCCATCTCTTGGGGGAAGGTGGAGATCTTTGCTTTCAGCAGTCTTCCTGGTGGGGGGGACAGGCTCCCTGTGGTCCCTGTTGCCCCCGCTCAGCTGTGTTTCATCGCAGGGATGCTCATGCTTTTGTGGGGGCTTGAGTGATCCTTCGGCAGAGCCCCTGGCAGGGCACGCTCAGTGCAGGGCTGTCTGCTTGCTGGGGGAGGCTTCAGCGGCACGGGTTAGCGGTGGAGATGGTTTCATGCGGAACAATCTTGCCCGAGCGCCGCTTTCATAAAATACATCGTGCAAAATATTGGAAATGCGGTGGATCAGATTTGCCTGTCAGCTGTGAAAATCAGGAGTATTACTTGTGACTTCAAAAATATTATGCGGGCCTTTATTTGGAGTAAAGGAAAGCAAAAACCTGGGCCATTGATCTCAATTGAGTTACCCTTCAGTGGATTTACCCCCATGTAATTCAGAGCAGAGATTTACCCATAATGATTTCACCCATGACTGAATAACTTTCCCTTCCCCATGCTAGCAATGCGCGGGAGAAACCCAGCAATCAAATCACTCATGTGCACTGAAACAGCTCGGCCGGGTTCGCTGTGAGCATTGCTCCCGCGCAGCGAGCGTGTGCCGAGGAGACAAGATGATTTAAGATGTGTGTGCGAGTCCTGCGCCGTCTTACATCTGTTTTATCTCCCTTCAGCCGAGATGAATAATCAAGGGGAGAGCGTGCTGGGGCGAGGGAAAAGGTGGAGGCTCCTGTTAGCACTGTGTTAAAGCAAGCCGTGCGGCACCCGCTCCAGGCAAAGCACAGCACTCGTGCTCTTTTTCCTCTAACCTTTAGCTGGCAAGCGGAGCCAGGGGAGGAGATGCGTGGGTTGGCTGTGGTGGGAGTGGGGTGAGAAAATCCCCTCCTGTGCATCCCGTGCCCTCCCTTGAGCACCAGGACAAGGCTCTCGATGGCTCCTGCTCCTTGCAAAGCAGGGTGCCCGCCCTTACAAAGAGCGGAGATTTTCCGCTTGTGCTGGATTTAGCGCTGTTGTTCGGAGTGGGATCCGAGGTGGCATAAATCAGCGCGGATTCCCACCAGCACAGCTCTCGGACAACGACCAAGGTCGTATTTCCGAGAAAAGTTGGGCTGTGCCACCACAGGCCTGTGCCACCACAGGCCTGTGCCAGCAGTGCCCGTGCTGAAACACCATGAAGCAGCCCCCTGGCACCCAGGGCTGTCCCCAGAGCAGTGAGACCAGGAGCTGGGCGTGAGCCCCCTCGGGAGCTTGCCACGAGCCAAGGCACAGCCCTGGGTCTGACCTCTGAGGCTGCCGACAGAGGAGATTAATGGCTTCCCTGAGGGCAACGTTCAGGCAAACAGGTTTGTCATTTATTTTGCAGATTTACTGGAGTATTATTAATTTACTGGCATAAATTCCATTAGGAGAACGCATTCATTTCTGAAATATAACTTATTCACAGTGCCCGGACCCGCTCTTCAGACAGGGATTCCGCTAGTTAAGAATTATTCAAATATTGATCTGGACATTTCTAATTAACTTTGCCCATACGTTATTATGCATATGCACAAAAATGGATTTTTGCAGTCCCAGTAATTAGATTTAATACCTGAGGTAACTTATATTTATGTGTTTAATTATTAGATTCATTAGCAATTTTAATAAATGCTATCGGCTCAGGAATTAACCACCATACTTGACACTTGTTGACTTTTCCAGTTGCTGGTGAAATAACTATGTAATCAGAACAGGAGAGAGAAAAGATTTTCTTCAGACTGCTGTGGAAGTAATTATCATGTGCTATGTAATTATTAATACACTCCTTCTGACTGCAGCGTGTTAGTTTCTGAAACCGAGGCCATTTGTGATAAACTTAAATAAATGTCTCACAGGCCTATCTTGCAGGGAATACAGGGAACGTGGAGAAGACGCAGGCTGATGCAACGGGAGAGGGATGGGGACAATCGGTGTGCGGGTGACAAAGCGCAGCCAGAGCAGGGCTTCACGTCGCAGTACCGGGGCAGGTGTTGCAGGACTGCCCCAATGTCCTGGGGAGAAGAAATTGGTATTTGAGGGAGCTGTGCTAAAGCAGCCTGAAAGCCTTAGTGTGAGCCCAGCAAGTGGCCCAATTTATACTGGGATCTGTTTCTATTTTGGCATCGTGGAGCCACAAATGTAATGCAAAAAGCTGCCGTTCCCCGCCACTCGGCAGGATTTGCGTGGCTGCATCTGAAACGTGTCACAAAGCCACGTTCGTCTTCACCGCGGGGACCCGACCGCAGGGTGCGGCCAGTAAGGACTGGCACCGGGCGTCGGATGGGTGCTGCCGGCCGGGACCCCAGCATCGCGTGCTCCCCGTGCTCCCGAGCATTCACCTGCAATTTGGTGCCGGGGCCGCTGGGAAATTGCTGGCAATTTGGCTGGAAACGGTTGGCAAATTGCAGTGTTTAGGCCCACTTTGTGGGTACGTGAGTGCAGAAATTGCAGAGGAGGCGCCAGCAGAGGCCAGCGCTTGGAAATGCGTGCTGCTGTTCTGCGGGTGACAGGTGCCCCCCCATCATTATGTATTTGTAAACAAATGTGTAAATCGAGCGAAAGAAACGGGCCTTGCAGGAAACAGGGGAAAGGCAGAGGCACTGGGAGAAGGAAAACGCAACTGGGAGCCTAGCGCGGACCTGCCTCTGCTGCGACGTGCTCTTGGCGAAAACTCACCCCGAGCACATGGGCTTAAAGCACTTGTTGCTAGTGGCTGCTCAGGCATTTATGCCAATGTGCGTCTCCTTTGGAAACCTAACATCAGGGCGGTTGCTGGCATGTTTGCTTGCTCGTGGTTTATCTCCTCCACAAGTTTGCCCCATAAACTTCCCAGTTAGCTGCAGTTATTTATGTCCTGGTGCATCTCAGGGTGAGCAAGGAAGCCTTTATTTTTTCTTTTCTTTTTTCTTTTTTTTTTCCCCCCATGCAGTTTAAGTGAAAGGTCCATTGCAGGCCTGTGTGAGAGATGGGATGCTTCCTTATACAGAACAGGCTTGGGGTACCCAGTTGCTCACTCCGTTCGGGCACAGTACCGACGTGGCAGTGGCACAATAAAGCAGCTACCAGCAGCGCTTATCGATTGGCAAATGCATCTTGAAACAGATTGACGTTTCTGCCCATCCTCTAAGGATTTATGCTTGTGACAACAGGGAGAACATTTTATTGGAAAGGGATGGGATGCAGGCTAAGGGATCACCCCGCTGCCTTTCATCCCAAAGAGCAACCCCTGCCCGGACCCCAGCCCTGCAGCTGCTGGACACACGTTGCCTCAGCTGGCACCATGCAGGCGCGGGGGTGCCACCACCTCCACCTTTGTGCTTCATTTTTGGGGCTGCACAACCTCTTCGTTCACAAGAACGGGTGCCAGCCCTGCTCCATGAGGCTTTTTGGGGTGAGCTACCTACCACATTGCTGTGGCTGCCTGCCTGAAACTGGGAAGAAAAACCAGACATCCAGAGGTTTTGTGCATGCCCCATGCTGCAGCTCACCTGTTCCGGAAATTCGTTTTTCTTTCTCAGCCTCCCTTTTTCCCTCTTTCCTTCCTTCCAAGCATGGGAACCCTGTGAGGTCCCTGTTACATGAGGCAGTTTGCGTTCAACCTAAAAGCCTTGTTAAAGACCCAGGTGTTGGGGGGAGGAATCAAACTGTTGATCAAATTAGACAAATTCCCCAAGCCTGGTTTACAAGGCCAGAATGAGCTGCTAATTAATAAATAGCAAAAAGCAGCCGGGCTCCGGTTTGCATAAATATGCTTTGTCAAACTGTAAGGTAAACAAAAGCCGAGGAATGGCAGCACAAGACAGATTCATTGCGCAGCGATCCCAGCGAGGCTGTTCAGTGGGGATTACAGCCACTGCAATTTTATTTTTTTTTTTTGCTTAATTTCTTTCTCTGTCTCCAGTTAGAATTCAATTCGATGTCTATAATCAGCTGCAGACAGAAAGCCCTGATGTAAAGGCTTGACACAGTGACAAAAAGAAGCTTTTTCCTTTTGTGTTCCTTCCTTATGCGCAGACACATGTACGTGGGGACTAAATAAAAATTCGGGATTTTGATAGGTGCATGTAAAAGTGCATGCAGTAGATTCATTATAATCCTTCTTAATTACAGCTGACTGGGGCTGTTGATCGCTCTGAGCAGCGGGAGCCGAGGCAGGGAGGTCAGCCCGCTTGGCTGTTGAGGGTAATTGCATACACGGGGGTTAGTGGGTCGCGGGGGAGCTGCCTTTTGCCCAGTCCCCTTTGAAACATGGGAGCGATCCCGCCGGGAATGAGCCGGGGGCTCGGGGCTGGGGCTGCCCTTGGGCGGCAACAGGCGGACGTCTCGCCTCGCGGGAATGCTCTAACGTCGGGGTTTGTTGCCCTGTCCTCGGATGTCTCGCTTCCTGGGAATGCTCTAATATCGGGGTTTGTTCCCCTGTCCTTGGGGCTGGGGAGTGGTGACAGCCTGCGGAGGGGAGCTGAGGATGGGGAGAGCTCAGAGGTGGGGCTGAGAATTGGGGCAGAAACCTGCTTGTTTCTCCAGAGATGTCACCGGCAGGGCCTTCCATTTGCTTTCCTGTCGCTGGTTAGGAGCTCAGCTTTCCTTGGCAGGGTCTCCCTCCGGCTACTGACCTGGTATGGAGGAGTCGTGAGAGCTTTTGGGAAGGGAAAGAGCATTGCGATGCCCGTAAAATGATCATGAATATGCTTCTAACAGCTAATTGAGATTCCTCCTGGCTAGCAGATAGTTAGATGGATGGACAGATAGAATTGAGAAATTATGATAGTTTATTATTCGCTCTTGGTACATTTTCTTTGATGCTCTCTGGGCCATTTATTCTACCACATTAGCTGATTTTTATTTTGATATTGTAATTTTCATTTTGGTAAAAGCACCCACAGGAACTGAATGGGAATTCATCAGCATAAACTGAAAGGAAGAAATAGCTTGTATTAAACACAATAATATTTTTCTTAAATAAGAGAAGAAACCAAAAATGATGTACAGATACGGACACACAACGGACTGCAATCAAGCCGCTGCAGCTTGCAGGCTTGAGCCACAAAACCCCGCCATTTCGGTGCTGTTAACCCGAACCAGGTGTGGAGCGCGGTGCTCTGCTCGCCGAGGGCTGTCCCTGCAGCGCGGCCGCTTGCAAAATGTCAGTGAGGCAACGACTGCGTGTGATGCGGATTTACCCCAAATACCTCAAGGGTAGCAAAAAGAAAGGGATTTTTCCTTTTCCCACTTGCCACACCGCAGAGGGAGCCAAATCCCTGCACAAGAGCTGCCTGTGCCTGTGGTGGCTCCGTGGGGCTGTGCCCAAGCTGAGCGGTGCTCGCCGCACAGGTTTCCATCCCTGCTCGCACCCTGCGTGCAGCACGGGCTGGCCCTGCCCTGGTCGTGCTTCTCGGCTCGAATGTTTCCCCCAGACCTGATTCCAATACACCTCAGCTGCGCCCTGCAGAGCAACGTTCACGCGTGGAGCTTTCTGCTCGGGAAGCTGCGTCCGTTCTCCGTTGGAGAATTAGCGAGCGCTGGTAGGGCAGCAGGAGAACCGTGTGTTAGCGCGAGTGCTGCAGCAGATGGTTTATGGTATCAATTACTGTGTCGAGGCTCGGAGTGCCTGCAATACCTCCAGTTATGGACGGAGTTGGGTAGGTCAAGACTATTAAGCATTTGCGTTTCGGGGGGCAGCAAGAAGCTATAAACCAGACCAGAGTACCTTGTTTCGAGTCACTCCTGATCTGCAGACCTTCTCCTGGCTTCGCTGAAGGTTTTGAGCACAAAGTGTAAAATTAAAAAAAACAAAAGCATTTGGCTGAATCGGAGAGAAAATGGGTAGCAATTCCCTGGAAGATTTCCTGAAGCCAAGGAAATAGCGTGGAAGATTGCGTTTGCATCCTTAGGTGCGCTGCTTTCATCCTGGATTGGCAGCTGGCTGACGCTAAAGAGGAGCTTTCAGCAGACAAAGCATCCAGTTGGCTTCAGCTGACCACTCGAAGGCTTAAGGGCTTTGTTGAGTTGGGGCTTTCCAGCGGTTTTTTTCAAGTTGCATGGTTATTATTTAGATTTTCCGGTGATGTTTATTCTGTACAGATCTCCAGGCTTATTTTTTTTTTTCCCCTCCTCACAAGGAGCTTGCTATTTATTTTTCCTACTGCAAGGATTAAACAAATCATTCTCCTTCAGTGCACCCTTTCCTGGACACAGACCTCTCCAGGCATGGTGCTGAGCCCTAAGCTCTGCTCCCTCGGGACCACCCTGCAGGTGACCTTAGCTGGGGCCCCCGTGGCTCCTTTCCAGGAGCCCCAGCGCTCACCGGGCTTTGCAACGGGAGTTTTGTAAGAGATTTAATTTCTTCCTGCTCCCGAGGGCTCTGTGCCAACTCAGGGTTAAACAGACCCAAACTGCTGGTGTGAGTGGGGGACGCCTTGTGCGAGGAAATGCTGCTGCAAAAGGGATCAAGGGCATCTCCACTGGGCTCGGGCCCTAAAGAGTTAATCAGACTAGCAGAGAGGGGGGAAGAGAGATTAAAAAGCATGAATCACATCTTCATAGCTTTCCTTGAAGGACTTCCAAAAGAATATGAGAAAGGAGGCAAGCGATGGACGGGCTCCTCGCGTGCTCTAATCCTCCCTCCTTCCCTTGGCAAAGATTTGTGAGACGCAGATGAGAGATTTCCTGTTTGGCAAAGAGGGGGGAGCTGGAGATTAAATCAACCTGCTCATCTCCACACTTCTAACGCGGTTTGAAAGATGCTTAAATATTTATTTAAAAAGAAGTGTGTGTAGGGGGGGGAATAGAAAGAGGGGGATACATAAAATTAAAACGTTCATTATCTCACAATTCATATTTAATAAGAGTCGTTGTTACAGCTGGATAATGGATTTCCTACCATAAATGCCTCTCAGATTTTGAGGGCCCAGCCTTGGCTGGGAAGGGCTGGGGATGCCTGGCACTGGGGAAGGCACAGCTGATGCTGGGATGTGGGAGCCGGAGCAGCACTGCAGTCTGAAACACCCCCAAATCCACCAAAATCTCGCTATTCTAAGACCATTTCACCTTGTACCTCTAAGGAGCGCTGGGGGATTCTGCCTGAGTGCAGTCGCTGAGCCGCTGCTCTGCTTTTGGGGACGGCTCAGATGTTTGCAGGGTGTTCGTGTGAAGCAGAGGAAGCCCTGGGGTGGTCGTGGGGGGTCCCACGAGCACTCAGGCTGCCTGTAGCTGCCGTTCGAGGCCGTGTTCCAATTTTCCCAGGATCTACCCCTGGGACTCATCGGATTTGCCCTGAAACAAAAGCTCTTGTTGAGCAAAATCCCAGATCCGTTGGCTCCAAGAAGGTACAGTACAGCGGCTATTAAATATTAACGTGCCAACAACATTAGGAAAATCCAATGGAACTTAAGTGACTTTGAATGTGAAGCACTGATTAACTGCTGGAGGGGATTATTGAAGAGGTAAACGGAAAGTAACACAGGGAATTGCCTAATGTGGATTGATCAGAGGCTCCCTTTAGACCAGGAAGGGCTTATTAGACACACTACCTGATGCTGCTATTTAGAAGCATGGTTAGCTGAGCTACTTTGGCTCTTTCTTTCTATCAGCTTGTTAGAAACCCCTGGGTAGTGCAATATCTCCAAATAGGATGAAGCTGTATTTACTAATTCGTGAGGATTAGAGGGAATAGAATTATTAAGATCCCTATCAGAGGCTGTTGAGGTCTGTGGCTGCTTTTGTCGTGTCTCGGTCTCAGGAAAAGCAGCAGCAACGGCCTCGGATCCCCCAGTGGGTCCAGCCCGGGCAGAGGGATGCCAATTGCTGTTGGATTTCTCCAAAATTTTAGCTGAAGCCTCAAGAAGCAAGAAAAAGCTCCCTGAAAAGAAGCAAGAGAGGCTAATGCTCCTCTCTGCTCTTGCTCCAAGGCTTTCTGCATCTCCGGGCGCAGCCTGTGCCCTGTGTCTGCCTCTGGCGGGATCCCCGCGCTGAAGGGGCTGCAGGGGCCAGGGGGACGCTCGGGGTGAGATGCTCCGGCTGCCTCCTGGCGCTTTTGCTTGGCCCAAGCTGAAGCCAGGGCCGGGATGGAAAGGGAAGAATTGCACCAGCGTTATAATAAATGTCTCTGGCAGGGACGGGTGGCTTTATTAACTCCATTTGTCTTCCATGGCCATACAAATGGTGGCAATAAATCACCCAATCGCCGACACGAACACACAGAGCTCACAGGGATGGCACAGCCCCTGTCCCTATTCCTGCCTGCCCATGCTTCTGGGAGAGCCCCTCTGGGCTCTGCAAAGTGGGGAAAATCGGTTTGTTGTGAGGAGTGAAGTGGTGAAAAGTTGGTGATTTGCTGGGGAAAAGTGCTCGTCCGGGATGCGTGTGAGCGGACAAAATCCCACATCCCTGTAGGGAAAGATCAGCACGGGAGGATGCTGTGGCTGGTAGCTCTATGGCAGGAGAAGTCTGGCAGCAAAAGTCCCCGCTCCCTGCTGGGTTAGCAGGAAGACCATCTCTCCCTCTCCTCTGTCAACCTGGTTTTTGTTTTATTTTACTTTATTCCATTCCATGTCTCTTTCCTCCTGCTTGACAAATTACACTTCCTCAGCTACCAGAGTTCAAAGCTCCTCTTCGTGGTTTGTTTGGTATCAGTGAAAAAAAGCTTTTCCCAAAGAGCAAAAAAACCACCCCCTGCCTCGAAAATGTATTTTTTTGTGTGTTTGCTTTAATAGAAGAGTCTTGTCTTATTGATTTCGATCCCAATGCCGGCACAGATGTGTGTAGCATCAGAAGATGGATCAGAGAAATCAATGGGGTTTCCACCGTGCTGCCTGCATGGGTGGGTTATGGGGTTCCTCACCAGTGACATCCCACACCCAGCCCCACTGCTGTCCTCCTCCAGCCCACGGCAGAGACGAGGCATGATCCATCCCGGCCAGCGAGGTTCAATGGCTTAAAGACCAGGGACAGAAGTAACAGAAAACTAAAAGTGTTTTGTTTCAAATTTTTGGCTTCAATTCTTTCTCTTTCAACTCCTGTCTGATAGGGGAATATAGATTTGGTGTCAGGCTGACTGTTCATATTTAATGTTGTTACATCATCAAAAGGGACATGGTTTTTTTGGTTTCTCAAAAAGGCCTGGAAACGGAGTGGGGTTTCCAGAAGCTGCCTTAGAAAATCTGAGTTTGTTCTGAATGGGGACAGAAGTGCAAACGCCAGCATTTTCCATCTCGATTTTCCACCGCCCCACCTTCCAGAGCACCTATTCCTGGAAAACGTTACCGTTCTCTCTTGTTTCAATGTGAAGCCAGAGAATAACCTGGAATATCAGTGTTTCCTCTAGAATAGAGATCTATTTACTTCCCAGCACGGCACAGATTTGCCCCTTGGACTGCCCCATCACCCCCATGCTCAGACTCTTGGCCAAAGCACAATGCTCATGAAGTGATGTCCTGAGTCACCGATCCTCTGAAATTCTGCTTGTCATAGATCCCTGGCTGTTATTTAGTGCTGCTTTTGGGGTGATGGATAGCAGGAAGCATGTGAGGAGCTGGCACACTGTCTGTATGATAAACCTCAGTGTGACCCAGGGAGAGGAGTGAAGGGAGGGAGACGGAGCAGGCACCTTATCTATCTATTTATCTATCTGCTCTTCTCGCCAAGAAAACCCTGATTTAGGTGGCAAGGATCCACCTTTTTAGATCTGGATGAATGAGACTTCAAGGGAGGATTTTATTCCATCTGTATTTCTTTTATTACTTCACCATATCATACCCCTGTCCCTTCCACAGCATTAATCATTCTCGTTCCTCCTCCAAGATTTCTTTCTAATTCCCTGATGTCTTTTTCAGACTGCAGAGCCATGAACAAGGGCATAATGCAGATCCAGGGACCGCAGGCGGGTTTTCGCTACTCAGCTCTGCCAAATTCTGCCTCTGGTTGCAAATACCTCGTACTCCTGCCTGCGGTCCCCAGCTCCCTGTGCTGAGCAGCCACGAAGCAGAGGAGCTGCAGGGGGGGTCAGAAGCTGCCCCTTTTTGTGCAAATGTGTCTGTGCAGTGCTCTGGGGATGCTGCAGCATCCTGCTGGGCGCTAGTGGGTCCCTGCCCCTGGAAAATGCAATCTGCTATGGCCCCATCCGGCAGAAACACAGGCCCTCCCCTGAGGTTTAGATGATGTGGGAAGGGGACGCTGCCAGCTCTGCAGGGACGGCTCTTCTGGAAGGATTACACAGATGAATTGCATTGCAAACTGTGAGCACCAACAATGGATTTTGTTTTACACTTGTTTTTATTAGTACCCATTCGGCTCCAGAGTTGAAGATCCCCTGGATAAAAGTGCATCTGAAAGATTCAGCTCTTTCCCCCCTAATTAAAGTTCAAGGCAGCGATCCATGCGCCTGAGCCTTCCAAGGGCTCCTGCAGGAAAAGCAGCCTTGACATCCCTGCTATTTCTAAGTTTAAAAATAAAACCTGTCATCACCGAGAAGTGCATCTTTTTCTTTAAACACAAACAAGCGAGATGAGATGATGCTCTCAGACCTCGGCGTATATCACAGAGCTCCTTAAACATCAGGGTCTTTAAAAGAGGTTTTCTGCCAGGGTTGACATGAACAGATACGGCCTCCTGCTGCTTTGCTCTCCCTGTCCTGTCGCTTCCCGGCATTGGGTTGTGTATTTTTTTCCTTCCAGCCTGGGCTTTTCAAACTCGGAATCGTTTCCATGTGAGAAGATGCTTTTCCTTGTGAGCCCCTTGGGATCCCGCCCTGGTGCCGTGGCCACGGGATGCTCCCGCGGGCTCAGGCTGCTGCGCTCCCCTCCCGGGGCGTTTCTCTTTGAGCAATCGCGCTTGAAAAATGTCTTGCATGTAGATCCCTGCTGAATGGAAAAGTGTTGAGTGGGTGGATTCAGGGGGAAATAAAGGGGTTTATTCTCGGTGCCAGTTAATGAAATTAGAAAATGGAGAAGAGCTTGCCTAATATCATACAGGGAAAGATAAAATACATTTCAAAAAAAATCACAATGCTGTAGTTCTCTCTAAATGTCAAAATATTACATTTCTGGGATGATAAAGATGGAAGAAATAGCTGGGTTTCAATTTCAGGTGCCACATCATATCTCTTCCCCTCTATAATTTTTATTAAAATGTGAATGTTCCAGGAAGTCATTATGCCGTCTTTATTATGTTTGCATAGGACATAATGAGTTTATTTGAGGAAGGTGCGTAGAAACAAGGCACGCGTGTCATCTTGGGGGGAGAGTGGGGTGGGCGCTGACTGTTCCGCCTGCTGCCCCCTGTCCCACCCTAGCTCTGGATCTCACCTCGGAAAGGCGGAGAAAAGCAGCAGAGCAGCGAGCCCCACCTGCGCCCCTTCCCGGCCGTCTGCTCGGGGCTGGGGCAGGAGACGTGCTGCATCCCGGGGCTGGAGGCTCACCCCGGGCTCCCACCCATCTCCTTGGCCCCTTAACGTGCAAATTTTGTGCTGTGCAGAGTATCGGCAGCAGGGGAAAGTCAGCAAGCCAAGACTCCTCCTGACACCCCAACAAGAAGTAAAGGCGCTGAGGTTTTTCTTTTTTCTTATTTTACATCTTTGGATGAATCTGTGGATGTCTGTTGTTTTTGCTGTGCTATTTATTTTTTTCAGTGTTAGTAGAAAAAAACCCCGCATTCAGCAAGATTACTTGACTTTTTCAAACTTGCTTAAGGCAAGGCGAGGGGAAGCGTGGTGTGCTCATGATACCGATGCTCTGCCCATGCTGCTGGGTCCCTGCTGACCTTGGGCAGTGCCTAGGGTAAAGCATATGCCACTGCTTGCTTGCTGCTTGCTTCGCCTTTCCTCTTTCCATGAGCTGGCATGGCAGCAGAAAAAGGAGGCTGCCTGACAAAGGGTGTTGGGGACAAGAAATAAAGCATTTAGCAGCCATGGCTGGGAGATGGAGCATGCCACATTCCCGTGAGAATTTGGGTCCATTGGAGGTGTTTATTGCCGGGAGGGTGATGAATTGGCTCAACCCCCCCAGGAGGCAGGAGGCTTCCTCCACATCAAGCTCCACGGAAAGGTTGCTTTTGCCAAGTGCACCCTGTTAAGATGAAATCTGTGGCCCGGAGAGCCAGAGAAACTCAGCCCGTGGGTGCTGACGTTCCCGTCTGGCTTAAAAGAGGAGTCAATGGATGTCACTAATGGGCACTAATTCAGTGCAGACTTGTAAGGGCTGAGAGTCGGCGGGTTTGGAGAGGAGGTGGATGGATTTCAAACCCTGCGGTCTCCAACACCACTCATTTCAGCCCTCTTCTGACAGCTGCAGCAGAGAGGGCAAATAGCAGATAAACTTGGAGCGCCCACGACGCCCACTTGCAGCCACTTGTGAGCAATTAAAAGAGGCCTGGAGACTCCAATTATTGCAGCCGTTCCTGTGCATCTGCCAGCTTGGACAGCAGGGTGAGGCGCTCCTGCTGCCGGGCAGGGACGGGGATGCTCAGCCCCAGCCACCGACCGCCCTTTGTGCAGCGCCGCGACTCGCTGCCTGCTCAGCAAAGCCTGAGGACAAAAGTCTGGCTGCACAGTGAAGCACTTCGGGGGGTGTTTGGAGGGCAAGCAAGGGAAGCTGAGCCTGTGCGAGGACCTGCTAAGTTCCTGTATATTGCATCGTGCGCGTGTACCTCCTAGCACGTTGCCTGAAGCCGCGGGCCTGCAGCATCTCCCCTCCGCGCGGTGGCAGGGGCTGATCTGTGTTGGTTCTGCGCAGTGGGCAGGGAGCTGGTGCCTCCAGCTGGGATGGGAAACACCCTGCGGGTGAACGGAAAGGGGCACGGGGTGGGGGGCACCCCATGGCTAGCACAGATCCATAATTGCCTCTCCTGGTAATGGGAAAACCCTTCGGTGAAAGTATCTGTGGATGTTGGCCATGCTAGCACAAGTAGAGAGTTTGCTGCTGCCAAACTACTGTATAAATAGAGTCTGCTAGCTGTAATATTAGCTTTTAAGTTTAATAGCATTTGGAAATAAGTCATATGTTTCTATGAGATTCACTTGCACAATTAGAAGCCTGGAGGGATTTTTTTTTTTTTTTAATTCAAAGTATTGTCATAAAAGCTTTTGGAAGAAGAGGGAGAAATAGCAATGTTTTAACTCTCCTTTTTAATTCCTAAATAAAAGTCTTAAACTGGATCATTTTGGAGCAAACTTTCCCATATACGTTAAAGGAACACAGCTGCAGCTGGAGAGGTGACTGTGTAAATGCAATGTTATGCATTCAAGTATATCGATCTTTAATAATTTCTGGATTTATCTGCTGCAAAGCAAATAATGTTCTCTCTGCGCCCAACACAGGCACAACCTGTGCCCCGGCGTCCTGCAGCCAGTTCTGGAGCTGTTTCCAGCCGTTTCCCCTCCACCCCCCCCCAAAAAAAATTAGCCCTAATTAGCTTTTCTGTGGCATTGCACCTATGGGGAGCAGGAATGATTTTGTGAGGGAAGAGGGAATGTTGGCCTGGTTTTGCGGAAGGATAAGCTGAGGCAGCGTGCAGGGTAAGGACCAAGGAGTCATGAATTCACGGCAAGCTTCTGTAAAGCAGGAATGTCCTGGGGATTTGCTGCTCCCCTCCCATATACGGGCACGTGTCTGTTGATGGGCTGAGGACCACGAGCTGTTATCCCTCTTGGAAATCCCCAGTGGCTGGTGATCTGCTGAGCTGCCATTAAAGTGAGGAATCGCCAGCAGCATGGGTTATTTTACATCTTTAATAGACGTATTACCTTACATTAGGGCTTCATCATTTGCCTCCCCGTGTAAGCACCGTGAGAGCATCCATCACAATTAGCAGAACATCGCAGAAGGCATAAAGGAGACTGATGTGGGTGCTGGAGGGAGGCATGGAGCGTTATGCGCCCGGGGGCTCGGCCTCTCTGGGGTTTTCGGTAAAGTCCCAGGGCCTGGAGGCACGCTACAGCATGAGACTCTCGGCTTTCATTAAATAATAATAATAGCAATAAATAAGAGTAAGTTTCCAGCTCTTGTGATTGCCGTTAAAAGCTAGAAATACGAACCCTGCCTCCTAAATGCAAATCACAGTTTATAATTGTTGTAAAAGCTCTCGCATTTTTAAGACCGAATTGATTGTTTTTTCGGGGGAAGGAGGAGCAGGGAGGAGGCTGACTCCTGCTGCGAAGGTCTCTCCTCGCTCCGCATCGCACGCGGCTCGGAGCTGCGGTTGTTTCCCTGCCCTGGCTGCGGGGAGGACCCCGCTGGCACCACGAGCATCCCAGTTGGGTGCGTGGGGCCGGAGCACCCGCGTGTGCGTCTGACCCGGGGTGGGCAGCGGCTGCAGCCCTCGAGGGCAGCTCCCGTGAGCTGCAGGACGGTGAACGTGAGCCAAAGTCCCGCAGCACCCAGGGGACCTGCCTGAGCGGGGGCCTGCGACGGGAGGGAGGGGAAGCCCTGCTTCCTGTCGAGGTGATGGGGAGTTGATTGCCCAGGATAAGCAAAGCTGTAAAAGAGGGGGAGTGTGTGCATGGCAGGAAATTAGCTGTGGTTTGGGCCAACATCTGGTTAAATCAGCCCCACCGAGACCCTGGCAGGGGACAAGAGGGGCTTGAGGTCTTGCCTGTCCCAGGGGCACGGAGGATGCTCAGCAATGTGCTGAACACTTTAAAAGGAACAAAACAGTTCCCTAGAACACAGTTACCATAGAAGAAATTCACTTCTTCCTGTGGCCTTATCCTTCCCCTCGCTTTTATTAAACAAATCAGGATGTATTTATGTTTCACTTGCTGGAGTATGAAACAGGAGAGGCTGTTTGTAGAGAGGAGGTACAAACAAGGCTGGGTTTCTAAGGGGGGATGATTTCAGCAAGGCCTGGCTTTTCAAGGGCTTCCTTAGCAGGAAAAGCCAAAAATCTCCCAACGATACCAGATTTCTGTATTTTTATCCCAGGTTTACTCTAATGATGCTTCTCTCCTGATCCCAGGGTCTGAGGGAGGGCAGTGAGAGAAGCTTTTCAGAAGCAAAGCTAAGCCCCGGATCCCAGGCAGGAATATGAAACATTAAGGAGCAGCTAACGAGAGGAGAATTGAAAGGAGGCTGTTCCCAGCAGAGATGAGCAGGCTTGTGAGAGAAGCCCAGAGGCGCTTAGGAAAGAACCAGCAGCCGGGAGACGTGCACGGCACGGGTCGCATCCTTCCTCCGCCTCGCCTGCTCCCGGCAAAGCCCAGGGGCTGGCAATGGGGACGGGTTTGGGAAGGGTTTGCAGAGAGGAGGGCTGGCAGAGATGGGGAGCAGATGGAGCACGGCACGGTGCTTTGCTCTGGGCCTCCCACCCAGCAGAGAGATGTGCAGAAACCTAAAAAGAACAACTTTTGCCTCGTATTTTCTTCATGTTGGTAACCCAGTAATAGGCTTCTTCTAATCAGGGTTGCAGAGCATGGCGCAGCATCCTCAAAGCGTCAATGAATAAAAAGCAATTAAAGGTCCCAAACCTGCTGATCTGTACGCGGCCTGCTCCCCTCCCGCCATTTCTTACTTACGCCCGGCCCGTTAAAGAGACTAATTACTTCCCTTCCACGTTTGTAGAACAGCTGAGGTCAGACCTGAATGGTAAGCTCCGACGCGCTGACTCTTCTGACTTTGTATCAGAGCAGACCCAAATTAGTTTTCTCAATGAGGCTTCCCCTTCTTGCCAAGCCAGTGAAAAGCAGAGAATGGAGCAAAAAACGCCTCCCCCCCCAAACAGGGGCAGGCCAGGAACCGCAGGGGCAGGGCCCTGGCAGCGGGCGGTGCTGCACCCCTGCCTGCACGGGAGCCGGGGAGTGCTCGCGCCGGTAAATTTTTAATCAAAGGTGGCATCGCTGATGTTCCGGGGTTTGCAGCGCTCTTTTATCTCTGCTGAAACGCTTCGAGCGGGAAGGATGCCCTCCACCAGCTCTGTATGATTTATACATCTGTAGGCAGGGAGCGGTCCAGGCGCGAGCATCTCTGGAGCTGGCCCCCCCGCTGGGAGGTGTCGCTGCTCTCTGGCTGCCTCGCCTCCCAGCTCTGCCCCGCTCACCTGCTCCGTCTCACTGACCGATTTCCTCGCTTTCCCTCTTGTTTTGAGCCAGTGGCCCAGGTAGGGTTTGCCTGGCTGGGAAGCCCAGCTGGTGTAAGGGAACGAAGCGTGAGAAATCAAGGCTTTATAACCCATAAAAACATTTGCGTTAGCATTTCAGGCTTGAAACGTTTTAAAGTTGCTAAAAGTTGAATTTTTTATTTCCCCCTGTATTTCCATGTTAAAGCAAACACAGATGTTTCTTGCAGGAAGCAGTCCCGCTTAATGAAGGAAAAAAACCATAGATGCTTAAACTTTCTAAAGGCAACACTAGGTCTCTGGTGACCTGAGCAGCCCCGCTGTGCCAGGTGACCTCCTGGAGCATCCCCCAGCCAGGCCCCCGGTCCTGTGCTTTCGTGGTCGTTTGTTCCAACGCTTAATCGCCATCACTATAAAAATGTGTGCTTTGTTTCCTGTTTGAATTTGTTTAGCTTTAGCTATTTGTTCTTGCTATGCCTTTCTCTGCTAGATTAAATAGCCCTTTAGCACCCTTTAGCACGCTCGCTTCCCTTCCTTTCCCAAAAGAGCTCCTTTTCCACCCAAACCACCCCTGAGCTCAGATGGCTTATTTACCTCTAAAATGGAGCCAAATGCAAAGCCATCATTTGCTCCCTTCTTACAACCCCTTGAGCCAATAAAGACCAAGAGGCAGCTTTTATTTAATTTTTTTGCCCTTTAAAAGCAGGGATATTTTTTCCCGTGGAGGTGGAAGCACACGCGGGCCAGTGCTGTGCTGGGAGTGTATAAATAGCCCGGGCTGAGAGCAGAGCACAATAGCTGTCACTCGACCGCAGCAGAATGGGGCCATGAGTGGTAGCAGATGAATTTCCTAAGCAACAAAGATCCTGTTTTCATGCAAATATCTCTTAGTAATAAAATCCAGGAGAAAAGAAAGACAGATAATGTGTTATATAAGCAGAATTATCTTGGCACAGAATGCTTCTTTCAAGGATTTTTTATTTTTTTGGAGACATCAGCAGCCTTTCAGCAACTTGATTTGGGCTGCGAGCGAGAGCAGTGGTGAATGATGTGCAGCGGAGAAAGTGCTTTAGTTGCCTACAAAGCGCTGTATGAATTTAACACGAGCAGCAGCTAATGCGAATAAAACTCAGAAAAAGATTCCTTGCAATGATAACATGGCCTTCCCTTCCCCTTAGGATTTCTGAGCACTTTGCAAGCATCCATTAATTAAGCCTCAAAGGAGATCCCATCCCCAGTTTTACAGCCGTGGTGAGATGAAGCGTTTTGCTCTAGTGCAACGCGCGTGGCATTGGGATGCACCAGAGCCAGGAGCCGAGCCCGGTGCTCTCCCCGCCTTATCCCCTCTGTCTGCTGCCGTGACAGCCACAGGTCCGAGGAATTTTTAACTTCACAGCTCCTGGCCTTGTCAGGCTGCCCTGCGGCTGATGCCCTGCATCCCTCTTGGGATATTTCCCCCTGCCCGGTGTCACCGAAGAGCTCCAAACAGCTCCGGCACAGACAGCAGCGATGCCCTTCCATGCTTTGTGGAGGCGATTCATTCCCAGGCAGCTCTCTGCTATTTCTCCTTCAATTTTTTTTGTTGTTGTTGTTCTGAAAGCTTTTATGCATTTTCAGGGGGGATCTGCAACAAAACAACTTCATCAGTAAAAGTGCATTCAATGCCATGAGTTTGTACCGGTGACATGCTCTGCATTGTGCGCAGTGACTTCTGCAAACAGCTTTACTGTGGGGAAGTAGAGAGAATATCCATGAAAATCAGAAATGCCGATGTGCTGCTGAGCCTGGTGGTTAGCAACAATGCCTCCTTCACCTGGAGCTCTTGGGCGTGCTTTATTTTATGATGGTGTCCATGAGGGCACCTGCTTATGTGTGCCTCTGTTATCTATTTTGCCTTAAATACGTGCAGCTAGAATAATAAAGGCTCAAGGCCAAGTCAGCAGGCTGAGGAAGAGGCCAGCCACGGAAAGCAAGAGGTAATGCAAGAGGTGGGTGTCATCACTTGCAGACCTGCTCAAATATATGCCCCGTGCATTGGCATATCCACACCCTGCACCATCTGTCTGCATTTATCACAAAGCACTTGGATTGCCTCATTCGTTCCCGTCATCTGACACACGTGTTACAGTACCTTGCCTCAGTCTGTTAGGATAATTTAATGTAAAAACTGATTGAGACGGTGGCTTTCAAATAGAGCACTGCATAAGTCCAATGTTCAGGTCCAAAAAAGCGAAAATTTCAGACCCTGGGGGGATGCTTGAAATACAAACCTGTTTCTATGTCCAAAGCCCAGGTCCGTTTGTTTCTGAAATCTGTCATTTGGACGCTAGACCCTGATTTTTGAGTGTTGAGCATCCAAGTGAAATTCAGCTGAAAGCACAGATCTTGCTTGAATTTAAGCAACCTCCAAGCCCCTCAGAGCTGGGCAGCCAAAAGCACTCGGTGACAGCCATCCCTCCTGCTGTTCTTGCTTTAAAAGAGAGGTGTCACCCTCTCTGGCTCTAGTTCTGCTGTAATTAAGCTCTAGAAATTTAGGCTGTGCAGATATTTGCTGTTTCCTGGCCTTTTCCTGCCGAAATCACTTCCTGACTTCTTCCACCTTTCCCACCAGTAACTGAGCTGCTCGTGCTCTCTCCCAAGGAGTCAACAGGGAGATGTGAGCATTTAGCTTTCCTCCTTCGGTCGTTCCCCTGGTTATTAATGCTCTTGGCTCCAAAGATATGTTTTCCTTGAAGCCCACAGGAACTATCATCAGGACTGTTAACGTAGCTGAAAGGTCTTTTGTGTTGTTCTTGGAAACACGCGGCTCCTTCCTGCTGCACGGGAGCCTCCGAGCAGCTGCCCAGCAGGCAGATGGGGTTGGTCCGTTCCCTGCAAGAAGAGGATATTGTTCCTTTGTAATGAATGCAAGTTTGGGGCAGAATTGATGTTTTTCTTCCCCAGCACTTGCCTCCTTCCATTCGTGTTTGTCTGCTGTAGGTGTAGGTCCAGAGCTGATGCTCTGTCTGTCTGCAGGTCAAGACTCCTCTCTGTGTTGCTTTTGGTGGGAATTATCTAGCTGCTTGAAAAATAGTTAGAGATGCACAGATACTCTGCTGCAACGAGAGTCGTTTCTTTAGGGACTAGCTCTAAGAGTCCGTACGTGATCATGAGATGTTCTAAAGCTACGGTGATAGAGGCAGAAGATGGGGCAGCTGTATCCGAACAGACACCGAAATGGTTAGCACGAGGGAGAGCGAGAGGCGCGTGTTGGAGGTTGCTGGAGGAGCTGGGAACAGACCCACTTTCTCTGCAGCCTGACTTTCATCTGGAAACCAGAGTGGTCTGTACACCCTGTACACCCTGTCCTGGTTCTAGCCCGGGCATATTTTGTGCTTTTGCAAGCAAGCCTCTCGGCCCCTTCGAGACCTCGGCAGTAGCTGCTGCCGGGTGAAGGAGGAAGGCAATTTAAGGCAGAGGAGAGCAGGAGCCCCCGTGGCAGGGAGATGCTGCTGTCTGTATCACTGTCATCGCGGAGGAGGTTGTCATGGTGACTCGAGGTGTCAAGAAACTGCTCCAGAGCCCGCTGTGCCGAGAGCAGGGGAGCGAGACGGTCGCAGGGTCAGGAGAAGGGTGACAGGGGGAGAAAGTCCAAAGGAGCACGGGAGTAAGGAAAGGAAAAGGCAACGGGATGGGGAAGAGTTGAAAAGAGTTGCGTTCAGCTGGGAGGTTTGCACTTTATTCCCTTCCCGTTGTGCATGCCTTGTGTTGGGATGAGACATGGAGAGCAGTGGATGTGGCTCTGGGATTGGAGGCAGTGGCTTGCAGCCCGCGCCCCAGATGCCTTTCACCATGGCCCCATGCCCGCTGTCACTCCATCTAGCATGCCCAAGCATGAAACGGGGACATTGGTTGCCACCCAAAGTGCTTCAGCTCTCCGCAGCCCTCCTTGCAAGCAGATTTTTGTAGGGATGTGCCACCGAGCCCCCGCCAGCCCCCTCCGTGCCCCCTTCCACCAGCTCTAAATCTGCAAAGCAAACCCCAGCGAGAGCACTTTCCAAGGGCTGCCGGCTATGACAGATGTTATTTTATGGAACACGGCACCAGAGATGTGAAATACATAGTTCATAAATGTCAGGAGGAAGGAAGCAATATCCTGGATTGAGGTCGTTTGACTTTTTTCCCTCTCTTGTGAAAGCATCCTTCCAAGTAAACAGCCATCCATGCCTAGCTGCTGTTGACGGGGAGAAGCTGGTGCCTTGGAGACGGTGGTGGCACTTGGGGGAAGCGGTGGATGGAGGTGCAGCTCAACCCAGTGTGAAAAGGAGCTGTTTTAACCCCACATCTCGGTGTTTGTCTGAGAAACTCAGTGTCAGGAGATAGGGCTGAGACCTTAGTTCCTTGAGGTCTCCAGGGAGGAGGGTATTGCAGGTGTGCATCTATAGGAAGAGAATATGCATGTGTGTGTCTTTATACATTTAATATGTATGCGCATATGGAGCTGCAATTAATTATGATTAGTAACAAGCAAGCAGCGTTTCCACCATCCCCAAAATGCCTAATGCTCAGTGCCAGCTTTCAGTCCTCTGGATGCTCTCATGGTCTGTGTCCGTGCTCAGCTGCTTGGTTCGTGCCCTGCCCTCCCGAGCGCCCCGAGGCGATGAGCTCCCCAAGCAAACAGTGCCGCTGCCCCTGCCCTTGCCGGGCAGGTTATTTCCAGAACCAGAGTTGACAAATCACCCCCTAAAGCCAGCAGTTTTTAATACATGTGTCAGAAAGTGTTACTGAGACGCTGGAGCGGCTTGGGAAGGCGCTGGGGAGGGCAGGGGGACAGCCCGATGTCAGTCACATCTGCCCGCTTATCTCTGCCGAGCGTGTCATGCCTGGTGCGATGCGTTTCCACCCCGGCACTCTCTGAAGTGAGCAGATGTGGCATTTAATGCTAATCGCCAGCGACCGGCCGCCCGCGGCTCCCCGCGCTGTCGCATCTGCTCTGGCAGGGCTGGGGATGCGCTGGGCGCTGGCTGCTCCACCATCACCCGCTTCCCACGGTCGTTTCTCCTTTCTCGTGGGCAGGAAGGTGTGCGATGCCGTGGGTCGGGTGCTTGGGACTGTCATTAGCAGGGGACAGAGCTGGGGTTGTGCTGGGGTGGTGTCAGACCATATGGTCAGTCTAGGGTAATGGTAGTTCCAACCCAAACCGTACGCCTGCTCTGTGGGGTCTGAGCAAGCAAGCACATCCTTGCCCTATGGTACTATAGCGACCAAAGACAGCATCCTGGGAAAAGGATAGGGGATCATCTCTGGGCTTTTAGGTGGACAAGTGACCTGTGTGTTTTCCCCTGATGCTGTGGGAGGTTGTGTGCTGTGGGACAGGAGCTGTTTGGATCGTTGGCTGGGGCTGGACCCACAATAAGCTTGCACAAACCTGCCAAATCCAGCACACGGTTCCCATCCCTTCTCCTTCCCCATCTGTGCCCCAGCTCCCCTGGATGTGAGGAGCCCCACCACCTGTGCTCCATCCTCCTTGGGTGTAAGGATGACCCCAGAGCTTCTGCTCCAGTTCTAGGACACGATGTTTCTCATTCCTACCATGACACACATCCTGTTGGCTTCAGGAGATGTTGCATCCCTGTGGTTTTGGCTTGGTGGTGTCGCTGTGCAAAACTGTGGGGAAATGTCAATTTTTTGTTTCAAAGGAGGGAGGAAAATCTTAAATTTCCTTGTGTTCTCTCAGCAAAGATACTTTTGTCTGGAAAATAGGCCAATTTCCACCTTATCTAATGCCTCCAGCTGTGAAGTGAAAAGCTCGGAGGAAAAACCACATCTCTCACGTTATCTCTTAACTGCAAAGTTTAATTATCCTCAGCTGTTCCACGGAAACGTGGCCGTGCCCGGGCCGCGCTGAGCGGCAGGCAGGGCTGGGGAGGGTGGCACCGGCAGGGCTGGGGCTGGCGCTGTGGGTCTGGGGCTGCTGGGGGTTCGGGACCCCCCCGGATACAAGTCCTGGTGGGCATGGCACAGAGGCCCCCCCAAAAGACTTTCCCCTGCAAGGCTCTGGGAATAAAGCATTCATCCAGCACAGCCCCATTCCCATCTCCTGTGTGGACCCAGAGATGTGTCGAAGCTGGACAATAATAATTACTTTTGTCGCTTGGTGAAGGATGGGGCAGGCAGGAATATTCTTTCTCCTGTCAAGCTCTGAGTGCGTGTGATGAGGAGCACAAATTTCCTCTCTTGTTCCCCAGGCTCTGTGCGTTCTGTGCCCACATGCACAGAAACCTGTGTGGGATCTGTGTGCAGCTGAGATGTCCATCAATTATTTATAGAAGGAATATATTCATTTTGCTCTTAATTTATTCACCAATAGCTTCGTGGTAAATAGAGGGAGATAAAAAAGGGGAGATGTATAGATGTGGATGGAGATACTGAATAACTCTACAGAAATAAATCCGCTAAGGAGGGGGAAAATGTTAGAGAATGTGGTAGGGAGGAGATGAGAGAGTTAGAGGAAATAAAAAGCTTTAATCTAAGCAGGGCTTAAATACACTTGCAAATGTCAGCTCCTTAATAGCTTGTCCTAAGTCTCAGCATGTTAGAAAATATAAATGATGGAGAGATCCTTCTATCCTTCCCATTAACTAACATCAGTAGTTTTATATGTCTACATCTGTTCTCCTTGATTACAGCTGGCCTCTTAGGTGGTTGGTTTTGATTGTGTTTAATTCATTAATTTCTGTTTGGGTGAGGCTTCCTTCTTCCTCCCCCATTCTTCCTGCTCCAGACTCCTCTTATTTCCCTTTAGGATTCAGTAAGAAATTGAATTCTTGTAGCCAATGCATTGGGAAGAGCTGGGGAGCAATATGCTCTGACGTCTTTTTTTTAGCAATCCACTCTACTTTGACAACACACGATATTGCATTAATGAAATATTTAATACAAACAATAAAGGAGGAAATGGGAGGAATTTTCTTCCTAGGTTCAGTTTAACCAGCCCCTCTGCCTGGAGGTCTCTTCCCAGCCTGACAAATGAGGGCAATGCTCTTAGAGCCTGTGAGACCTGCTCGAACCCCACGGGGAGAGATCTGGTGGGGATGAAAGGACGATAAATGTCCCGGGCAGGCAGGGAAAAGCCGTGGGGTTTAGCTGATCTGGTGTGGTGGTGTTAGACTCGCTTCTTTTTTTCCCCCATTGCAGACTAATATTTTCTTTCTGGCTCTGTGTTATTTTCTGTGTATTTGTCAAGGACACCAATGTTTAGGAAAAAAACACCCGCCAAACCCTAAATACACAACACTTGAAAGACTGAAAGATCAAGATCTCTGTCATCTAAAGGAGTAAACTAACAGTGTGATTGCAAAAAGCCCCCGTGAGGATCCTATCTGTCATATCGCTGTCAGCTTTGTGCTAAACATCCATTAAAGAGCATTTACATGAAAAACATGCAATCTCCTCTCCAATCAGAAAGTAACCTAATCCTGCCAACAAATTGAAGGTGACATCTCAGGCAAGTCTGGCCTTTTTAAGTGCGATGGGCCCTTTTCTTCCCCAAAGTGTCCGGGGGCTTGGGGTGAGCTGCAGGAACCCAGGTGTCTTCTGTCCTCCTGCTCAGCCCCAGCCAGGATCCAGCTTCCTCAAATTCTTCCACTCTTGGGGTCACACCAGCGTGGCAGCTGGGGTGAGGCTCTGCCAGCCCGTTACACCAGTCCTGCTTCTCATCCCCCAGACGGTTCTTCTCTGGATCCTCGGAATGAGGGGTGACCTACATGGGTGAGAAACTGTGACAGCCTCAAACGGGGAGCCTGCCCACTGTGCAGCTGTACAGACAGCATCCCGAGGCGGTGACTGAAGGAAGTTTTGTCATTATCAGCCAAGACATTGGATTTTCCAATACAACCGGTCATCTCTGCTCTAGCCTTACACATCCCCAAAAGGAATGCTCTGCAGCCCCAAACTACACTGAATTTTAATCTCCCTGAAATATATTGCTCCGATCTCTGCCAGTGTCTCTCTCCGAGACCCCTGGGCTCTGGCTGGGCGGGTCTGCTCCTCTGGGTGCAGCCGACAAGCCAAGTGATGCTCTGAGAGACTTGTAAAATTAAAGGACATCATTGGATTAACAGGGGTTTGGAACAGCTCAGCTTCCTTTGGAGGAAGCAAATGTGAAGGCCCAGGTAGGTGAGGGTCTATGCTCAGTGCCCACACGACCAGCTATGTTGGATTTTAAAGCCAAGCAGATGGAGCAATGTCCAGCCCCAGTGTCTGGAAGCTGAAGCCAACTGCGCTGTAATTGAAATTAAACCCACGCTTTTAGCTGGCCTGGTAATTAATCATGGATCTATCACCAAAGGTCAGGCGCCTGTTTTTTAAAAGCAGAGTCTAACTGTGTTAGACTGTGGGCAGTTGTACCCGGGATGGGAATTACTGGGTGAATTTATATGGCCCTCGTTAAGCAAGATGTCAGGTGAGGTGTGGGTAATAGTATCGTTTGGCCTTCAGAATGGCAAATCTGTGAAATCCAGAACAACTCCCCTGAAGTTTAATCTGAGCTCTTCCATCCAGGCGTTGCTGCTCGTTGTCCCTCCCAGTTCCCTGCAGGAAAGGGGCAGAAAAAGCCAGAAATGAGCAATTGCTGGCCCCGAGCAGCAGACCCTGCTGTAGTGTCCCTGGCAGCAAGCGGTGCCAGAAAAGCCTCGGATACGAGGCAGGACAGCAGCCGGGTGCCAGAGGACGCGGTGCTGCACAGCACGGAGTCAGAGGCAGCTCAGCAGAGGTGGCGAGGGTTTCCCAGGTGGTTTCCATATGCAGAGGGAAGCAAAGCAGTGCTCAGCGCTGGCTTCTGCCTGTTGTTACCCGTTGTGGCTGAAAGCAGCTGGTTCGCAGACGGGTTGTGTCCAGCCCCAAGCCCCTGACATGCAGCTCTCAGAGAGAGCAGGCTCCAGAGCTGGGAGTCATTAAATAGAATAAATCAGCCGCTAACTAAAATAGTTACAGCAGTAAACGAGGTTAATGCACGCGCTGCCGACAGCCACTGGCACGGGGGTGAGCTATTTGCAATATAATATCGAAAGATCACAGTCCACCTCTCCCTTTCCAATAGTCCAGGGAGAAGTTTCCATCTTGCTAACAAATACCATGTCTTTATATAGCGCACAAATTATTCTAAATGGCTTTTGTGTAGTCATGATGACATATGTTGAAACATATTTCCAATATGATGGGAGGCTGCAGGGGAAATGTGCAGGAAGCTCTTCCCCAGAGGAGATGCTCTTAAAACTTGCTGTGAAAAATCTGCTGCAAACGTGTCCCGGTCAGAGCGTCGCATGGTGTGAACCGGGGCGAGTGCGTGGCCAAATCCAGCCCCAGCACAGCGCGGGGAGCTTCGCCCACCCCTGTGCTTGTGGAGCCGCTCGGGTCTGTACCAACCCCAGAGATGAGGCCCAGTTTGCAGGATAATACCGCCAGATTAACGGGGAAAGGTGAATTTTGTCTGTTAACTGGCAAATTAGGCTAGAACACCCAATGACCTCTGCTTTTATCATTGTAATGCCTGAGATTCATTAACTCCGTTGGTGAGAGGAGGCTGTAATACAGTTTCTCCCATCACAGTACCGGGCTTACATGCAATTTCTTTGTTTCCTTTTTTCCTCTTGTTTTAAAACTGCCCCTCTCCAAATAGCGCATTTGGAATTGAAGCAAGCAATCCTGTCTCCTGTTGTTTAAAACTTGTAAAGATGGTCTCCTCTCCTTCAGGAGCTGGAGTGTTAAACTCCTTTTCTTGGAAAAATCCAACACGAAAAGCATCCAAATGAATTTTTTTGACTTGCACGCTGCGTGGAGGGCTCATAATTTCATCACATCTGGGACGTTTTCACAGCAGCTTTTCTTGGGGCTGAAAACCAGCTATTAAATCCCAAAAGCCTAGTGCGGAGAGGAAGCGAGGGGGGTTGCTGGGTTGCTCTCCCTGCTGCGAGCTCTGGAGTCGGGACTGACGCAGCTGTGCTGTGCAAGATGGGGGATTTCTTCCCGTGCCTCGCTGCTCCCAGGCAGTTTGCTGTGAAATGCTGAACAAGCATGATGAGCACTGACTTCGAGCAAACTCCAGCCTGGACCGCTTGTTTCCTTTCCCTCGCCTCTCTCCCCAGTTTCCTATGTCTTGAACCCCACCTCTGCCCAGCTGCGCCATAGACCGGAGAAAATTCTGCCTGGTGCAGTCCTGGGTCTTGAATGTTTTGTACCATGAAAAAAAGAGAGAGAAAAGGGGAAGGGCCAAATATTTTGATGGATGTAACAAAAGTTATCCAAACAAGCAGTGTATGGCAGATTTCCCCTGGATGCTCCTGGGTGCTGCAACTGGGATGCTCGTGGTTCGGATGCAGGTCCCTGGGAGATGCTCCTTGGATCCCCTGGATCCCTGGGGACACCTGGCGTGACTCCTGCATTGCTTTTCTTCTCCTCACATCTTTCCGCAGCACAGCACCAGAAGGTATGAGGTCTCTCTCCAGCAGGGATGTGGGGAATGGTGCCGGGAGCTGTCACGGCCGCTCTGGAGCAATTTGCCTGCAGCAGTTGCTGCAGGGCCAGGCGGCCTCTCACTGATGGAGATGCAGAGCATCAGGAGAGGTGGCCCAGCTCCTGGCAAAGCGTCCCCTTCCCACCCCAGGGAAACGTCCTTGCCCACACCCTGCAAGGCTTTGGCTTGAATTTATAATAATTACACCCCTGCTAAGCGTCTGCCCCAGAGCCATGGGTTTTCTTGCCAGGTGGGCTTTGCTCAGGATGTCACACTCATTTTGTCTTGTTTCCCTGTGCTTGCAGTCTCATGCTCGTTTTTAACCTGGAGGACAGACTTTGCAGTGATTGAAAAAGGGACCAGACGTGGAAGAAAGCTGGCCAGGGCAGAGAGGCTGCTGTCTTTTTATAACAGATCAATGCATTTTTTTCCTGCTGTGCAGTTAAGACACTTCCCTCTCTCCGCATCTCTCCAAGGGATGCAGCCGAGTCAGGGATTAGCCTAAATTTCCTTAGGCACAGATTCAGCAAAAGTATTTAAGGAAATGTTTACATGCCATGGATGAGGATGCTCAGCACACGCGTTGCTCCTTGCAGGGCCGGGGGGATGCTGCAGCCTTGCAATAGCAGCTGCCTGTTTGCATCAGGCCTTTTTGGCACACCAGGATGTTAATGTTCAACATTTGGCATTGGATTTTCTTCACTGCACATGCTCAGAAAAAAAACATCCTTTCTCTGTGTGTACAATCAAGGAAACTCTTCTGATTAACGTACAGTATCCTTGGGGAAAGGGAAAAAAAAAGAAAAAGAAAACAAACAGAAATTGGACCCAAGATCTTTCCACATAGTGCTCAAGGCAAACAAATAAAGGATGATAGATAACCAAATACAAGAGAGGAAATTGTGCTCTTCTCTCCTCTAACAGCACCACAAAAGGCCCATCTCTCTGGTTTCCCGGTAATTACCAGCCTCTCTGTCAGTGGGTTACCTTATATTAATTAACATTATTTATTGCTGTTGGCAGAGTGACTGCTACAGTAAATCAAGCAATTAGCAGCCTCGCATATTGCACTCGGAAGAGAAGTAACCAGGTGCCAGAAAGGATTTACTTTCTCCTTCATGTTTTATTCAGGCTCTCCATCTCGCATTGCATTTCTCCGTCGCAGCCTCTGGTTGCGCTGCAAGAGGCGGTGGTGGGCAGGCCTGGAGGGGGGGGACCTTCAGCAGCTGGCCCTGGTGTCCCCCCCGGCCAAGGAAAGGACCGGGTGGCACAGGACAAGGGTTTCCTCTCCTCTACGGAGAAGTTCCCAAGTTTTCCTGCTGCCGGTACTTATGTTTGTTTTCAATGGCTTGCAGTAAGTTGGAAGCGAAACCCGGCTGCACGGCTTGAACCAGCACCCATCCGCCTTTCTGGGTTGCTCAGCGCTGGGAGCAGCCACAATGTGTCCTCGGCTCCATCGGGATTTGGGTCCCCGTCGCGATTTGGGTTGCCTGCTCTCGTGTGACCCTAAGTGATGGGGAGCACCGGGCTCTGGGCACCGCAGTGCTGCCCCGAGCGGCCGCGTGCTCCCGTGCTGGGGCTTGGTGAGAGCCGAAACACAGCGAAAGGAAGGGGAAAGCCCGTGCGGGCGTCTAAAGGAGGCTCTTGGCTCGTTAAAGCAAGGCCATTGCAGCTTGCTGTTAATTACAGGAAAAAAATACAGCAGTCCTTGGAGGAGATGGCAACAGAGGGACTCATAAAACCCACAATAGGAGTTTGAAACATTTTCTGCTTTTAATTTTTTTTTCATGCTTTTCTTTCTCTTCCTTTACTTTATCTTGCCTGTCACATGAAAATCTTCTCTGGGCTTTGTCTTCTGTCCGCTTTGGCCCCCAGGCATGCAGGAGCAGGGCACAGCAGCAACAACCTGTGCCTCTTTCAGATGGTCCCGTAACTGCTGGGCACCGCTGGGCTTTGCCTGCAGCTCGGCTGCGGGCTGGCGATGCCTGGGAGAGGCTGTGCCCTGGTGGGCAGGAGGCAGCTCCCTGAGCGTCGAACAAACAAGGCTGGCATTCGTCAGCGCTCAGCCAGGCCGAGCTAAGTCTGTCCCAGACCCCGCCGAATCCTCGCTGCCGAGGCACGTGGCTTTGCTGCCGGTTTGTGCCTTCCCCAGCCGCCCTGTCTTTCTCTATAAGCATCGCGAGCCGCGGCTCATCCGGTGGTGTCAGTGCTGGACCTCGAGGATGTGATGGAAAAAGCCCAGAGCTTAAAACCTTTCCATTTCCATCTCCTACTCCCTGCGTGACACTCTGCAGGTGAGAAACATGCTGTCCTCAGCCAAATGCCTGCTCTCGTGCACGATTTGAACAGTTTCCTAAACACTTCTCCGAGATGTCCTGTAACGAAAGGAGTGGTTTCCCTTGGCTCCCTTCCCAGAGCTACCCAAACAGAAGGATGCTGACCTAAGGCTGTTAAACACTTTGATGTATGGCCACGTCTCCTTAAGTAGAAGATCCATATTCTTAAGCTAAGCTGCCATGACACGGGGACATTATGAACTCTCTGAACCAACTGAATCCTACAAATGAGCCATTAGTTGGCTGTACGGCGCGTTGGCTCCATGAGCCCGAAGGGGCTCCTGTTAAATAAGATAATCGTTTCTGTCCACATGCCCAGCGGGCTGCTGTGCATTCATTTTAATGCAGTTTGTCTTAGCCCCTCCTTTCCAAACACGCTGGTCAGAAAATCCCCGCACAGCCCCATGCCGCTGTGCTCGGGGGAGCCGCGGCTTTACGGTGCTCCATGAACGCAGGGTCAGTGAGTTTTGCCTTCCTCCTCGGATTGCCAGGGAGGAAATTTGAGGAAAACCTCACCCCTGTGCCAGCATCCGCCAAAGCCTGGCTGCTGTTGTCACTGATGCCAAACGCCCCGTCCCGCTCGCGGTACCCGTGCCTGATGGATCTGCCGGAGGATGTGTTCTCGTGTTCGTGGCTCCATGCTCCGGCCAGCTGTGTGGCAGGTGTCGAGGGGAGCATCGCAGAGAGGTGCTCTGGGTGAAAGGAGCACCAGGGAGTCTTAAACTAAAAAAGCAGAAAGAAAGCTAGAGGAGAAAAAAACTGAGCAAAGTGTAAAAATGACAGAACTCATCCTACGAAGGTAAAATCTCATGCAGCAAGCCCAGCATGCGGCACGTGCCCCGGAGGATATTTGCACACCCACCGTGTTTCGGCAGAGCTGCTCGCCTCGCCACCGCGCGCCGTCTCTCTCTGCTCCGAACGCTTTTGCTCCCTTGGCAGATCTCATCTGTCTTGCAGCATTGTCTGCATGCAGAAGTGTGAAGCGGAGGTCGTCGCTGCAGAGAGGGAAAACTTGTGGGTAATTTATTGCCTGGTAAGGAAGGGAAAAGGAAGCCAGCTCCTGAGAGTAGCGTGCATAATTACGGTTTACCCCGTGACCTCCTCTGGAGGCAGCTCTTAGCAAGTTCCCTTCGAGGAAACTTGGGTCATTTGTAAATGGAAGCAAAATATTTGCTCTAAATGATTGCTCTTTAAGGGGCTGTCACTGCAGCTTTAGTGATGAGAGAGGAACAAGCAGGAGGGCCTCTGTCTGAACAGATCTAGATGCACAAGATACGCGTTCATGAGGCATCAGTCAACCGCTGTTTAGTCAGTTTTCATTTCACCTAAGAGGGGAACTTTTTGCCAACGTTTTCTGGCTTACAGGCTTGCAGAGGTGCTGCTCCGTGCTCCAGGGCCAGAAGGGCCTTTGGAGAGCTGGACCAGAGCGCACAAGTGACCCGCTACGGGCCAGAAAGGGCCGTGCTGGGTGACCAGGGAGAAGCTCCCAGCTTCTGTTCATGCTCCTGGCTCACCCCGGAGGGGAGCACGCGAGGTCTGATCCTGCTGGCGCCGAAGCCGAACGTAGCCAGGCCGACCTGTTCTGAAAGGGCTCTCCAGAAGAAAGCTGGCAAGATATTTTCTGTTCCTCTGAAATTTTAATGAACGCACACTGTTTTTTCTTCATTAAAAATTGAAGAAAAATAAGTAGTAGATACCCCTGGGTGATAATTACCCCAATTATTCAGGTATCTTGTGAGTAGTGGGGGGGCTGCTCTGCTCTCCATGGGCAGCTCCCAGCCCCTGGGGGCACGTGAACAAACTGCCCCGACGTGGGGCAACAGAAAAAACAGCTCCTGCCTCCTCCCTCTCCAGGGAAGGGTTTGGAAGAGCAGTTTGCAAATGACGGGTGATGTCTGCACCCAGCTTTCCCCATACCTGACCTCCTACCAGGGTGCCGGGGGTGTCGTGAGCATCCGGATGGGGCGGTGGGTTTGGCCCCCTGCCTCCCTCCTCGCTGCATCTGTTTCAGCTCCAGAAACAGAGCTGGAATCGTCTGCTCGGCTCCAGACCCGAGCGTGGGCTTCCAGCAGCAAGGAGCAGCAGCTCTGCTCACCGAGGAGCTGCGCCAAGCTTGGGCAACCTGCGGGAACCTGAGCTGGGCCCTCGTAGCTGAAAAGCAAGGAAGACCCCTGACAAGCAGAGTATTTGCCTTGATTTTATTCTCATTTATTTGTTGCCAGGATTCCTACCAAATATAAGCTTGCACAGCAATTAAATTAGACTTAATTTGATTAGATTAAAGCTGAGGGAAGCACTCTTCTCCCTCTCTGATGTAAGGAAAAGAGAAATGAAACCTCTCAAGAAAAAAACATGACTTGGGCTTAGAAATGCAAAAAAAACCAAATTTATCTAGATGAAGAAAGGGAGATGTAATGAGCTTGAATCGAGCAGGAAGCCTTGAGAGAGAATCAAAAGTTTGGGGGATTCATCGGAGGACATAATTGCAACATGTATATTGATTTTACAGAGATAAGAAAACAAATGTTTGTGGAGATTGGATTAGTTTATTACATTTATTTCCCCACAGAGTTGATGTTTCTCCATTAGGAAAAAAATACCGTGTTCTTAAATGCATTGTTTATTCAGAGATGCTTGTTAAGTTATTGCCTGATCCCACTGGCTCTCTCTTTGCAAATTGGTTTGTCTGGAAGGACGTTACACTTCAGGCGGCTCATAAGCATCCTTTTTTTCCCTCTTTTTTCTTTAATTGTTCACATGAAAGGACTGGCATCTCGCTGGGCCTGGTGCTGCCTGGGAGCTCAAGGAAGAAAATCCTTTCCTTAAACTCTTGCCCAAACCTCTCGTCTGACAAGGAGAGAAATGGGGGCGAAGCAACACGGGGACAGCCTCATCTGAGAGGTGAAGGCTTCCTTTTATTTGCCAGCGTGATGGCTTTGGCCATGTAAATTATTCAGCATTAATCCTGCGTGCTCCTAAGTCTCCTGGTAGCTGCTCAGAGCTCGCTAATACCGCCGCTTAATCACAGCTCAGGCACCGCTTTACATGTCAGCGAAACAACACTTCCAGGTCTGACTGATTGGGATTTAAGTTCTGATTTCTCTTACAGCATAATCAGCCCTGAATAGGAGATTTTTACAGTGACAATTAAAATAATGAAAGTGAACTTTAAATGACATTCATACACTGTCACCTGCTACCAGCTCCACTCTCCCCTCTGCATTCTGGGAACTGCAATTTTAAGCATCATTCACTGCGGGGTGATTACAGCTGCATCTATTCAGCGAGTCAAGCTGAAATACTGCAGCAGCCTGAAAGGAAGCATTTTCAGGTGTCAGGACCTGCCACCGCGCCTGGTTTCCAGGAAAGCTCAATATTTTGAGTGCATGATGGGGACTGAATGCTTTCAGAAAGCTAGAACAGATTCTGAATTAGTTTTCTCTATGTGGCATTTACAAATTGTAATGAATACATATGATGTTTGTGGCATATAATAGTAAGGGTTTTATTGATTTACAGATCATTATTTTACTATACATCCAGATAACAGCAACCCGTGGAATTACTTATGCAGCCAGGGTCAGGGGCTGATCCAAAGCCTCTTGTTATCTATTCCATTCAGATCTGGGTGTGGATAAATCAAAGCCCTGCACAAACAAGCTTGAGGCAAAGGGAAAAAGTGAAGCAGGAGGCTCCGGGGCTGGCGGAGTACACGGGGCAGGAAGGGGCTCGGCTCTTTGCCTGGTCCCATTTAGGGGTCCCAAGATTAGGGACCCTGCCAAGCTGCGATGTCGGTGCTACAGGAGCCGCTTGCAGTGGGAGTGAGCGTGGCTGGCAGGGCACGGACCTCGGCAGAGCTTTGTGGAGGGTCTGGTGGAGAACTGTACAGGGTCTGCTGCATCCTGTGGAGCTGCGTGCAAGGAAGGGGCAGAGGAAGGGGGATGCGGCGGAGGGTGGAGAGCCAGGTGCCCAGCCCTGCGACCAGGTGCTTTGTGCAGATCGGGGATTTACCCGCGGGCTGGCGGCATCCCACTCCTGTTGGCCAGCAAATGGGAATGATCGGAGCAGCAGGGCTCCCTCCTGGGCTCGTCAGCTGCTGCGATGAACGGGAAGGGTCCCAGGGGATCCCTGAGGCAGTGCTTTTATTTCAGGGCAGGCAAATAAGGGCTCGGTGAATTCTGGAGAAAGGGGAAGTTAAAGGGCACAGCTCCTAAAGATGTGCCCGGTGCTCCCCTCTGCAACATGTGTGCGGAACACTTTTAGATATCCTGTGCATGAGGCTGGGGGACAAAGTGTGCAAAGGACAAAAATAAGTGTGTCCCTCAGAGAAAATACAAAGAAATCACTTTGCAGATGCTATTTGTTCTTTTTGATGGGAGAAGGTAGTTCATTTTTTTTAATCCGGTGGGATAGTTGCACAACTTCATTTCTGTGAGAAAGTTGTTTTTTTTTTTTTTCCTTTTCTGTCTTCTGTTATAATGAAGATAGAAGAACCAGGAGGGAGGGAAAGATTCCCCATTGGTATTTTGAAATGGAAATACACTACAAAAATTGAGAAATTAGGAAAAAAAGCTAAGTTTAAGGAACAAACGTGTTGAGAAAAAAGACTTTGATGGCAGAAGTTATGGGGGGAACCCTGAGCCCCCCAGTTTAGCAGCTGAGGCTGCTGCCCAAGAGCTGTACCCTCCTCTCCCACACACCCATCCTGCAGCAGCTCCTCCCAGTGACAGCAGGGAAGCAAAGAAAAATTGAGGCTTAACATCAAGGAAAAGCTTCCCTGATATATTTTCGGAGGCGATAAAGCCTTTGCTCGGATGTTTCTAGAACGTTTCTGTCGTGGTCTGGGAGCTGCCAGGATCTGAAAGCCCTGGTGCTGCCAGGTGCGGCAATTTGCAGGCTGTTTGCAGCGTGGCACCCCCCGGCTGAGGGGTCGGGGTGAGCCAAAGGGCTCTGCAGGGCTCCCAGGCAGCGCAGCGCTGTTGTGGCAGCGGTTTTGTCCCCGCTCAGGCTGCAGCTGATGGGGACACACGCTCCCCGTCGCACCTCGCCTCCCCCTGCATTAGGATTCCTCGCTGAGCCCTGCTTGCGCCTTTGATTTTGGTGCTCGCGCCTTGCTGGGGACAACACGCTGTTCTGTTCATTTGTTTTCTGATAATCTCTGCTGGTCTCCAAGGCTTCCTCCCCCCCGCTGCTAGCTGCTAATTTCCATCCAAATCAAGCACGGCTCGTGGCTGCTCGGCGCTCCGGCACAGCTTTTAGGCGGTGAGCACAGATTGCCTTCCAAAGAGCAGGGACATGACAGGCGAGCAAGGATGCTGCTTGCTGGAAGGCAGGTCCAGAAACCTCCTGCGTGCCGAAGGCACAGGACAGTGACGTGTCCTGGCTGGCAGACGGGAGATCTGGAGATGTTTCCATAAAAATCAGGGGATCGGCTGCAATTCTTTGTAAGACTCACATCCGTGAGTCCCAGCATCCCATACGTTTGCTTGGGGGATGAGGGGTTTTGTCTGTAAGAATCTGTTTTGTCTAGACATACCTGTGTATCTTGTTTTCATGCACACATAATCACATTTCCTAGTCTCAGCTTCTTCTCTAAGGATCTTTCCCCTGCCGTTATGCTGTCTTGATGCCCTGTTTGTCCTGGGAGCTGGAATCGTCCCCAGGATTGCTTGCAATGCCTTTGTAAAAGCTGCAAGGTGCGGATGCTGACGTGGTGCTGCCCAAAACAGCAGGAGTGCGATGCGGGGTTGTGCTGCGGGGAGGGAGAAGCACGATGAGAGAAGCAATCTAGGAAGTACGTGGACGAACAGACCCGAAGGCACATCCAGAACAGGATGCAGGGCATTTAAAGGCCGTTACGTGCACTGGGGTGGGACGGCGTGTGGATACGGGTGTGTTTGTGGCTGGGGATGCAGGGCAGAGGCTGGGGACGCTGCATGTCTTGGGGAAGCCATGGAAAGATGGGGGCTGACAAAACAATCTATTAGCATCAAAAATCAAGACAGCACTATTGCTGTGGTCTCCTATCTGCAACCGAGGCAGCTTTGCAGCTCTTCACTTCTAATTACCCACAGATAATAAGTGAATACAATAGTGAAGGATATTAGAATAATTTACTGTTCATCAAAGAAAAAAGATTGGAATCGTTTGCCTTCAGTATATCCATTTCTGTAGCAAGGATCCTACCCCAGAGACCTTCCAATCAGCCCCTTCTGACAACTCTTGCCAAAAATCCGTTACAGCTATTAGCAACAAAGTTATTAGCCGGTAATTAACTCTGTAATTAACTTGAAGTGACTTCGGCAATCAACACTGAGATCTGGAGCGAACACGTCGTTGCACCGAGTGCCATCAACGCGTGGCAAGGTCTCTCCGCGGTGGCTGTGATGGCAGCAGCAGCAGGACACCTCGGCTCGTCCTGCGCGGAGCAGGGCTGCGGCGCTTTGCGGGCCGGCTAAATCCCACGCGAGCCCGTGGGCTCTCCCGAGCATCTCGCGCTTTCCAGCTTCGCAGCTACTCCAGCTGCTAACTTGCAACCCAACGTCTCTTGATGAGTTTTTGAACCAAAAATCATTGCAACCGAACTCTTTGCATGAAGCATTGAATTCAGTTCTTTGTTTTTAACAAAGATATTTTCACCTTCTGATCTTCAGGCCAATGTTCTCTCCAGTCTGCCTTTCAGCATAACCAGGCACTCCAGCTCAAGTGGGTTTTATCCCCCAGTCTCGTTCCTCCCCTTCCCATCCCCTTCCCTCTCCACCCACTCTCTCTCCGACGCACTTAAAGACGACACAATCGAGTCGCGTTAACACAGCCCGCTCTGCTGCGTGAGAGTTATTCTGTCTCATCACGGGTACAGAGGGAAAGGGAACAGGTTCGGCGTTTAATAGAGCTGTCCTCAAGGACACCAAGGCAGCTATTCAGGAACGATCAAATGACAGGTTTGAATATCAAACAGCAGCCCTGACAGCCAGGGAATCAGGCATCTCTTCCCGTACACCTGATATCCTAATCTGAAATGAGAATCTCGGGGGAGGCGCGTCCTTTTCAAAGGGTGCTTTTAAAAGAAAAAGGTAACTTTTCCTTTTGCCTTCAGAAGTTTAACAAAAGTGCATCCATTCAGAGAAATCATTTATCTGCAGTGGCAATCAGCTTAAATACGTCCCATTATCAAGCTGCCTGCTACTGTACATCAGCAGGCGCTGCTACGACACGCGCCTGAGTGTGGATAACATGCTAGTAATTACTTGTCTTTGCAAAGTAACCTCAGCTGATGAGAGGAGGGGCAAGACGGGAAAGCAGCTAGAGCCACGGGAGGCAGCCGAGCATGCAGAGGGCAGGGAGCAGCTGGGACAGGTCTCGCTCTGCTCTGCCTGGTGGTTTGGGCTGCTCTGGTCCCCTGGATCCCGCAGGGACCAGCGCGTGGGACAGCGTCGCCCCATGCCGTCCCTCTGCCCCTCCAGCCTTGGCATGAATACCCCATTACCTTCAGCCCACATCTGAGCAGCCACAACCTTTCTCATTTCAAAAAACATGTAAGCAGGGCTGTATCTCTACACCCTATATGTATATTCCTTGATATATAACTTAATAAAAGTTTATGGACCTAGGATAAGGAATCCACGCTGAATAGATGAACCAGGATTGAAATATGGTCCAATTAAGTCTGTAACAGGGCCGGCTTTACTTTGAACATCCTCCAACTTGAAATGAAATCTCTACCGAAGGAGATAAATCAGCTGACATAAAACGCAGCTCCGCTTCAGCACAGCTCCCGCACGAGCCGGGGTCGGCTCAGCGCCTCCGCTGCAGCGGGTCGGGAAGAGCGATTCCTATGGGAATGCATCCGCTCACACAGAGTTTGCATCCTTCCCTCCATCGCTTGGGATGCTCTTCCCCGGCTTTTCCTGCCCTGAGAAGCCCGGTCCTGGCAGGAACGGGGCTCATCCACGCTCTGGCAGCAGCAAGGGCAGGAGCAACCCGGGCTGGTGCCGTGTTTGCCGCGGGCGGCTCCGCACGAAGCCCTCCTGCGGCGCGCAACGGGCCGAGCGGCTCCGCCAGACCCCTCGCGCTTCCCCGCAGCACCAGCACAAAACAGCAAATTGTTTCGCCGGCGTGTTCCCACAGCTGCAATTAGCGCATTCATGCATTAGTTTTATTTCCCCTTATTCGGCGTCCTCTTTTTTTCTCTTCTGCCACTGCTTGAAGAAAAGGAGATTATTTTTAATTACAGTTTTACGCTCGATTAATGAACGTCAACAATGTGCTAATGAACAGGACTGCGGCACGTGGACGCAATGCGCTTGCATGGCTTTCAAGGGGTTTCTGCGGGCATCGTTATTTGTCTCCAGGCTGTCCCGCAGAGACTTGGAGATGGGGAAGGACAAAGAAGGCAAACAGCAGTGTGGTGTTCTCCTGGATTCAGGCACATGAAATGCCCCAGACTTTGACCCGGCCTGGTCCTGGGATGGGGCTGAGCGTCCCTGGGGCTCTGATGTTGGTAACAGCAATTTTCTACGCGTGCAAATAGCTCAATGTTAATGAAAGTTGCATCCTGATGTCATTCTGAAAAAAAAACGGCACTACTGTAATTTTCTGGCTCATGGTGATATCACCCGTGGAGTTTGAGGCTTTGTTTTTCATCAAAAGCAGCTTTACGCTCTCCCCCCAAATACAAGAAAATGTATGGGTTTTCTGCATGCAGAAAAGGTCACTCCATCATCAAAACCTGTCACCTGACACGCTGTTTTTATTGAGGTGAAAGGCAGAAGTATTGAAATTCTGCCAAGCCAAATGAAAAGAGAAAGCAAGCTCTCCAAAACAAATAGCAACCCTCCAAAAACAGAACAAAAACCCTGCGCACACATTTCTGCAGGGCTGCGTTGCAGGTTTCGGGGCTGTCGCTGCGACAGCCCTCTTCCCAAGCCTTCTCCATCGTGTCATCTTTGCCGGCTTTCCATACCTCTAAGGATGTAAATCCTGATGGGAAGCACCCCTTGGGCATCCCTCCTGCCGCACAGAGTCCATCCATCCTTTGTGCCGGCCTTTCCTCCTTAAATCCTCCTCAGAAGCTTCCTGCGCCTCTTTAGCTTGCGGCTCTCGAGCTCTGGGTGATCCCGAGCGTGAAGGACGCTGCGGAGAAGCAGCGGGGCTGGGAGGAGGACGCGGGGCAGGGACGGGGACCACAGCGTCCCGATGGCACCCACCATGCCCTTTCCTCTGCGCGCTGAAACGTTGTGTTAGGCAGCACGTTAAATCTGTCCTTCTTTCCTTGTAAAAACAGCTATTTTGTGCTTATTGCTGTTGATATATATTTATGGTATGATCGGTGTAATAATGATAAACCCTGCTCTTCCCTCCCTCACAAAGTAAAAGACGCAGCCCTGCACGAGGGGGAGATTTGGGGGAGATTTGGGAGATCTGGGGTCAGTGCTTGCACCAGTTGCAGGGAGCGAAGAGCCGGGCTGCTTGCTCAGCCCGCAGCGAGCCCAGAGCCCCAAATGCAGGGCATGGGGAGGGGGCTGGGGTCGGGGCTGTTGGTGTCACATTTGCAAGCCTTTCGGCACAGGCGCAGGGTCTGTAAGCTTCTTGTTTAAATGAGAGCTGAGATCCTCATAACACTGCAGGAATGGCTGGGAGAGCTTTAAAAAGCTAGGAGCTATCACAGGACTCTTGATGAAATCATAAAAGTATCTAACACCCTCCTTACCCACCTCCCCTCGAGCGGAGGCAGCATCCATCCATCCAAAAATCCGCCTATTTGTCTCTGTGTCCATCTGTCCATCCACCTCTCTGCTTAACCAAACGCCTGTGACGTTGCTCTATGTGCAGCACACAAAAGAAAAGCTGAGTATTAAAACAGTTTCCCCCTTGTTCTCTGTTTTTCTGACATTATGAGGAATGTAGGTGAGCGTTTTTAGCTCTGTCTTTAAAAAACTCACTGCGTTTTGCTGGTGTATTTTTTATGGTGGCAGTGTCCCTTTAAGGACGAGATTTATTGAATTCCTGAAGTCGCTGAGCCCAAACCAGTAAATGCTGACAGGTTGGACAGACCCCCCCTCACCCCTCCAAAAAATAGAAAAAGAAAATGCAACCCAAAGGAAAAGGAAAAAGCCAATACAAGCTGCATATATTTGTCTGCCTCCCGCAGAAGGGACCTACACTCATCCTATCTACAAGGCTCAATGTGCATATGTCCCCAGCATGATAAGGCTCCTTTGAAACCATTTTCAATCCCCGTGCTCCGTCACCATTGGCTGCCTTGTTGCCGAAAATTTACCATGAAAGGAAAGGAAAAAAAAAGAAAAAACTTAAAAGATTCGGGACTGAATCAAATCTGTTTGCTCTTAATTCACGGAGCGTTCTCCCTCCCAGGGAGGGCTGCGCTGCAGTCCCAGCACGACGGGCACCGGGTCCCCAGCACCCACGGGCTCAGATCTGCGACGAACCCTGCTCGAGAATTCCTTCACAAATTCCTGGTCGTGGACTGGGGGGGCCTTAAGGGTGGTGGGAAGAGCTGGGGAGCCTGGTGTGGCAACCCGAGGTGGAGATAATGCTGCAGTTGTCAGTCACTTTATTATTTATGAGCCTGGAAGCCTTTTATGATAGGAATGTAGTTTGATCCCTCAGCTAGAAAGAAGAAAGTATCTAACGCTGTCTAACCCTTTTCCATTTCATTCAAGAGCAGGCTGAGTTTGCCGACACTTTCTGTTTTCATGTGCAATAATTGCTTAATGGTGACGATTAAGCTTGGCAACGCTCTGCAAACTGTCACTCTTCGAGGGCTTGCAATTTTTTCCTATTTTGGCTGCTTGCGAGATTTTCTGCCCTTTTTTTTTTAATTCCTTCTTTTCTTCCGGCAGCTCAAAGAGAAATAATTTGGCTTCAGTTCTGGGAGAGGGGCGGGTGACGTAGGTCCTTATTTGCGAACTGCGACCTTCAGGGAGGCTTCTGTGCATAGCACACCGAGGGGGCTGTAGAACCAGAGAGGGCTAAATGTGCAGCTGATGTAAATCAGTAATAATGTAAATATCGTCACCTCTGGGGGGTTAAACCTGCCAGTCTGCATCTGCCAAGAACTTGGGCTTGGAAATCCTCCGTACTTTGCTTTTTGGGTGATGGCAGTGGCCTGGTGCAAGCCAGGCATGCAGCCTGGGGATGTTAAATCCCCAGCAAGGCATTTTGCTCATCTCTACATCACTTAAACAATTATCTTGTAGTAACATTTTGTGTGTGTGTGTGTGTGTGTTATAAGGTATATTAATTATGAACAGGCTTTGGAATTGAATTCCCAGGCTTTAATGGGCTGCTTCCCTCCACCAGCAGATGTGAGCTGACTCCGTTTATGGCCATCCCATTGCTGAAAATGCTCCGTTTTAGCAAAAGGGGAAAATGGTCCATGACACCCTGAAATGTTAACAGAGTAATTGGGAAACACAGTGAAATGAAACACTAAAACACCACATAAAACCTAAGTGCTTCATCACCATAACTAATGAAAATATATGATTGCCTAATAAAAAGCCCTATGAACGGGTCGCGCACGATGGCCTCGCCTTTATTAACACTGGTTAACATCTGAGCGGTGGCTGCGGTGACAGCCAGCCCCCTGGGGTTGGCATCGCCCCCGGGCAGCTTTTGGGCACGCAGGATCCCAGTCTGGGGCATTCTGGAGCTGCTGCAAGGGTGTTGTGCATCGGACCTCCTGCAACAGCACACGAGGAGGTTGTACAAAGTTTTATAGTTGTTTGGGTTGTACGAAGTTTTATAGTTTGGGTTGTGCAAAGTTTTATAGTTTGGGTTGTGCAAAGTTTTGTAGTTTTCTCGAGTTCGTCTCTTGATTTTTGCACTGTTGGTGTGCAAGTGACGAGCTGCTCGCTGTCCGGGGGTCCTGCAGCTCCAGCAGCCTCTCCCCCTCCTGCTCCATCTGACCGAAAACACCCAGCAGCATTTTGGAGAAAGAGGATTTTTACTTAAAAAAATAAAATTAAAAAAACCCACACCACTCCTCATTTTATTCATAGTAGCTAATTCCATTAATTATGTTATGATGCAATTAAGCATTTCATTTCCTAGCTATTAAAGCTTAAATTATTTATTAATAATTACAGATCATTAGCTGATAATGTTCACTCGGCAGCTCAGGAGCTGAATAATTCATCTGCTTTGACTGCGTATTTCCCTCTCCCTCCTTGAAATTTGGCTCTAACCTTTTCCTGGGCGTTCGTCTCGCAGCTCGGGGAGCAAACACGGAGGGGCAGAGCCAGGAGGCGGTCCAGGGAAGGCTGGAAGCAGAGGAGCATCGAGGTGTTCAGGCCAGGGGCCCTCTTGGCTTTCTGAAACACTTGTCATCGCGACCAGTAGCAGGGACGCTAACAAACCAACCGGCTTGGAAGCACCCATGGCTCCGAGATCGGTGTTTAATTAGCTGCTGCCCGCGGTGCTTTGTGAAACGAGGGCGTTGTGCCCCGTGCTCTGTTTGCAGCTCAATGGCCACCTGTGTGGATAACGGCGTTTTCCCCACAAAGCTCAGAACCGTTCCTTTTCTTTACATGGGACCTTGCAAAGGGCAGTGACAGTATGGGGAGAGGGGTTGCTTGGGGACTGGTGCGGAGGCTTCTGCAGGGGCTCCTGCGTTGTGCCCTGCTAGCTGCAGGTAACTGAACGGGTAAGGACTTCCTGCTGGCAGGGGCATTACAGATGGACGCTGAGCACCCTGTGCTCAGTTTTGTGTCCTGGCCGAGGGAGAAACGAAGCAGATTCTGGGTGCTGCTCCCACCCCTCCATCCTCCGGGCTGGGAAAATGGGCCTGTGGGAAAACCCAGCTTGGGATGCAGGAAGCAGCGAGAGGAGGCGGAGGGGAGAGGAGCTGGGGTGGAGATCCCCTTCCTCCGCGCCTCGGGGGACAAATAAAAGGCACTTCACTGTAACTCAATTAATTAGTTAACGCGTGTATGGCACTTCAGAGATGTAAAGAGTGAGGGAAGAGCTCGGCGTTACTGCTGTTAGCTCAGATGAGCAACTTTGCGTGCTAGATCTGCTCAGAGCCAAAATCGTGCCCCGCAGTGGAGGCAGGGAGGGAGAAGCACCCTCCTTGTGCTGGCTTCACCCGGTGAGCCTGGGAGCGCTGACAAAAAGGGAAAAGGGAGAAAAAAAGACCATGCTTGGAAGAGCTTGTTAAGTTTGTAACAAGGAATCATTCAATCAAACAGAGTGAAAGCTTTTTTCTATGGTAATCGCTCCCCACCGGCAAACCTCGCAGGAACAAATGCTTCAGCAGAGCCAGGCTCGTTAAATGGGCTATGAAATTAGTGCTTCGCCCCGAAACCGTGGCTGCAGCCTCGGCAGCAGGTGAGCATCCCGGCTGGGTTGCCCCTGCGCTGGGTTCGGAGAGGGAAAGTGGCTGTGCCTGGGAGAGTGCAATATTTTGGGAGAGATTTGGAAATCTCTCTTCAGAGCATGAATTTGTCTGGAAATGTGTATCTCCTGGGGAACGCAGCGGCGGAGCCCCAGGGACAGGTTTCACAGACATCCCGAGGGATGGGCGGGATAAAAACCGCAGGAGCGGGGATGATTCCCAATAGGAGCAGTGATGATTCCCAATTTCCCAGCAGTGCAAGGGAAGGTGGTTGCAAAGAGCAAGTGTGCTGTGGCAGTTAATTAAATGAAGCTCTGATATCTGAGCTGAATTCCGTACACTTCCGTGATACTCATATATAAGTGTAGGTGTTTGTATAAAACACCTATAAAATCGTAACACTTCCTCGCTGCCTGGCGGGTTGTTAGCGGGACCGGACGGGGACCAGCTCTGCTTCCACCGGCAGCTGCTACAAATTTTCATCCTTTTTTCCTGCCTCAAGCAAGGTTGTAAAACTGAAATCTCAAAAGTTCTTCGGGAGGTAGGGACCCAAACCAGAAAGCAGCTTCTTCAGTCAACAGAACAGCTCCCTGCAAAGAAGGGAAACGTTTTTGTTTCCTGTCTGGCTTTTAATACTTCTTACCATCAATTAACATTTCAAAATGAGAAGGCATTCTCAGCTGAAAAAGCCGGAGGTCTCAATTTGAAAGCATCAGAGTTCGACTTTCTGATTATTTCAGCTCTTTTCTTTTGTAAGTGGGGGAGAATTCATTGAAACAGATCCTTTCAGTGCTGATTTCCGCTTCTGATAAAACAGTATTTTTTAATTAAAGGAAAAATTACCAGCGGTGAGGCTTCATTTGCTCACAAAGTTAAAGAGGGGCTGTTGCAGTGATGGGGACAATGCGTGTCAGACAGGCAGCTTGAATCAACCCACATTCAGTGGCTGGAACTGTGTCCAGATGTAATTAAGATCCTGACTGCCCTAGAAACGCCTTGAACTGCAATAAATAATTCATATAGGAAAAAAATATAGGCTGTTTGCAGGGCTGCACCGGGATGTTCCAAAGCAGGGACCACCACTTGGAAGCCCTCACCATGCCAGAAACAACCTGTGATTTGGTAGCCAGTGTAAGGCAAAAAGGAGATTGCGTTTTCCCATACAGCATCCATACGGTGCTGGGCTCACTAAAGGCCTTGGGTCTTTAGAATAACTTCTTGATTCAATGAATGAAGGGGAGGGAAGGATGAAATCGGTGTCAGCAATAAACAGAATTTGTTACATAAAGCCTGGCTTGAAAACCAAGTAGTGGAGTGGAGCTGAGGCTGCCTTTTAAACTTAATTATGCACATGTTTCTCAGCCAGGGTTTATTGAATCATATGGTATAAACCATAAACAAACACTAAAAACCTGGCTGTGTTGATTGCTACAAGCAACAAAATGATCCTTAAAGATCAAATATTTATTCCGAAATCCCAGGAGCCGAGCTTCCTGCGCGAGAGGCGGGAGGCAGGCGCGGGCATCGTCCCCCCATCGCTGCTCAAATTGCCTGGCCCTTGGCGGAGGCTGCTCCGAAGCGGGAGGATCAGTGGGTTGCTGCTGCCGTGAATTATTTGCGCACATCTTCGCATAAATCAGGCCGGTGACGCAGGCTTGGAGAGGAGGGGATGCTGCCGGCAGGGCCTCCTTGCACCCTGCGACCGCACGGCGCGAGCTTTCGGTGCCGGGAACAAGAAAGGAAACGTCGTTGCAGTGGGTGCTATGATCAGCTCAGAGCTGCCTTCAAATCTTGGTGAATTCCTGTCCTTGGCTGCTGCCTCGTTCCCTGTTTCCAGCCCCAGGGTCTTGGGAGTGTGAGGTGGCATCGGGGTAGCAGCATTGGGATGCTCCCTGCAGCTCGGGGATGCGGCTGTGAGCATCCCCTCTGCCTGTCCCCTGCCCTGCCAGGGCTGGAATTAGGGAAAGAGCTGATGATGGGAACAACCCCACATGCTGCTTCTGGGGACAGCGCAGGGTGGGCTTCATGCCCTGTTGCTGGGGTGCGTCCCCCCCCTTCTCCCTGCGGTCCCCAAACAGCCCCCTCCAGCTGCCCCCCTGTGCCTTCAGCAGTGCTTCAACATTTACCCGTGGCGCAGTTTGATATGCTGCTTCCCAAATCCCCCATGGCCAGGGGAGGAAATATTTATTTGCGGTTGGATATTTATTGAAGAAATACAAGAGAGACAATCTGGGGGGTGGGAGGTGGGGGAGCAAACAAAACGACTCCGGCAGCCTCCCCTACCTTATCAGCCTGCGCGTTCTCCTTCATCTGCTTTGAAATCTCTGTAATTTACTCTTCCTTCCCTTGCAATGTTTATGGCTTTTATGTTGTTTGAAGGTTATTTATAACAATTATGTAAGGAAGAAAAAGTGCTATAAACTGAGGTAATTTACTGTAAAATATCTGAAATGCTAAAAATAATAATAATAATAATCAAACAGTGCATTTCTGTAGCGTTACAAGTGCTTCAGCTGGAGGCACCCATCACTGCTGCAAAGTCCGTGCTCGGGGCAGGCAGCACTGACCTGCACTGGGCTGGTGCTTGCTTCTGATCACACCCAAGCAAGTAAATTAATGACCTCCGATTAGAAAGAAACAGCAAGAAACAGCAAACTGCAGCATAGGTGGAGGTGGCAGCACCCACGAGAGGCTGTGGGTGGGAGCAGGGAGAGATGCTGAGGGGACATGGATGGGAGCTGGGCTGCGAGAATGTGGCCAAGCAGTTAAATAAATGAGCTTTTCCTCGGCATCTCAGCAGGGCTGGAAGCCTTTTGTGGTGCTGGCAGCACGTCTGAGGGATTGCGGTTCTCTGTGGCAGGCTGCTTATTCAGGTCTGCCTCTGCAAATTTGATTATAATGGCTTAAAGAGAATCGCCCCTTGATAAGGCTACCAAAAATAATAAAAAGGAGAATGGCTGAATGGGAATAAATGAATTCATCAAGCTGAAAAACTATAACTCAGTTATTAGGCACATGCAGCGAAGTGAAACCGGCGAGTGCTGATGCGGCGTTCGCGCTCTCAATTGTCTCTCCATCGCTTCGCCTGCCCTCTCCCACCCCTGTCTGCCTCGGGAAGGGGCAAAACGCAGCCGCACGAGCCACGTGCCTCGCGCAGCGTGGTGGTGCCCATCGCGCTGCCACCACAGCCGGGCAGGACCAGGGCAGGATGTCCCCATGCCCTTGGACCAAGGCTCGTCCCCAGCCCCGGCGCTCCAGCTGCCTCCAGGCTGAGCTTTCCAGCCCCTCGCAGGAAGGAAACCCATTTTCTTCCCTTTTTGTGCGTGTATGCGTGCGCTTTTGCTTTGCTCTTCCAGTGACATAATTACCTCGACGCCAGGCATTTAAGTAGCATCATAAACAAGATGGTACATAAACGGAGCGAAAACAGGGAACAATTGACTGTAAATAAATACACAGGTAACAAGAGCGATAGCGAAAAAATTGTCTGATTAGACAAAACCCATCAGATACGAGCTCTGCGGGTGACAGCCCAGGCTCTGATCTAGGCAGGCGCGGCAGCTACCGGGAGGCTGCGAACAAACCTGCCGAGGGGCAGCGCGGAGCACAGGCGGTGCCAGCGCCGGGGGGCTCAGCTCCTGCACCCCCAAGGCGCCGCTGTGTGCATCCTGCACGGCTTTGGGGGTGACGCTGGGGTGTCCCCAGGTGTACCCCTATTTCCTTGCCCCTTAGAGGGCCACACGGCCGGACGCTGCCGTGCAGGCAGCCCCTGCCAGGCCGCCCTACTGCTTTGAAGCCGCCTTGAAAGAGAATTTCCAATTAGTCCAGTTGTGCTAAATTTTACTGGGAGGCATCAGCGGCTTGTTTTTCCTTCTCCTAATTCGTGCGGTTTGGAGCCGAAAGTCTGTTTGGGGGCGGTGGGTAATTTTCTCCTGTGAAGACAAAGGAGGTTTTTGGTTTTTTTTTATAACAAATTTTAAATGATGTTTGCTAAGTCACTGTGGACTCTTATCAGCCCTTTCCATTTCCTGAGGAATCCCATTCTCTTTTCTGTCCTCTGCGAGCTCGAGACCCAGATCTGAAGAGCTGTTTATTATCTGCTTTGCCTTCTGATAAGCTCCTGTTTATAAATTCGCCTCCCCTCGTATATATCTCCATTTGTTTTTCCTGATATATTCTTTTTAAGCCGCAGATAAGACATTTTCTTCCGTGGCTGGCTGGCTCCCAGCCCAAGCACCCGGCCGGTGTGGGCGCTGCTTCCTCGGGGAGCCCCGGGGCTTCGCCTCCTCTGGTGTTGGGGTGCTGGGGTGCTCCGATCGGCCTCGGGACCTTTGGCTTTCCCCCAGCCAGGCCAGCAAAGGGCTTTGGGAAGTGCTCCCCTCCCCTCCCTAAGACTTCACGTCAAGCACAGGGAGCAGTGCTGCTCTTAATTAAGTGCTGCTTTATTAAAACAAATTTCTCTGCTCTCCTAAATGGTAGGTGAGAGTTGTGGTCTCCCCGGTAAATATTTACGGACTGCAAAGTTTTCTCAAGTAATCATTTGGGGGAGAAAAAGGGACGATTCATCACGTTGATGTCAGATCATGGCCTCTTTGTTCCTTGTAAAAGCCAGATCCATCATGCTCCTTCAGAGCAAGGACACTCGGCAAGGTCTCTGTCGCTGCCATGAAATATGCCAGCGCAGCAGAGGCCACTGCGACCGGGCCTGGAAAAAGTTCAAACAGACCCAACTTTTCCTTTTAATTGCTCCTGAGCTTTCTGATGCTTCTGATCCACCACGCAGGGGCTGCGTGATGCCGGTGCGCTGGGTCCAGGGCTGTGAAGTGGTGGTGAATGAACTCAGCTGCAGGCAGGCAGAGGGGTCCGGCCCATTGGGGATCGCTGGTGGGAACCGGGCAGCCCCGGAGGTTTCCGAGGTTGGGCACCAAGGCAGAGGTGTCCCTGGAGGTGCCCTGCCAGCGGCGTGGGACCCAGGAGGGAAGGGCTGTGCCAAGGTCTCGGCTGGAGCATCGTGTCCCTGCCTGGCACCTGGGGGAGGTTTGCAGGTGCTGAGTCGCGTGATGAGGAGGCTGAGACGATCTCATGGTGCTCCAGGATGAAAATGTTCCTGCAAAGGGGGAGGGAACAACCGGGGGTCTGTAGCTGAGACATGGGCTGGATCTGCAGCAAGGGGTGCTCGGGTGAGGCGCAGTGAAAACCCAAATCCCTCCCTGGGGTTGCTTATGGATGGAAGGGGCAGATGTTTGCTGATGGGATTTAAGAATAAGACGGAAAAGCATCCATCAGGGACAGGGTGGGAGGTTGCGGTAGGTGATCCCTCAGCTCCCTCCTACTCTGTTTTGCAGTGGTGCCGAGGAGCAGGCTCCGACGCCCCGGGAGCAGAGCGCACATCCAGCCCGCTGGGATGAGCCGGCGATCACGTCTGTCCTTGCGAGCAGGGCTGCAACGGCGAAGCGGGGTGAGCAAGCCAGAACTCCTGAGCAGCATGACAATAGCTTGCCTGTGTGCACAGCTGTTCAAAGACAATAAAAATTACCCTTCTGCCCCGCAGATTTTTCTCTGACATCCCATTTGGGCGTGATTTGTGGGGAGGAGGAGTCCTCTGCTAGCATCTGGGTCTCTGCACGCCCAGCCGGGCAGCAAGCAGGCTCTCCCCCATCACGGCGTGGGGGAGCAGGATGCACAGCGGTTCCTCAGAGCATCTTTCCAGCAGGATTAAAGATGCACAAGCAGATAGGGATCATAAGCGTGACTCTGTTGGGAGCCAGGCTGCTTTGCTGGCTTTGCCCTTGGCCCTTTGCGCTCTGCTTCCACCGTGGGGTCCCTGGAGCATCCCCGTGCATGGCTCGGGGTGGATGGGGATGCAGAGGAGCAACGCCTCCACCGTATTTCATGCACATCCCTATGGCTATGGAGGTCACAAGCCCAGCCAGCCCTGGCAAAGACCTTCTTGCTGTTGTGAGAAGGGTTTATGTGCCGGGCTGGCTGGGCCTGAATCCTGTAGGCACCACAGAGCATCGCAGGCTTAGTTCTGGAGCTGCTGGAGGAGCCCCTTTCAAGCCCGGTTCAAGCATCCTGCTTATCCAGGTGCCCTGGGCATGGCTTGCAAAAGGCCAGCCTGTCTCTGGCTCTCCAGAATGAGGTGTCCACTGGTGATGCTGCCCTCTTCATCCCCAAATTCCCCATATAGTCATAAGTCTGCCCCGCAGCACACCCTGCCCTCAGACAGGCGCTCAACCTTGACGTGACACTGAGCTCGTGACGCTATCGCAGATCTATTTCAAGGCTGTTATCACCCTCACCTCTGGACATTGCGATGTTTTCATCTTCAGCTCCCCGGCACCTGGGGCTCTGCTGCTCCCCCCCATTGCTGCCTTTATTGAGCAGCCCTGCTGCTGCCTTGGGCCAATCTGACAGTGCGAAGGCGTCTGGCCTGGGACCCGCAGGGAGCAGGCAGGAGGGCAAAAACCCCGCGGAGAGCTGGGCCGGGGAGGCTGTGGTGTTGGCTCGGGCAAGGAGCGTGGTTTCCTGCAGGGAATTACCCGAGCCATCCCCCTCTCTCTGCTGCTGCAATTTCTGCTTTCTGGAAGTTGTGTTCCCTCTTCTACAGATCCGAGGTGTAAAAAAACCCCAGTGCGCAACATATATAAAAGGAAATAGGGGAGGAAAAGGGGGGCTCAGCACGCCAGAATGGCATTATTCACATTCCAGTTCAGCTCCCGAATGTCAAGTTGTGTTACACTGAATCTCTTTAAATACTGACGCTGTGCGTGGGCCTTCGGGTAAGCTGTACGACGCAAACTGCAGGGTGAAATCCAAATTGGCAATGGGCGTTATCCGGAAAGGCATCATAAATCCAAACTGCAAGGGCTGAGCAGTGCACCAAAATCTCAATTAGTGTTACCGCGGCTCTGAAATAAGGCTGGCGGAGGGCAGCAAAGCAAAGCTTTGATTTGTGTTGTAATTGCAGACGCGCCCTTCGTTCTCTGGGGGAGAAGGGGATGCCAAGCCCTTGCCCTCCGAGGGCCTTGGGGAAATGCCTCTGCCTCTTGAGAAAGAAGGGCAGCCTTGCAGTTTGCGATGCTGTCGCTGATGTGTCTCGGCTTTCCCAGCCTGGGCATCGGCCTCTGCACAAGCGCGGCACAGGGAGGGGTCCCTGAGCGGGAGCTGCTCGCCCCTGCCCACCGCGGCCACGATGGGTTTTGGCAGCGAGCGGGAGGCACAGGTGACTGCAACCCTCATTTGGGAAGGGAGTTGCCATGGAAACCCATCCCTTTCTTTTTTGGCCACTTGTTCTGCACCGCCAGGCTGAGGGGGGGGACTTTAACGGGAGGGGGCGGATAATAAATTCAGAAATAATGAAAGGCAGAGGGAAAGCGCCTGGGCAAGACGAGGCGATAGCAGCCCCCAGGTGGGTCCTACATCCTCGGGGGCTGCCGGGCTCATGCTGGTCCCCAGCGCTGGCCCCGCTACCCGTCTCAGGCGTTTGGGCACTGTTTTGGCTTCCAGACAAATGGCTCCGCAAAGAGCTGCCTCTCGTGGGCACCTGGACTTTAATTCCCACGGGGACCAGCATGAGCTCTAACATTTTCTTGGAGGAAAAGGTTGTTACTGAGATTATTGACCTGGAGGGCAACGTTAAAGCAGGCTGGAAATCGTAAAAAAAAAAGATTCCATTTTCCACTCGGACTATCAAGGCTCCCAGCAAAGTCTTCTTGTCTCTTTTCTTCTTTCTTTTTCTTTTCCTGTTAACAGGCATTTTTTAAGGTCATGCTGCCTGCTTGCTGTGCATTATCAAGTAATTTGCACAATATATTTCTTCTCTCTGTGTATCTTTACTGATAATGTATCAAATGCCAGAGCGCTAACAGGAGGTTTCGGTGCAGGCGTTTGCTGTGTAGGCAGCAAGAACTGAACTCTCCCTTGAAAGGACGGAGGTGAGAGCTGCAAGGGGGAGATGTGTGGAGGATAGAGAGAAAGGCTAGGAAAGGTGAGAGCCATGAGAAATACCAGCAGAAGAAATCCTTGAATAAACCATGCTTTTTTTTTTAAATCATTATTATTTTGCTGCTACCACACAGCACGATGAAGATCCAGGGGGGCTTCACCCACTAGGGACTGTCAGTCTCCCAGTCCCCAAACTGCGGCTGGGGAAGGGGCTCCTCTGTTCTCCTGCCACAGGCAAGAAAGGGTGCAAGGAGCAGCTCTGGGGCACACAAAGCGCTTTTTGGGACTGGGGCCATACGTGATGACTGGGATTAGTGGTGTCGAGGGGCCGAGGCAGCCAGCAGCCGCAGGGTGCCCATGCATGATGCTGGCTGCAGCCACGGCCCCAAAAATAGTCTTGGGATGGAAGGTCTCCTAGGGAAGGTATTGATCCGGGCTTATCCTGGATTCAGGCCACCTTGCTTCAGCCATAGGCAAAAAGTCTCTTTAGTCATCTACTTCCCTCTACAGTCACTGGAAGAAACAGCATCTTCAGCAGCAACGCCGAGCCCGTTTCCCCCAGGACCCATCTGGTTTTCCCATGCTCAGCCCTTGACCGCCAGCCCACGCCGTCAGGCTCTGGGGGTGGTGGGGTGAGTCCCACGCGTGCACTGCAGGGAGCTGCTTTGGGAAGCAAAGCAAAACCAACCCCAGACCTGGCTGGCAGCCCTACCCTGGTGCTGGCTGGAGAAGCGAAGGGGCTCCGGGCTGACCTGGCTCTGAGCAGGACTTCAGCCCATTATTAGAAATAGCTCAAAAAGAAGAAGAAAGCACTTCATCATCTGCCCGGAGCCTTGCAAAGCCTAGGGAGTAATAGCATCTTTCACCTGCTCTCTTTTCTGCTTAGAGAGCTGCTTTGCTAGCTGGAATATATCGCCTGCCTGGTGCACAGCGGCTGCCGACAGACCCGCGCGCTTCCTGCTCCTTCTGCAGCCTATTTCTGTCCCTGCCGCTCTCCGCCTCTCTCTTGCGGGGGCAGGAGGAGTTTTACTCTTTAAAAGTTTGTTCCGTGCCTGCCAGCACTGCACAGCCCAGCCCAGGTCTGCTGCACTGGCCAGAAGCTGTTTCCATTGGCAGAAATGGGCAAATTTACCATGGGGAAAATTATAAGAAAAGGAGAAAATACGCAGCTTTGTGCTGGCCACTGATGCTAATGCAACATCTCGTCCCCGTGCCTGGTGCTTTGGTCTCCAGGGTTTGCTCAGGTGCCCAGGCAAGGAGGGACGGGGGCTGGAAATGAGAGGAAGCTGTTTGATTTATGCAGAAAGCACAGGAATGAAGGAAGGGAAAGGGTGAGCTCCAAGAGGGAGCTCAGGAGCACACGGGAACTACTGCAGGTCCTCTGGGAGCCCCTGAAGAACTGCTTGTTTGGCTGGACAGGAGTAATTAAGGATTCTGATGTGGTCAGGTATATTAATGGCTCTCTGAAAGCTTCCGATCAATGATGGAAGGGAAAAAAAATAGAATACATGCATAATTAAAAAAAAAAAAAGACCAGAAACTTTGCTTGACATGATGACATTACTGATTTTTTATGATCTTCTCAAATATACTCTATATCAGTTGTTAATTTGGTATCGTTAATAGCTCATCCTTCAAATGTCAGGCAGAAACCGAGGCTGCGAGATGGGATTACTGTGGGCAAAGGTGGGGAAGGAAAGCAGTGATCCAAACGTGAGGGCACCGTTCTGGCTTGCTCCGAGCGCCTTGCTCAGAAATGCGGTTACGCCGAGACAGCCGCGGCGTGCCCATCCCGGCCGGGTCGGTCGCCCCGTCCCCAGAGCAGACGGGAGGCGAACTGCAGGATCATCCTTGTTGCATCAGTCGTTAAAATCCATACTGCTCCTTTTGTGTGTGCGGCCACAGACCTGGGTTTTTCTCTGAACACGGGAGCAGAGAGCAGCAGCCCCCGCGGCAGCCCTTGCAGGAGGAAGTGTCTTCCAGCGTAATATTCATGCTATTGCCCCCAGGAATCAACGCTCATGAATTTATTAAGACCAGGAGGCTGCTATATCGGCAGGAATATGAAAGCAGCCCGCTCCCAACCCGAGTGTAAATTGCAGTGTGTGTGTGTGTCAGCGCGGGCGTGCGGGGCTAACGGCTCTCTGGGTGTGTAATTTAATTTTCTGGTGTATAAAAAAAGGGGCAGACGTGACCGCAGCCCCAGTGCTTCAATCAGGCTGCACAAATAGTGCGGGGAGGTATTTAAAGTCAGCGCCTCTGCACTGGTGTCGGGGTGCACACGGGTTTGATGTGTGCAGACGGGGAGAGAGGGCTGCGCTTAGGCATCTCTGTAGGTGTTTGCAGGGAAGGAAATATGGGAGAAAACCAAAGCTTCTTGGCTGTTGATCACCCTTCTGGTATTCAAAAGGAGAATTTCTTGACCCAAACAGCAGCTCTTCTTTCGTTGTGTAATTCATGTACAAAAAATGCAGCAAATAGAACAAATTTTGTGGAAGGGGAGAAAAAGGAGACATTTTTCTTAATCCAGCCCTGTCCAATCGACCCCAAGCTGTGAATTGTGCTCTTTCTCTCAAAAAAATTAAGTAATGAAGCTTGTGCTAAATACAGATGTCATTGGCACGGTGCCGCGGAGATGCTCTGGTCCCTCTGGCTTGGGAAGTTGCTGTTAGTTCGTGTGAGATGCACAAAATGAATTCCTGTCTTCCTCCTTCACGCTGGCCCTTGCTTTCTTGAGCAATACTATTGGCAGCAGGGCTGGGCAGATCATGGTGGTTTTTTTTTTTCAGTTCTGTGAAAGTAATTTATTCTTATTTGGGGAAAAGGATTAAAAAAAGGAAATCATTGGGGATCAACTCAGTCTTTCATTTGACCCAAGGTTAAATGTTTGTTTCATTTTGGAATTAATTATCTCCTGCTCAAAAAACTTTCTCTAGCCAATGTGTCAGTGGAGGGGGGGAGGAAAAACCACAGCACGAAGGAAAAAAGCTGAAACTCATCCAGATGGTGAGCACTGGGAGGGCTCTGCGGTGCTCGGGGTGTTATGGGGAGAGGGATGGGGATGCTGCTGGGGCCTTGCTTTGCAGACATGTCTCTTGCCATTACCTTTATCAGCAAAAGCCTAACCATAAAGCAGCATTAGTCTGAGCCATGAAGGAGGTGCACCAAGGCGTGCCCAGGGGATGCTGAAGGAGGAGCAGCGGAGTGAGATGTCCCACCAGGGAGGGGATCCTCTCCCGCTTCGCTTCCCTCCGAGCCTCCTGCTCGGGGAGGTTTTGGTGGCAGCTGTCCTGAGCACAGGCTTGGCTGCGCGCCTGCTCTCCATTCAGATGTAGCATACCGATTTACAGGAGGAGGACAAAAAAAGAAAAAAAGAAAAAAAGGAAACGGTAAAAGCAAACCCTCAGAAATTCAATTAAAGCTCTTTCCTTCTTTAGAAAGAGAAAGATACTCACTTTGAATGTGGTAAGTGTTCCTTTCTTCTATAAATCAATTTAGTTTATAAAATGCAAAAGGGGAAGCAAAAAAAAGAGAAAGGCCTGGCTGTGCATTGTCAGCCCACAGGTCCCTCACCTCCCGCAGCCGCTGCTGGCTTTATCTCGCTTGCATTCGCTCTCGTTGGTCCTCCCCCTCCTTTTCTTTTTAATTTGTATTTTTTTTCAAGCCGAATGGGCAGGATCCCAGGTGTTGGGGTTGCCAATTCTCTTGTTCCTGTTAACAGCTTTCTGGCCGTCAATATTTTATTCTCAGAGATGTTAATGGCTTTGAACCCCCTTCTTGGGTGCAGTCCAAGGCGAACCCGCCACCCTCAGCTCAGAGGCACTGTGTGCATGTGCTTGTCCCCGTGCTGGGACAGGTTTCATCACAGCCAGCCCCGAGTCTGGGGACAGGAGAACAGGCAGCAGGTCCTGCGTGGGCAGGAGTGCACAGACCTCAGCATTGGCTTTTCTTCCCCCCTGCTGCACAGGGCACCCAGGTTGCAGCCCCTTTCCTGGTCCCTCGGCCAGGGACATGGCTCAGCTCGGCCACCTTGCGGTTCGTGGGCCATTGGTCCCTTGCAGAGGCAATGACATCCTGCTCTGAGCTTCTCCCAAAGCCAGGTGAAACCAACAGGTGGGTGCAGATGGTCTCAGAATGCTTCTGCACATTTAGTGGCTGTGGAGGAGCTCAATGTCATCCAGAGAGGTTGCCCACCATCATCTTCATGAAAAGTTCTTCAGCCTTTTGTTTTTCCTCCTTGGAAGTCATCCAAGAGCTGTCAGTGCCTGCATCCAAAGCACCGGTCCTCCAAAAAACCGAGCAGGAGCAGGTAGCGGCTGGCTGTTCCCTGCTGTTTGCTTGGAGGCGTGGTGGTGCCCATCCCAAGTGACCCCAACGTGCAGCTCCCATCACACTGTCCCCAGCTTGTGCAATCAGCTGGGAAGCCACCGGCTCGGGTCCCAGGCCCCGTGGCTGCGTTAGGGTGGCAGATGCTCGTGCACAACCAGGAACGCGTGGTGCAGCTCGGGGACCGCGCTGGGCACCTGAGGTGCTCGTCCTCAGGAGTGCTTGCAGCAAGCGCTGCCCTGAACACAATTAAAGCAAATTAGGTTCCAGTGCAAACAAATAATTCAAGAATGGCAATTGCTGGGCTGTGTTTGCCCAGCTTTCAAGATGCCACCTTTCTCTGCATATTAAAATGGAGCCTGGCAGATGCCTGCTTCACCAGTGCAGCTCGGATGAAGGTCGGAGCAGAGGGGACAGCCTAGGGAGCCAGAGCAGCCAGCGGTGCCTGACCTCATGGCCTGGGGCAAGCAGGCAGCTGTGACCCCAATTTCCCTGGTAGGGAGGAGTAATGACACAGCTGAAATTAGGCAGCTACACAAAGCGATGTGAGCAAGACCTAAATACTCCGGAGCAGAGCAGCGTTGTGCAGCACGCATACGCAGCACCCAATAAAGCGGGCTCTGACCTCAATTGAAGACTCTCAAAGCCACTGCGATATAAAAATTAATGAACTGGCCCGAGGAGAAGAGGCTGTCATTTCAGGCTAGGATGAGTTTCCTGTGTCACCATGGCAGTCTACCAGCTTTTTCTTTCCAGGGATGAAGATCGGAGCCTGTGCCCGGCCTTCCGCGCTTGGCGGGGTCGGACCCCGCTGGCAGCATGGCTTTTGCAGGGGATTATGGCAGGGATGGGTGGCTGTGGGGAGAGAGGAGGAGGGGGAAGAAAATGCAGAAACTGCTCGAGCTTAACTGAGCCTCCGTGTTGGAATCCTTACCCCAAATCTTCTAATTAATAGTCAGGATTAGCAGCTGCTGAGGTTGGGTCTTAGCCATCTAATCATAGCAGCACAGACTGGCTGTGCTCAGCATCCTGAGCACAAGGCAGCCTTTCTAGACTACCAGATAAATAAGTTCGCAAATTAAACAACAACAAAAAAACATTAACATTTGGATGGAACCGTTCCTTGCCGTTGTGCTGTTTGGAGAGGGAGGATTTGCTGTTGTAGTGCAGCTCCTGCTAATAAACCCCTTCTTTGTGCTCAGGATCTGGCTCCGATTGCCAGAGCCTTCTTCCAAAGCACCTCAAACCCTTCCCTGCTCTGCAGATAAGTTCCCTTCCCCTGTCGATGGGTCTTGAACCCAAAGCCCGTTCCCAATGCAGCTGCACCTCCGTGGGGTGCATCTCTCTTGCCTGGCTGCTGGTATGGATATAATCCACTCCAAAACAGCAAGGCCAGCCCTTCTCACTGGTTTCTTTCAGTGCTTTGGTTTCATCCTAAGCCTCCTAAATTGCTCATGGCAATGCTGCTACAAATGATGCAGTAGGTGCCCAGAGGTGCCCTGTACGGGGGCTGCTCAACCCGACCCAGCTGAGCTCGGTGCACCCCAAGCTTTGCAGATGCCGACCCCCCGAGGGTGTTACCAGGTGGGGGAGCTCACCCTCTGCCAGAGCAGAGCCAGGCTTCGTGGCCTGAGCCCCTTGCTGCGTTCCCGGACGCACGATGTGCTTGGTGGATGGCGCAGGGGGACAGCGGTGCAGCCTTCTGGGTACCTCGTACCAGCTCTTTGCATTGTTGGATGTTTCCCCCCCTTAACAGTGCTGCCTGCTCTTATTTTGAATGTACAGTAGGAACAAAGGAGCTCAAGCTGCTTGCTTCATTTCTCCTGCTGTCTTGCTGCCATCCAATACTCCTGCCTCACCAGTTGTTTCTCCTGGCACTGTCGGTGTGTGTGCACACCGGAGATGGGACGAGGTGCCCGGGCTGCTGGCCCCCAAGGCGAGGGGATGCGAGGGGCAAGCGATGCTCTGGGGCGCGTTCTGCTGCCCGTGGCACTCATGAGCCCAGCCAGACTGTGCTTCCTCTTTCATTTTTGAGTGCCGCCTTCTGCCAGCTGCCTGTGTCAGCTCTGATGGGTATCTGCAACTTTTCTGCCTGCATGGGGTATTTTGAAAATACCAGCTGTATCAGAAAATGCAGAGCTCCAAATGGGGTTCTTCAGAGCAAAACACAGCTGAAATAATCAAATGCCACATTGTTCCTGCACAGAATGGAAATCAGCTATAGCTTCACCCTAACTGGGAAGGATTCACGAACTTTGCTGTAACCCCCTTGCCCAGGAGAGCTGAGGAGTGGGGAAGACGAACACTCCCTGCACATCACTTCCCTGCGCTCTCACGTTTGGGGAGGATTCAACGTGAGAGTCTCAGGCTTCGTTTTTAAAAAATTAATGAATTTGCAGCCACAGAGGTCCCCAGGAGGCATGTGTAGGGGCGGCTGGCAGTGCCGGCGCTTGCGGGACAGGGGGGGTTCGCCTGCAGCCCAGCCCGCTCCCCTCCGCACTCCCCCAGCGCTTCGGCACAGATGAGCTGGAGACACTTCACCACTTCCAATTCTCTTTTATGGAGCTCGGTACTTGTTGCCATCTGCTCCCAAATGCTCAGTGCAAATCAGCATTCACTTTTATGATTTTAATTAACCTAATAATAAGCTGTGCATGCTGGGCTGGGGAGAGGCAGGCACCAGTGTCGTGCTCGTGTCCTCCCAGCAGAAGCCTTTGGTTTGGGGCAAAACCCAAATCTGAGCATGAAATTGGGGGGAGCTTGCACCCTGTGATGCAAACGTTGTACAGCCAGCAGGGAATTAGCTGTGAATTAATCAATATTGCTTTCCTGCTGCCCAGTGGGATACCCAAGGCTGCAGCTTCCAGGGCACAGAGTGGGGCCAGCACCCACCGTGGCCAAGCCGGGATGCTCAGCTCCTGAATGCTTACTCTAGCCATGAGGAGGCTGTGCAATAGTTCATTACCAAGGATTAATTAGTCATGGAGTGTTATCAGCGCTATAGACCATTCCTACTTCAGCAGCTCTTGGTGCCAATTGCTGCTCCCTTTTGCAGCCCTGTCCCACCCCAGTGTGGGCACACCATCACGTCAATTTTTTTCTGCTCCCCATACAAGTGGAGCACATCTGGGCTCCCACATCCCCCAGGTGTCCAATATTCGATCCTAGGGCTCAAGTCACTTCTCGATATTCCTGCAGCGTCTGAACGAGCACGTTGGCTGGGCTCGCCCCGGCACATCGAGCCCGTAGCGCCTGGGTCCCCCTTCGCTCCAGCTCCAAGGAGACTTTAATTTCATGTGGTTTTCATTTCCTCACGGGGCTGTAAAGATGTTTTATCTCAGAAAGACCACTTTTTTTTTCTTTAAGCATAGGGGAAAAACAAAGCAAATGGAAACATGCCCTTTGGGTAGATAAACATACTTTTCTCTCCTGTTTTCTATGATGAATGTGTCAGAGAATGGGAAGAAAGAGGAGCAGAGGAGAAGATGGTAGTTATAAAAGTGTGTGTGGATGTATGGGTAGATAAACAGACATTTTGTTTCCGATGCTGACTGGGTCACTAAGTGGATAAATAGATAAATCTCTGCTTCTTTTTTCCTGTAGTGGCTGAGTCATGCAGGAGCGAGATGGGAAGAAACTCCACAGTCGGATGTTCCCCGCTTCCCAAAGCAGCATCAGGTTCTTGGCCGGCGCAAACTGCCGTTGTTCCGGCATCGCAAGATCTGGGCCATTATCTCTCTGTTAATTACTTTAAGCTATCTTTTGCTGAGTTTCCCCTTCTTTCTTTTCTGCTCTTTATCCTGCCTTGTATCATCTGTAATAATACCTCTGATGTTCCCTCCTCCCTCATTTAGTCCCCACGGGACGGTGGTGGGTTTGTGGATGTGTGTGAGAGAACGAGAGCGCAAGTTGTTTTCTTTTATCTCCTTCCCATTCCATATTATCGCTCCCCATGCCGCCTCCTGAAGTGTGATATAATTGCCTCTGAAAGCACTGCCTGCCTGTCATATCTTATTGCTCGGGTAGGGTATCAACAAAATGCAAAACTGCCACAATTTAAAAGCATTCAGTGTCTTTTATACATTTCCACCCTGTTAGAAACATATTTAATAAAGTTTTGACGTGTAGAAAGAGGCCTAGTAAGTGATGATAAAATTCTGAATGGTAGCGGAGCACCAAAGGGGACGTATTAAAGTTAATGAATAAATGGGCTGATTTCCACTGAAAATGTGATTGTAAATAAGCATCAACAGGAAAATGGAGGGCAGGAGCTATATATCCTCATTTGGAGGATGCAGCAGAGATAAATGGGACGAGAATAAAGACCTAATGAGAGCAGATGAAAGTGGATGAAAATCCATAGGATTAGGAGATTTCTGATGATTTATGCCAAAGTCACCAAAACCTAAAGGAAAAGTGAGAGCTGACCATTTGCTGGAACTTTCTGAGCCAAACCCAAAAGAATTGGAGAAATGCAGATTACAGACAGATCTTTAACCCGCAAACCGTGCTGCTGGCTCTATCTGCAGTTATTTGGTGGCTTCCCTGGGGGCTGCTGCAGTCACGGGGGGCTGCACGCCCGTGTGGTACCCGACCCCGGGCAGGCAGGGATGCTGTGCATGCAAACAGCCAGGCAGCAGCCTAAAGCGACTGTACTACCCTGAACATAGCTGAGAAATACAGAGATATGCGGGAAAACACCATGTCTTCTCCCAGATCGTTCACACAGCAAATAAGCTAAATTCATGAATAAATTGTTTGCTACAAATAGTTCAAAACGCTTGGGGCTTCAGCCACGCGCTGCTCCTCACCAGGGAGAAATGTGTGCAGTCAGTTGCTAATTCCAGCCCTTCGTTTGGTCCAACCCATCAGATTAATTAGCAGCATCCCTGTGCCCTTCCTCTTGCTGGGAGGAAGGGCTTCCATTTTTCACCCATTCTTCCTGTCCCTTGTCCAAGCCTTTGGGATACAGATGCTCTTCCTTAAATTCCCCTTTCTCCTCTTTTTCATATTCAAAGATGATACTGCGGTATCTTGGTGATGGCAAATATATTTAAGGATCACATCAGAGACATTAAAGCCCTATTAGCCTATCAAGTCTAACCTCCCGCGGGTTCTGGATGGGATCCTCCCATTGACGATGTAGCTCACATTAAGCGGATGCTATATTTAATCTGACAACAAATCATCAGGCCCAATGAGGGAAGAAGAAAACCATTCCTACATTGATTTCATTTGCCTGGAGCATTTGGTGCAGGGCGAATATTGGGGAAAACATTATAGAAAAACAAACACTTATTTCCAAATATCCTTAAGAGCTCTATTTGGTGGCTAGTTGTTTAGAGGAGCCTTAACGCTTGAGCACACACTGTAATATTCCACGGTTTGGTGTGCTTGCCTGCTGCAATTACGTGTTTAGCCCTTAAGTAAGAGGTCAGCAATACTGTCTTATAGTCAATTAGTCAGGGAAACCAAAATGAGCAAACCGGTGCTTTTCTCTTTCAGGCAGGCTGGAAATGCTATTGTTGTTATTTTTTTTCCCTTGCAATGATCTAGCACAGTTTTCCCTTTGCAGACCACTAAATAATGTGGAAAAAAAAAAAAAAAAAGGCAAAGAAGCATGAGTCATGTGTGCCCACATAGCCTTCTATCTCCTTCTAGTGAGGAGGTGATGCTTGGAAATTAATTGCATGTTTTGTGTTGGATTTGCACGGGGGACTTGAGCGATGGCAAGGTGGGGTCAGCCTAGCTGAAAATGAGGTTTGTCTTGGCTTTGACTAGCAATTGCCTAACTCAAGCCATAGCATTTTAAGTTCCATGGCTCCCATTTATGTACTTTTAGGGCAATAAAGGCTCCCAATCCAGATCAATCCTAGCTCCTGTTTTGCAAAACCAAACGATAAGGCTTAATCCCTCAGGATTATTTTAAGTCAATTCACCTAAGAGAGCAAGATGATGTGACGTGCATTTGATGTAGACAAGCTTGCAGACTGGGTGCTCTTTAATTTCTGGTCTGAACGGGTCAGGCAGCTTGCCCCAACGCCTGCGAACAAACCCACCCAAGCCCAACGCACGCAAACAGGCGTCATCCGCTTTTCCGAACGGGTGCGGAGATGCAGCAGGGCTGCTGTTGCGCTTAATGCTACATGACATTTAATTAACTTCCAAACAACTGCCTGGTGCCACGTTCCGGAAAGCGGCCGTGCAAGAACTGGGCACGGCTTCGTGCTCCCGCTTGTGCCGGATCCGGCACGCGGTGCAAGGGCTGCTCGGTTGGAAGAAGCCAAGCCGGTGGCCTGGCTTATTCTGCAGGGAAGCTTTCTCCCGAGCCCGAAGCAGTGACTCCATCCCCTCCCCAGCTGCCAATACGGTGCTGCATCACTGAACTATATAATTGCATATTTGTTCCTGTTGGGTTTTGAAATATTAGTACCCGGCGTATAATTCCACAGCGCCTGTGCGGCAGCTTCTGCTGTGCAACTACAGGAGGGAAAGTTGCTCAATGGGAGCTGCGCCTCCGTAACTGCACCGGGTAATTAAGGCAAGGTTTGAGCAAAAGCAGACAGAAGGAATAAATGCGTTTGTTCTCCTCGTCTCTCCTCCCCACCTTGCTTTGTCAGAAGCAGAGCGGGATGGCTGGGAGCTTTGTGTGCAGCTGGACCGTGCAGAATGGGCCCTGCCCTCGTTGCTGCTGTTTTTCCAATCCATCCTTCTCCATCCAGGGAGAGGCTCCCATGCTGCCAGGAAACCATGCAAAAAATGGAGTATTTGTTGGTTTTCCCCTCCCTTTATTCCTGGAAGGCACATGCTCACTTACCCAGGCCAGTGGGTTTAAGTGACAGCACCTTTGCTTTCTTCATGGCAATGAAGAGGAAGGGAGAACGCAGAAAATGCATGACATATTGGCAGAATTGTTTCTAACTAGAAGGTTTTTCAAAGTTGTCTAAGTGTCAGCAGCTCTTCTTATAGCCTGAATTTATTTGGCATGGTGTCACAGTTATCTCTGTTAAACAAGTCCTCATATGCACCTTTCAGAGCTTAAGAACACCTGAGGGAAAATGTATTAGGATCTCAGCTTTCAATCTTGCTGTAATTTCTGCCTTACCAAGGGAGAGGAAAAAAAAAAAAAAAAAAAGGGAAACGTAATGCTGCTGCTGGGGATTTTTATTTTTTTAATCCAAAGTGACTTTTGTGTTAGGGAAAGGTGATCCTGCTGGCAGCGCCCAGAGGTTTATCCCTGGCAGCACCCGGTGCATGGGTAGAGCATGGGCGCTGCGGGGCAGGCACCCTGGGGATGCCGGGCCCCCACCCTGCTTTGCTTTTCTGTTTTTTTCTGTCGTAATGCCATCTTCGCATGTTCACCCCTCTAAGGGAGTCACAGGGATAAAAAGCTTCAGATGTTCATCAGACTCTTGCTCAGAGAGCAGACAGAAAGGAAAGCCAAGCAAAAAAAAAAAACCCAAGTATTCTGCTGTGTACTAGTGAAAGCCTCAAAAGAAAAGGGGAGCAGTACATTACACACACCCCCAGGCAGCTGGAGTCAGCCCTCTGCCTGGTTCATGTACCTGAAGGTTTCTTCGCTCGCCCTTTGGCTGTGGCCCTGCACATGGCTCCCCGTAGATGAAGGATTTCGGAGCAGCCGGCTCGGTGCCGCGCTGCTCCCGGCCGCGACTGCAGCGGATCTTTGCTTCCCTGCCACCAGCAGTGGCATCGAGCTGAAAGACCGCGTCTTACAAGTTGCTAAACAAAATCCAATTAAGTGGCTGGGTTAGAAATGTAATTGTTACAAAAAGTGGCATGTCAGCTGGCGAGATGTTATTAAAAAATATAGAAAACAATTTGCACTTCCCCCCTCCCCTTCCCTACCGTGCCACAAACGCTTCGGATTGGAAGTGTGTCATACAGCTGCTCCTCCAGCCCAGAGCCCGTCTCTTGAAAGGTTATTCCCAGGGAGGAAAGGGAGTTGGAGCAAAACACGTGTTACCGAAGGATCCTTTGCAATACATTTCTGGGTGAGACTGTAAAATAAGCGCTATTGCTTACAGAGGTAGAAATGCATTTTATTTAGCGTGGGACTGGCACATTAGCAGGAATTACGCAGGGCTGGTGTTGTCACACTGGCACTGCTGGCATTTCTGGGCACCAGGAGTGTCTGAACTTGGGGGTTTGCAGGTTCAGGTACGCAGGTTTGCATTGCTTCAGCGCTGGTTGTCTGAAAGTTTTGCTGTTGGGCCTGACCTACCCTTCCTTGTGTCTTTGCTCAGAAATAAGCTTTAATCCACTTGTGCTGTTACAGTGCTTTGTGATCCTCACATGCACAGTGCTGCTAATGACTAAATGTTATTACTAGTATTATTTTTACTCAAAAAGCTCTTCAAACAAACATTAAGCCATCTGTTTCTCGAGCAAACCTCGAGGTTATGTTTCGTCCTAACTTTCTGCTATTATTGTTAAAGCATGGCCGTTTGGAGCTGCTTCCCATTATCCCGCATCCCCTGGGAGACATGTCTATCAACAGAAAGAAGCGTGGCTCCAGCAAAAGCCTGTGTAAAATCCTGCAGCCGGTGTTTTTAAGGTGGTTGGGGGCAGATGATTCTCATCCCTGTGGTACCTAAGGGGGGGTATGATAACCAAGCATCCTGTCCTATTTCCACGGTCTGTTTTTGCTGGCAGGCTGCAGATAGCATCAGCCCCCTGCACGTATTCAAGGTGCAGAGCATGTTTTTATGACTCTGATTCAGCCGAGCACTTAAAGAAGTGCTTGGAATTAGTGTATGCTTGCACATTTCCTTGACACCAGCCCTATTTCCATGCAACAATAAGTTTAAAGGAAAAAAACACCCAATGAGAAAGAGGAGAGGGCTGCTCCTGCAGGGGTGCATTTGGAGTTGTTGGTTTCAATGCCTGGCCAGGCAGGCAGCATCATTCGGTACCCAGCGAGTGTTTCTGACACAGGGACCACAGCAAGGGGCAGACCCAGGTGATGCTCTTCCAGCCAGTGCTCCCCTGGTATTCTCTCCCTACACAAAATGCACCCAGACTTCGGATAATAGATTTAGCCCTGGCCCAAATACTCAGTCTTGCTCCTCCGGTGTTAACCTTTAATCAAACTGGAAGCTGACCATCAATTCCCATTTTTCCTTTGCTGGAGCAAATAGCAGCAGAGGGGTACTGGGAAAGGAGACAGAGACTGGGAAAAATAAGAAATATTCACCTGAGCTGCGGAGTTCAGGTAGGGAGAGAGGAAGAGACCTAAGTTTGTAATGGAAAAGAAGTCTCATCCAAGAGCATCCACAGGCCTTTGTATAGCGGAAAGGGATGCGTGGTATGGAAAGCACAGCACAGCTCTGGATGTAACTGCTGGGAAACAAAAGCCAGGCTCTGTTGGCTTCCCTCCCAGAAGAAGCTGCCCATGGTCATGCTCTGCTTCGGATCTTCCACCACAATTATTTCTGCACCTTAATAATTGCCCTCAGTTTATTTGTTTGCAAAACACATGCCTTAAAAAAAAAAAAAA
>VXAA01005292.1:1111513-1139236 GCA_013399115.1 Anseranas semipalmata
AAAAAAAAAAAGGCATTCAGAGGTTTTCATGGCAAGCCAACCGGAAAGGAGATGAAGGCAAGGAATGCGCTTGTCCTGCAAGGTAAAGAGCACGCCATCGGGATGAGCAGCTGTGGCAGAGCTTCAGGGCTCCTCCAGGCCAGCGGATGCCCTTTCCCTGCCCCTGACTCCTCCAGGAGTGCCTGGGAGGAAGACCCTAACTGCAATCGCGCAGAAAGGAAAGCGGCTCCGAAGCCCCACCGCCGTGCCAGAACCCCTGAGAGCACTTGGGCACATTGCCACCCGTCCTCCAGGCTCAGGATGCCGCGGCACAGACGGGTGCTGCCATCCCTTGCCTCGGCCCTTTGCGAGGGTGCCAAGCGCGGTTGCTTTTTCAGCCTGGCTGCTGGCACCCCCCCAGTGGTCTGTAACCCATCCGAGAAATCAGCCAGGAGGGTGCTTCCAGATCACTGAGCTGCTGGCCCGAAACGACCGCGCTCCTGGCTTTGCATTGCGCATGCACGCTGCAGATATACATGGGCTCATGTGTGCACGGGCACAGGTACAAGCATGGGACGTTGCAGCTGACAAAGAACCGAGGTCTTCCTCCCACTTCTGGGGTTTTGGCTTCCCGGCGATGGGAAGGCAATGAGCAGATGCCGTCCTTCCCTCTCCCTCTGCAGCACAGAAGAGAGCAGAACGCATGCTCACTGCCCCCACATCACCCAAAAACGGGGAGGAGGGAGCCAGCAGCGGGATGGCATAAGACAGGGTGAGCAGGGGCTGCCCAGGACAGGCAGTGTCACAGGTATTAGCGGCTGGTGTCACTGCTGTTGGCATGCTGGGTGCCCCCGGAGGGGTGCAGGGGGATGGAGACGTGCTTGGTGCGAGCCCGCAGGGACGGCACCTCCAGCGCGGGGGCTCCCTCCCCGCGGCCGAGCCCCCGTCCCACTGCTGTCCCTGCCCGGGTCTCCCTGGCTCCCCCGCCTGCTCTTCACGCCTAATCTGATTTATGCATAGCTTTCCTCATATTTGCAAAACATAAAAAAAAAAAAGCCCTCTGCCAACTAAGAGCCTGCTTTCCATTCCAGAGATAGGTTATATTCTTCACTGCACACATGCCTGCATATATTTGAACAAGTTTGATTCAGTATAGCTGACACAAAAACCACTTAGTTGTTTCCCCTACATCATCTTAAGTTAATACTCCTGACAAGCTACAGGAGGCTTTTCAGCATTTTTCTATTTCAGCTCCCCCTGCTTCCTGTGCTCTCGGTTTCGCCCCCACTGTAAAATTCCCCGAGCCTAAGCAGCTGACCGTACCCTAGCAATTTGTATCCAATATGCTTGAAACAAAAAAATTGAAAGGGTGTCCATGGATGCACGACGCAATGACCTGAGTCATTGAGCTGGATTACATTTGTATGTATTTTGTGCGCACTCTGTGTTTTCAAAGAAAATGAAAAATAAGGAGCTGGAGACTTCAGGAAGTTTTGTACACACTGGTTTGGTTTTATCATCGCTTCCGGGCTGCTGCAAAGCCAGCTCTGCTCCTTTCCTAGCTCTGGAGGGTTTGCTAGTCCTCAGGTGGGGTTGATCTAGTGCTCTCACGACGGAGAGGCTGGTACCGACCCGCTGAGCCTGTTGCGAGGCTGATGCAATATTTTTGCATCCTGAGGTTTTCGGCCCTTTTGAGCCTTGAGCTCCCCCAGCCGCATCCCGAGCCTCCGGCTCTCACACCGCAGCATCCCCGTGCCCCTGGCAGGGGTGCTCGGGGGTCGGATCCTCCCGTGGTCCTGGGCTGCTGCCGGTGGTGGCTGCACTGCTCAGTGGGGACAATCAATTGGGAAAGCAGCCCCGTCTGGAGTTTGTTCAGGGTTGGAATGGGTTCCACAGGCTCCAAGTCTACCGATTCTCTCCGTGTAGGTTATTTTTACCATTATTTACGTGATAGTAGCACCTAAGGGACTGACTCAGATCAACTCTCTATTGTGTTAGATACCGCACGAGACGAGATGAGAACCGGCACCGCCGTCCCGCACGGGCTTTACAAATAAAGAGGGGAGGCTGCGCGGGACGTAGAGGCACTCCCGTGCTCCCCATTTCCACAATGGAGATAGGTGACATGGCAAGGTTGCTTGATAAGCTGATGTCGGGGCAAGGATTGTGCCAAATCCCTGCTGCTCTGAAACCTTGCCCTGATACGTAGCACCTTGCCAGGGAAAGGCTGGAGCAGTGGTTTCTGGGGACAGGTTTGTCTGGTAACTGAACAGGCTCCAAAGAAATAAGCCTTGGGGAACCATTGCTCATAACACTGACTTTGCTAAAGAACCTGGTATTCTTTTATGGCTGATGTACTAATTGATTTAGCCTTTTCCTGTATTCTGCTATTGTGAAAATATTTTCCTTCCGTTCATCTTTTGTAGCTGCTTCTGAAAAGCTGGTTCCTTATCATTCTCCATTTCTTCAAGTCTCTAAATATTTATCCTGTATTTTCATTAGACTGGTAAATAAATGCTTACACCTTTTCTATTCCCTAACATTGTCTTTAAAATTAATCTCTCACAAAGTAACTGGGGAAAAGAGGACGAAAAAGTTGGATAAGAAGCTAGATGAAACAGTGGCAAAACAAATTACTATATTTAAATCCTTTCTTTTAGTTAAGTTTCAAACTAAAAATAGTCACAACTTTGACATTCACAGTTCTTAGTTGCTTGTTTTCCATATCCCCTGTAGGTGAGATACGAAATCATGGCCTTAATTTGCAGCAAGAAAAATCTGGGGCGAGGCATTCGCATAGATTTTTAATCATGGCAAGGGATGGGAAGGGATGGCCCTTGACAAAATAGCCTTTGATACTTGAATCTCTTCTGTAAGAAAAAAAAAAACGCTTTAACTTTTTGTTGCCTACTTTGGACTCCAAGCTGGCAAATATTTACTTGAGTATTTAACTCTCTGCTTGCAAATCATGGGGGCTATTCACAGTGTGCGAAGTCAGGCAGGTGCCTAAGTCTGTGGAGGATCAGGGACCTCATTTGTATTAAAAAGTCAAAGAGAAATCCAGCCGATTCCCTCAGTTTAACAGGTTTTCCTGGAAGCCGTGACACACGTGAATGGTTTTCTCCCACAGCACTCGGCGGCTACTGAAAACACAGGGATGCAGGGGTGGCTGTGGCAGGACGGAGGCTTTACGCACCCAGACGGGGGCAGGTTGTTCTGTAGCCCTCTGCTTTCATCTCCAGGAGTTTTGTGCTGGACCTGCTGCAGGAAAGGCTCCGAAGGCCCAGCACGAGGGCTGCAAGCTGGAGCCTGGCAGAGCCTGGGCTCACCAACAGAGCGACTCTGCTGGGTGCCGGGGGCTGCCAGCTCTCGGAGGCCCCAGGACGTCCCCCCCTTTTGGGCGGGCGTCCCCACCAGCACTAGGTTCTCGCTGAGCACAGAGCTCTCCGGCGGCAGAACCGGCTCAGTAACTGCAGTGACGATGTAGGTGTTGCATGGTTAGCTGCTGCACAGCCCACCCAGTTTCCCCGCTTTTTAACTCCCCTGGAAATAAATGCTACTTTGTCAGCGGATGAAAAAAAGAGAAGGGAAAATCTAGAAAAGGAATTGAAAATAAATTGCCTGCTTCATTCAAATAACATAGCTGATTTAAATCAGGGAATGAACTCTCTTGAATTTCTGGGTTGTAATGAGGACAATGCAGACTTATTGTTCAGACTCTTTCAAGCAAGCTGTATCCAAACGCTCAATAGAATTAAGCTCTGATCCTGCAATCACTTACGCCCATGCGTAACTGGATGTCCTCACCAAAGACATTAGCCAGGCTTATTCATAGCGTTGAGCATGTGGTTAAGCCTTTGCACGACTGGAGCTGTGCATAGCTGGAGAATTAAGCGTCCAACATGTGAAGCCGGGGCACTGGGGATGTTCTCTGCAGAAATGGTGATAGAGACCCCGTCCTGCTGTGCCCGGCCTTCATTTCTCGCCCGAGGAGCACGGGCTGGCCATGCTGGGCACCCTGCGCTGCGCTGCTTTGATTCACTTCTTGGTTTAATTCGCAGCATTTTTCGTATTCCTGCTGCTCATCTCATTTCAGCGAGCTCCTCATTTCCCACTGTTTGTTTTGTCTCAACGCTGGACCCTGCTCAATATTTGCTTTCCCATCCCTGTTATTTGTTCTTATTTCCATGTGTTTAACATATGTATTTGTTGCTGTCTGCCCAATAATCGCAACTGCTTTCCCTTGCTGTTTCAGCCCTTCCTCGAGCTTAAATTGCAGCGCTGGGAGCAGCCTGAGGCAGGCAGGGAGGGTCATTGCCACCGGGTGATGGCTTGGGAGGGCACCGTGGACATCCCCATACCATGAGCACGAGCACCACACGGCCCCTGGCTTGCTGCAGGGCAGGATGCTCCGAGCGCCAGCAGACGCTGGGATTTTGCTGCGAGCCGGAGTGGGAGATGCAGACAGCAAAGCCACAGCTTTAGGCTTTTGTTTCTGAGCCACAGAAAGGTTTCCATAAAAGCTCAATATCTTAATTATTTTTTCCCTGCTTGTGAAAAGGTTTTTCTCCAAGTCTTATGGAGCAGGTTTTTTCCCTCAGTGATTAGCTATCTTTTATCCAGGGACCTCGGACCTCTGTACAGCAGAAATCCCCCCGCCGTTCTGCACGTGGGGGATTACATTTGCAGCCTCAGCAAGAGGAGAGCCACAGCAGGCAGACGGCACCTGTGAGAGGGACCCAGTGCCACTGCGGGACGTCCCCGAGCCCAGTGGCGGGTCCCTGCTGTGCTGCCCATGCAGGCACATGGAGCCCCACGTCCCTGCATTCCCGCCGCCGCAGCAGAGGCAAGCGATAGCACCACAAATGCCGGGAGCTGCTGGGGCTGTGGAGGGGCTGGGAAATGGAAATAAAGAAGAGAGAGGGCGGAAAAAGACGCAGTAAGTGAGGCACAAGCCGGAATTAGAATACACTGTTTCTCTCCCCCCAAAACCAGCCTATTGTTTTGTATCAGGTTTCCTCTTGAGCAAGCAATTGTGAAGCCAACCTGTCCCGCGGAATGAGCTGTCACTCCGCGCCGTGAGCAAACACTATTGATCGCAGCGGGGGGAGCGAGCGGCACGCAGCCGCCCGCGCCGGGGGGCTCGGGGACATGAGCCCCGCTTCATTCCACCGGGATGGGGCGGGCAGTGGATGGGCATTTTGGGGTTGTGGAACTGGACGCCATGGGTGCAGATAGCAGCCAGAGCTTTGGAAGGCAGGGCTGGTTTTCGACTGCGGAGTTGCTCTTCTCTGATGTGCGGGGCGGGCAGCAACGTGTTCCGCAAAGACCCCCCCATGCTCAGCCTGTCCTTCGTTTTACCACACTCGAGGCATCCCTGCTTTTCACCCGCGCTGCTATAGCAACTGCTGGAGCCGCCGCAGCGAGGCCGCCCCGGCCAGGGCCATTTGCAGGGAACAATTCCCACTTCAGGCGCTCCAGCAGCGCCCGCCCGCCCGGGGAGCGCAGCACGTGGCGGAGAACAGCCGCTGGGGCTCCGGAGCACCATCACCATCCAGGGGGGTCCTCAGCTCATAAACCAGCCTGCAGCGACAGGGAGGCGTTTCTGCGGCTTGCTTGGCAATCGCGCACACACACAGTAGTCCTGCCAGGAGTAGACCCAAATGCATTGGCCATAATCATCTGTCACGTTTATATTCCGCGCTTCATCCCAATGGATCCCAACGCGCTTCGAAGCAGACGCTGTGCAACAGGATCCATCATCTGGCGTCGAAGCACGGCCAGATCCTGCTGGGATGGAGCGCGGCAGCGGCTGAATGCAGCTTCACGCCGACGGGTGCAATCTCACAGCCCCTGCAAAGCTGCAGGAGAGGTGTCCAGGAGACAAAACCCATCATAGGCAACAAATGCTGGGCTTTGGGGCACTTTCTGGGCTTCCCGGGTTTGAAGCAGAATGTCTGACTGATGGGCTTGGACATGGCCACAGCCCAAGCCGCCTGGCACGCCAGCGCTGCTAATGAACAGATTTAATAGCAGCCATGCGAGTCACTTTATAACCACAGCAATAGTCACTGCGCAGGCAGGATTAACTTACTTTGCAAGGAGATGATAAATATTCTCCAGTTCCCCATGCACATTGCTCTTCTACACGAATGTTTTGGGAGAGAAAGGAGGAAGGCTGGTGTCATCCTTACCCTGCTGCTTTGCCCAGGAATCGGGGGGCTGGATACAGCCCCGCTGCCCTCTCATCTTTCCTCCCCACCCGGGGCTGTTTGCAAAACACTATCAGCATCTCCTATTAAGGTGAATCGTCTGTTGGTGTTAATGTCCTGGCACAGACTTGCTTGGCCATCTCTGCACCCCAGCTTTGGGTGCTGGGGGGACCCCGGGGCAGGGCTCCCTGCTCCCTGCCTGCCCGCGGCTCCTGCCAATGCCGGAGCCGAGTGTTGCTCTTTCCATCCCGCAAATGGGACCGTCTGGTAAAATATTTTGAAATCCACTGACAAAAAAAGCACTCTGTCAGAGGTAGATATTATTGACGTTGTTATTATTGCATCTCTCGTCTCCGCTGCAAAGGATGCCTGACCATGCTGACAGCTGCTATTAAGAAAGTTGCACAGCCAGTGTTTCTGGGGATATAATTCTTTCTGAGCAAAGTTAAACACTAAAAGGGGTTATTTCACGAAGTAAAAGCAAGAGCTGTGAAAAAGTTTCTCTGTGACATGTGAATAGTAATCATGTTGTATATTATCTGGGGATAGACCTGTTACCAGCTCCCTCAGCGCTCTTCTCAGAGAAGGCAGAATCCATTATCCCCATTCTGCAGATGCAATGGGTAAACTGGGTGAAACGACCCAGGCCGTCAGGGTAATCCAGAGGGGAAACAAAATTTCTGCTACAAAAAGCACAGAAACAGGCTATTTTTCCCGAGATGGGCAAAGTTTTGAGCACAGGCAGACCAATATATGGCCTCAGCCCCTTTATGGCTTCAACATAAAACCAGGAGATGTGCGGCAGCTTGGACTGGGTTTTGTATTAGGCATTAAAATAAAGGAGGAGGTGGAGGAGGGAAGAGAGGCAGATGGACCAGAGCAAACAGAGCACACATCAGACCATCACTTGTAACTCCTGAGGGTCTCTAATAAGCACCTAAAGGGGTTTTATTGGTGCTTGGGTGACTGCAATGCAAAGGATGGAGCAGAACAGAGCAGAGAAGGGGGGATCTTTCCATACAGCATACTTTTTTTTTTTTTTNCCAGGCACTTTCCAGCCCTGCTCTTGAGTTGAGCAGGATGGCAGCAGGGCCCAGCCTCGGCACAGGGAGGGCCGGGATGTTTGAGGCCAGTGTTACTGCCCAAGTCATGGCTGGTGCTAGCAGGAGCCCGGGCAAGCAGCGCAGGCTGCCATCCATTAGCAATTTCCACAGCGCTGCAATTTATCCCTGTCATTTAGGGTTCATATGCTATTATTTAGTCTATTTCCAAGATCTTATTACATTTTTTATTCATAGGGAGGTTAGATTTATATATTGAAGATCAATAAAAGGCTCTATCATGGCTACATTATTAATAAGGAATACATTATATGTAGACAGACAGCCCGCTCTATTGGATTTACTTAGCAGATATGCTTTTTGGGGGCAATTCTGAAAATTTACTACCTGTTCGATCTCTCCTCTTCTCCTTGCATCTCCCTGGGCTCCCATCCCTCCCTCGTTCTGCACAGGGATAACAGCAACTTTATTTAGCAGCGTGTGTCCTCTGTCCCTGCAGGTGACACTGCCGTGCCTCTGTCCTCGAGCAGCCCCGAAATCTGCACAAGAGGCAGCACGTGTGCCGTGGGAAGGGCCAAGAGGGGAAGGGATTTGCCCAAAGTCGCGTGGGGAAGTGGCAGAAAACCTCCAAAACTGGGTGCTGTGCCCCAGCCAGATCCTTTGGGGTGACCACATCCTGCCCCCTCCCCGGCCAGCATCCCATGATGCGCCCGCTCATAAATCTGATTCTAATCAGCAGTAATTAACTCTAATCATCATAATTAACAGAGAGTGGGAAAATATTAGCTGGAATAATCAAATCTGATCGGTCTGTTGCTGTCTTTGTCTGGGAAACCTGCGGGGGAATGAGGCAGCTCATCTGCGCTGTGCTTGTATCCTGTCAAGGTTTTACAAGTACACAACCCGTCAGGCTCACTGGAAATGATCCCAGCTCTGGTTCAAGCCCTGACCTCCTTCAGCTAATTACCAGCACAGCAGTTAATCACGGCACTGCGTAAGGGGCTGGTTCCTCCTTCTGCTCTGTTTGTACTGGGCAGGGGATGCTGCGTTTGGGCACTGTGGGGAAAAGGGGTCTGTGCCACTGTGCAGCCTTGGCTTTTCTGGCTTGCAAAATAAAGAGATGCAGCCAAAAATTCCTTTGGGAGCACCTGAATACCCAGCAGTGCCCTTGCTGCTCCACGTGGGCGAAGTCCTCTCCGTCCCCATGCTGTAAGGCTCAACAGCAACCCAAGGGGACAGAGGGGAGAAGGAAGCAGAAGCGATTTCTCCAAATCCACAGGCACAGCAGGCTCCGTGCCTGCTCTCTGGTGCGCCGACCCCGGCGCGTGCGAGCTGTGCGCGTGCTGGTTAACATGAGAGGGGTTGGTAGGGAATGCGCAATGGTGCAGTTTCAGTACAGGGGTGGAAAAATCAATAACATGCATATAGTTCTTGCATACTGAAAATGGCTTTTCTTCCCCTGGTGCTCTTAGCATTCAGGACCTCTCCACTCTCAGTCTTTCACTCATACAAGGAAGAGAGCAGAGAAGGTTTTACAAATCTTTAATTATCATCCCTTCTCTAGTTCTTTGGGTGAGCAGTGTCAGATAAGAGTTATAAGGAAAATATCTAAGATGACATGACAATTACAGTAAGCAGCCTTCAAACATGAATAATATTATTTACTAGCAGAGCATCAGCTGCTGGAGCTGCCCTTCTTGGTGGAGACCTCAGGGACCTCCCGAAGGGGTGACAGCCCCAGGGGACCTGTGGATATGGGGCCATGGCGGCCGACTTCATCCAGATGTGGCAGAGCCGCCTGCAAGCACATCTGGGAGCACATCTGGGAGCACCTCCAGACGTCCGGAGGCAGAGGGGCTGGATCATTCCCCAGCCCCGCTCTCTGCAGGGAGCACGGGGAAATGGGTGATGGAGAAAGCACGCCTCTGCACTCGAGTGTTTCTCCTCCGACACCCCCCTGCCTGATTGTGCTTTGCTCCCTTCGTACTGCAAACAGCACTTTGCTCGCTGTTTGCAGCCAGCATTAGCAGCCGCGTGTTGGCATGATTGATGGCTAATTACTGCCACGGCACGGTACGGCCACGTGTTGCAAGAGCTGAATGTTTCCTGCCCTCTGCAAGGTAAAACTCCTCAAGGCTTTGCTCAAATCCTCGGTGCTTTTAAAGTTGCGCTGTGCAAGATTCAGCTCTGAGCATGCTCGTCTCAGCCTTTGAAAAAAAGTTAAAATAATGCTCTGGTCCTTTTTTTCTCCAGCTCTCCCCAAATCTCTCTCTTTCCTCCTTGTTCCCCCAAAAGATGACCCAGCCCAAGCAGCAGGTAACAGTCCTCCGAAGTCCCAGATTGTCCCCCTCCTCCTCGCAATAAACCGTGTCCTTGATCAGAATAAAATAAGGTATTTAGCGGCATTATGTACCTTTAACTACACTATTTATTATGCTGCAGATTGCTGCTTGTTACAGGATTTCTCAGCCATTATATGATTTTGGAGGGGATTTTTGTTGTTGTTTTTGTTCTCTCAGGAGCTTGTGGCACTTATAAGTGTGTTGTATAATAGTATAATCACCTAAATTAAAAGTGTCCCTGCTGTATGATGCTTTATGTTAACTCTACAGTGGCTACATGGGGAGCATCCAAGCCAGTGGCCCCATGGGCACGCTGCAAGTGTCCCCATTGGGGACAGCTTGGAGCAGCAGGGCTGGGGACAGCTCGAGGACGGTGTGGCGGGGCTGGGCTTGGGGCTTGCAGGGCTGTGAAATACACTTGTACAAATGCAGGCTCCGTCGCTTCTCCGGTGCCCTTGCAGCAGCATCCCCTTCCAGCGGTCCCGTCGGCACAGCGCGGGGCAGAGCAGGCAGGTTAGCCAACAGGTTGGAGAGAAATTGGTATGCAAGAAACGGCCAAGGCAGCCTTTATATCAGAGTCTCACAAAGGCAATTCTCAGCAATTGATATAAAAAGGTGTCAGTTCTGGTTTAAGTACTGTATTACCAGCAAAGATTTATCTGCTTCAAAGGCAGGCCTCATGCCACCGAGGGAATAAACAGCTCTTCTCCTTATCTCTTTCGCATAGCACAATATTTTCTCTGTTCGACTTTGGCTCGAAAAAGACTTTTTCTCCCACTTTGTTATTCGCATATTGCTTTTTAAAACAATATGTGGTGTTCCCCGGGGAGTGTCACAGGGAGGACGGCTTCTGGGGGGCACTGGGACAGGGTGGGGAGGAGGCTGATGCCGGGCAGAGCAGCGGCTGCAGGACACGGGCGGACGGGGCTGGGATTTCTGCAGGCACCATGGCGGGTGCCGGGAGCATCCCTCCCGGGGATGCAAGCAGGAAAGGCGAGGAGGAGGAGAGCGTTCCCCAGCAGCCGCTGTTTCTGTGCAGAAAGCCTGGAGACAAACTGCTTCCCATCCTGCAGCCACTGGTCCTGCAGGCACAGCTCGGCACGTGCTGGTACGCGGCGGCTTTCATCTCCCCACGTCTCTATTTGCTCAAAAAAGGAGGAGCGGGGGAAGCCAGAGCATGCCCCAGGTGCAAGAGCCACCCATCATCCACAAACCGCCCCCACTGCCCCAGCACCGCGTCGGTGCCCATCCCCGAACACAAACCAGCGGCACAGGCAGGTGGAGAGCTCGGCCAAACTGAGCATCCCTCGGCCACGCTGAGCATCCCTCAGCTGCACTGAACATCCTTTGGCCATGCTGAGCATCCCTCGGCTGCGCTGAGCATTGCTCGGCCAAAGCGCCCACGCCAGCCCCAGATGCTGCTGCTGCAGAGCTTGCTGCGCTCTGCGGTGTCTTTTCCAAATAATTCCAGCAGCCCGTTTTTAAAATTATGTCTTTAAACATATTTATACAAGCCACATATATTTTACATGCCTGCACAATGCATTTTATGAAGCATATAAAAAAAAACAGATAGAAATTATCTATTTCTCCAGTACAGCTTGTCTCTTTTTGGGGGGAGAGATAACAAGGACCTATTTCATTTTGCTGTTTGCTGCAGGATGCCATGCAATAAATTGAGAAATGAAGTTTTGAAAAATACTCCTTTTTTTTCCTTTTTAATGCCATTCTAAGCTGGAAAGACCTAGCAAACGGAAAACATTATTTGCAGGCTATCAGCCCAGAGTCCCTTTTGCTCCTCTCTCTTGTTTGCTCACTGAAATGAATGGGCTCTTTTGGCAGTGAGGATCATAACGTTAATCGGAACTAAAGAGCATTGTGTTTGCAAAGAATCAAGGATCTTCCCCTTTGCAAACTTTGCAAAATGGTTCTTCAGATATTTGGGAACAATTAGATCAAGCCGAAGCAAAAGCTGCTGCCAGGCACTGATCGGCAGCTCTCCTCTTCATCAAATATTCAGCATGGATATTTCATTATCAGCCTAATTCATACACCGCATCCACGGCTGGGTGGTTTTAGAAATTAAACTGTACATTCACCTCTAACGAATGCAGGCGGTGGCAGGCGGCGAGGTGGAGAGCGGCAGCCTTCCCGAGTGGGGTGGGAGGGGGCTGCAGCAAACAGGGCTGTGCGTGGCTTCACCTTTCAGAAGCAAAAAATTAATTGCATCCAAAGCGATCGGGTGAAGAAAGCTAGCAAGCTGTGCAATTACAGCAACGTACAGGAGTTAATTAGTCACTTGCCTTTACAGTGGAGAGAGCCCTATGGAGTGCTGGCTCAAGCTGGGGTTGCTGGCAGAGCCGAGTCGCGTTCTGCTTCTTGGGGCTGGGACGAACCAGAAGTAATTCGGTTCATAGGTGCTGCTAGCCCCAATGTTCAGAGGAGCGATGAGTATGGCCGTGCTGCTAGTGAAACGTGGTTCTGAGCAGGATGTGACCCGTGGAGGGGAGAACGGGTCTAGCTGCTCAGACACCTGGGATGTGTTGAGTTGTTATGAATTCTGCTTTATGTGCTCGCAAAAACCCTTGTCTACACTATGGGAGGGTTTACAAGCAAATAAATCTGTTGGTGCTGTGAGCTGAAAAACATCAGGACCAGGCGGTTGTGCCTGGACCCAACTTTACAACGCTGGCAATTAAACTCCCTGTCTGCACGCGGGTTCTCAGAGGGGCTGACAGCGTGCTCGGCTAACAGCGCTGCTGGTGTCTGCTGCTGCCTAAAGTAGTTTACGAGCACTTGAAGCAGCTGAACCAGAGTCAGGAACATCCTCACGCCCGTGTATCCATCTTCAGATGGATCTGATTATCCCCTGGGGCTTCTCAGGCGGGTGTCCGTGCATCAGTTAGTGCCAACGCAGCAAAAGGGACTTGCCCAGGGAGCATCATCCCTGCGTGCAGCATTCATTGGAAGGCGTGCGGGGAGCGCTGCTGGCGGCTGGGCTGGCAGAGCATCATCTGCACCGTGGCAGAGGTGGAAGCCTTGCAAGGAAACACCACCTCTCCTAGGCACAAAACCCATAGAAACCCCAAATCCGTGTGATTTGTACACTTTCAGCACAATTTGCTTGAAACAGGCCAACGAGCTTAAATGTTACAGAGGGGAATGCAAAACCAAAGGCGTGCACAAGACTCATTTCCTTCAGAAAGTGGGTTACAAGGGCCCAAGGGTCTCTGATTTCGCAGCAAAACCATGGAAGAACATGCGCTGGTTATTCTGCATGAGACCACGCAGCCACATGCCATGGTCCCGGCTTATCAAAAGTTGCCAGTGACTGGGAATTTGATGGGTTCATGCATCATTGTCAGGGCTCCACTTAGCCCGGCCGGCTGGCTCCTCTCCATGCAATTACCGATGCAGACACTTGAGCTGCAGCGGCAGCACGAGCGGCCGGACCGGGCTCCTGCATACAGATCAGCCCGGGGCTGGGAAACATTTGAATAGAAAGGAAAAAGCCCAATGCTTTGCACCAAAGCGTGGCAGGTCTCTGCGCTCTCCTCCCCATACCTTGCCTATTAAAAACCACGGCAGGTGGAGGTTTCTGTAACCTGCCGAAGTATTTGGCCACTGGCAACCGGAGGCAGGAAAACTTTTGGATTTATTCATGGCCACCTGTCAGGGGCTGTCATTCCCCACTCTGAGCTACAGCCTGAAGTTTGCTGTTCTATAAATCAGCTCCTCTTGGACATAATAACTCTTTTTTATAGGCTCTTTCCCCTTCATAAATAAACCTCATTCCATATGTATATACTGCGAACGGCAAGCCTGATTTGCAGCTCTCTGCAGGCGCCGGTGGCTTTTTTCTGCCAGCTCTCCGGCGGCTGTGGAGGCTTCAGGGGAGACATGGGCACGCGAGAGGAGGCTGGGGGCTCGTCCCCAGCCAAATTCACCTGTAGCAGAGCAGGGAGTGGAGCCAGCATCCTGGGAAGCTCTTCAGCCATGAAATGCGAAGAAATTCAGCATTTGCTGAAATTAGGACCAACTGAAGGGACATGGCATCGGTGTCCCCCCGCCAGGAGCACGGAGGGAGCAGAGGTCAGCCCAGCCTCAGACAAAGACCTCGTTTCAGCCAAAACAGCAGAGCAATTTATGCACCCAACTGTCCACATGAAGAATGGACCCCTCTATTTCTGTCCTCTGGCTGGTATTTTAATGGCAGATTAACAGGAAATAGGTCTAAAGGTGCAATCTGCCCATTTTTTCCCTTAAAGAGGCTGCAGAACTGCACGTTGGCAATGGCATTCGGGTTTTCCAGTGGGCTTAAAGGCGGCACCGGTGAGTGGCCCCATGATGAAGCCCTGGGGCCTCATCCCAAATAGTGATTTCCCCCAGCCTCTCACTGCCCTTTCTGCTGCCTTCATCACTCTCTCAGTGATGCCAAGGATCTGGCAGCGATGCCAGAAATGCTGAGACCGGACTCAGCCCAAGTGCGTGCAGATGCAATGCCCACTGATGGCAATAAAAGCAGTTCTCATCCACCCTTATCCTGATTTTCTGCTGCAACAGCATCAAATCCAAGGGCAGGGAGACAGAGCAGCCTGTGCCTGGAGCGTGCCGTGGCGTGCCAAGTCGGGCAGCCTTAAATCTTGTTTTTTTTGAGCTCCTCCTTCGCGCGGCAGGTAGGGATTGCAAGGCTGGGGACGAAGGACACGCGGGGATAAATCATGCCGCCGCAGCACCCACACGCCGTGCCTGCCTCGCGCCGAGCCTTCACTGCACGCAGCAGCCGTCCCACCCCTGGCGTGTGATGTGCTCGCACAGGGCTGACTTACTGCCACTGCCCAGATTATCATTTTGAGTGGTTTAACTTGGCGACTCCCAAAGCGGAGAGAAAATGCAGCCCGAGCGATGCATTTTTTATAAGCCCAGCAAGCTCCTTGCCAGCCAGTGGGAGGCAGGGGGAATGCAGGATGCTGAGCACCTTGCAGACCCCAAACCCTTTGGTTTTGCAGACCCATGCAGCAGCCTGAGCTCAGCAGGTGATGGGAGAGCCGCTGTGGTCCGGGCTGGTTTCTGGCACCAGGAACTCACAGGCAGCTCCCATCCTCCAGCTGCCATCTCCACGTTCACACATCATCTGCCTCTTGACTATTAACAAACCCGTCGGCTGCCGAGAATTACTTAGGAATCATAACGCAGCCTGATCAATACTGCTCTCACCCACGCCTGGGGCTGCTGGGGCAGGGGGGGCAGCGCACGATGCTTGCAGCAAACACACACGAACAGCAGCGCGTGCTGGCCTGAGCTGCCCCTGTGCCACGCCGCGTCTGTCCCCAGATCCGAGACGTTCAGGGAAATCGCTCCTGCCTAAGGATGGGTGAAGCGACCAAGGTGAAGTTCCTGTTCAGCTAAGCCATGTCTCCTCCTTCCCAAAAGGACCCTGGCTCTTCTCTTCCTTCCTTGTCCCTGTAAAATAATATCGCAATCAAGTGCCTCCCCAGATTTATACCGGTGCGATCACTGCTCCTGATGCAATGTCACCCAAGTTTATGGAGATGCTGTTGATTTGGACCAGTGATCACGGCGACAACAGTGCGAAACCAGAAAACTTCATGGGACCACTCCTGATTTACATCCATGATTCTGCTTAATCTAAAGCACAGCCAATGCAATCCAAGTCAAAGGCAGTTTATACCAATGTGGCAAAAATTTGGCCCATAAATTTTCTTTAGAGCACAAGGATTTCAAGCGCGCCTGTCCTAGATTAAGCCGTGTCCTTGTCAGTCTTGAACTGGAGAGGAAATAAATCCCTCTCTCCTTTTTTTTTGCCTGTCCTACCCAGCTGTAAAACCAACACCTGGTCAGATCCAAGCCCTGCCTCTGCTCGGGCTCACCCATGGTGGGCGGCAGAAATATCGATAGTGTAAATGCAGTTCATACAGAAGGGAAACTGAGGCAGGGGCGGGCCCAAGGTTGCTGCAGAGCGTGGAAGGGAGCCTCGAGGAATGAGAACCACTGCAGCAGGGGCAGTCCCCGAGAGCCCCGCACCGCTGCGGCCGCGCTCCTCTGCAGCTGGCAGCAAGTGTAATTAAATAATTCGTTATTGGGGCGTGCTCGCGCCCCTGTTCCGGGCAGTGGGAAGGCGCTGCTCCGGCAGATGGGCCATCAAACCCCGCTGCGTGGCTCCGCTTCCCTTGCTTTACTTGTTTGCAACAAATTTACAAATCCTTTAAGTACGGAGAGCTGAGCCTCCCCCCCAGGAGAGACAGATGGCTGCAGAGGCATTAGAAAGGCGCTCAAACCAGAGGGAGGGTTTTTGTTGTTTGGTGGTTAATAGCTGTGTGCGTGTCTCTGGAGGCCTGCAGATGCTTCATTAGTGCTTGGCACCCCTGCCCTCCTCCTCCTCCTCTCGGGGCAGCCCGTCCCTCCGCGGTTCCCGTTGGGCTTTGCTTTATCCCCATTTGGGAATGGGTAGGGCCTGCGGCACCCCCTGCCCTGCTCCCGCTGCTGCTCTGCGTGGGGTGGTGGGGACAGGGTGAGCCGGCGCCAGGTGACATGACCCTGGGGACAGCCAGCGGGTCAGGGGCTGTCCAAGGGCATCCTCCAGCATCCCAGGTCAGCCTTTGGGAAGGCAGCCGCCTGCACCATTTATTTGTCCCTAGAACAGCAGCGGTGCTTTTCGAGTTCTCAGTGTCACGGGTCACCTCGCACGCAAAGAGCCTCGGCAAAAGGCACCGGGCACGCGTGGGACGGAGCTAAAGCCGGAGCTGCACGCGGGGACGGCGGGCCCGTTGTGCGGCTGTGGCACAAGGACAGCCGCTGCTTTGTGTCAGCTCTTCGCAAGGTCCCCCCGTGTCCTTCCGGCCCTGGCTCCGCCGCGCACATTCTGTCTCGGGCTGAACAAATACGTCCACGGCCAGAAATTGATTTTCTAAAAATGTAATACGCACACAAAACCCAACGTATAAAATATGTCAGCGTTTGGGGGGAACAATTGCATTTCTTTCCTGCCCCCAAAAATCAATTGTAGGAGCTTATGTAAAAATACAATGGCACTAAACTCCAAATAATTAGGTGATTGTGCTAAGTGAACATCTTATTTAAAAATGGCTCAGCAGTACACGTCTGCGAGACACAATCTAATCAGAATGAACCAGGAAATGTAGCAGTTTCCAGGTGAGTAAGCTGAAATGCCGAAGTCATTGTATGAAAGGGAGGAAAAAAAAAAAAACAGGGATGGAAATGACAAGGGAAGGAAAGGAGAGGAATCAGCTACATAGGCAGGAGTAATTGCAACACATTGCCATCATTATTTCTGAGCAGCAAGCACAGCAAAAAGAATGAGGGGAAAACACGAAATTAAATCAAATATGATTACCAAACAAATAGAAAAGGACCAGCTAGTTTTTTTTTTGCAGTGCATGTTTGGGATTGAGGAGTCGGCCGGAACGGAGGCAGGGCGGGAGGCAGAAGCTGGCTGCCTGGCCCTGCAGCCTGCCCTGCCTCAGTTTCCCTGCTGGTGCCATCCTGGAGGAGCCGAGCCCTTCAGGTGGGGAACGAGCAGTGAGAACAGGTGGGAATCTGCTACCCGAAAAAACGTTTTTAATCCCATTTGCATGCAAATGTCACAGCAATAAAGAACAAGGAAGTTCAGCACAGGTACCAGAGCATAATTGCTTCTGAATAGATTGCTTTTTGGAAAAAAAAAAACACTTTTTCTTTAATTCTGAGCTCCCCTGCACCAGCTGCTCCTTCACCCCCCCAGCGCTCGCTGTGCAGTGCTCCCATCCCCTGAGCAGCTCTCACCACCACCGAGCCCCTCGCAAGGTCTGGCAGCTCCGAGCTGCAGGGACTGGACCCGGTCCTGGGGAACACCCAGGCTCTGGTTTATACTGGTTGTAACCGCTGTGACACCAGCTTCAGGAGCTGAAAACACGGCTGCACACAGTGCTGTGCCACACGCACCCACAGCCCGTTTGCACGGCCAGGAAAGGACCAGCCGAGGGGTGGTGGTGCCGATGGGGCAGTCAGGAGATGAGTGATGGAGAGGGGCCAGGTGACCGTATTTTGCTTTCTCATAACATTTAAATTATTTAGGCTGCTAGAAGAGCCGTTTCCCTTCCCTCCCTGCCCCGCTTTGATCTCCGTGGTGCAGTGCAGCTGTTAACAGCAGCACGTGGCGCAGGAGCCGCACAGCTGTGGCCGCGTCCTCCCTCTCGCAGAGCAGCCCTTTGAAGCAGGCAGCCGAGGGACGCGAGCAGCGCCGTGTCCTTGCTGCTGCCTGCCCCGAGGCACTGGGACGGGCTTTAAATCCCCGACCCTGTCCCCCCACGGCCCCTCTGTGCCAGCAGCTCCGAGCAGAAGCCCCGGGGCCGCGCTCCACCCGGGGCTGGGTTTGTGAAGGTCACTTCTGCCCCGTGCTCGCTGCGGACGTGCCGAGTCTCCACCTCATTTCCTATGCATTGAACTCCACAGACCTGGAGGACTCTCCGACAGCAAGGCACGGGGATTTGACCATTATTTTTCTCTTGCCTTCCCCCCCCATTTCTCTCCAAGAGCGGATTATGGGTTGCACCTATTAATTTTATTCCTGAAGCACTGAATGGAACTTTGCTGAGTGTTTTATAACCTGCTTTCTCCTAAATCCCCTCTTTGCCCAGAGCTTGTGCCCTTCCTGGCAGCGAAGGAGAAAGCTGTGAGAGATGCCAGGAGGGCAGGCTCATGCTGCACCCATGGGCGAGGGTCTGTGCCCAAGGGTGCCAGCGGTGGCACCCTGCAGCAGTTCAGCAGCAGAACCAGCTCACGCTTGTGTGCAAGGACAGGGGTTCCAGATGCGCTCCCAAGGAGCTAGGTCCCCTCCAGAAGAGCGTGCACAACACAGGAGCAGCTTGCAAGGCAGCTACACATGGCCATGCCTTTGGAGAGGCTCCTTTCACAGGAACGTTAACATGAGTGCTTGCTAATCCCCCTGGGCTTCGCCTCCCCACTGCTCCCGTTCAGGTGTGTCTGTCAGCCTGCGTGTGCCGAGCCCGGGTATCTCTGCCCAGCACCTTGCGGGCTGGCCCCGCTGCTGGCCGGGGGCCCTGCATCCCAGCACAGCGTAAATAATAATAAACTGAGAGTGCCAGAGCCCCGTGCCAAATGCAGGCAAAGGCCGTGCCACCGCGCTGCAAAATCAATTTGGCAGCCCGTGGGGATGCACCATAGGGAAAGCATGGAGTGGGCGTCCGTGGGAGCCCAGGCTGTCCTCATGCCCTGCCACGACCAGGTCACTGCTTTTTGTTTGCCTTTGCAGCAGATGCAGCATCCCAACTTGGCAGCATCAGCCAAACCCCCAGACCCCTCTATCTTCCACCCTTGCACAGGGGGAAATGTGAGAAAAAGCCTGGGATTTCTTTCTTTTGCTGCACCTCCCGGTGTTGGCAGCAGAAGCCATGCAGTGCTGGCCCAAATACTGTGCTTGCTTTTAGCCTTTGTGGGGGATATCAGATAGGATTTCAGCTGTGATTAAAAAGTGAAGTGTGTGGTGGGGATGTCCATAAACCTGGTGGTGGTGAGTTGGTTTCTTTCCTGAACTTTTACATCCCACCTGAGCCGCCAGTTAACACAGAGCAGGCACCATACAGGTGGTCCTACACAGGTTTTAATTTACTTATTTTTGATTATCAATAGCCAAAAGATTTGATCCCATTTCCAGTTGAAATGGGCAAACCATAATATTGATGGTTTGCAACAGATACAAGATGAATTGAACTCCTCCATCAGCCAGCATCCCTCCTTTAACAGGGGATATATCGAAGCCATAAATTCCTGAGGACAGAATTGCTATGCAATAGCATAATATATCTTCTATTCAATCTTTTATACATTATGTTTTGTCCTGCATTTTGGTAGAAATATTTATGGGCTGGGAGAAGCTCTTTGAAGAAGTATCAGCCCTAAGGGTCTCTCCTTCCGGCCATGCTTGGTGGCCTTGGGTTGTTTGAAAGGATGCTGCAGAGATGTGCGCCTGTGCTGCTATGCAGGGGACCTGAATCCAAGGATGCTGAACTTTTAATATTCAACATGCACTTGATTCGGGTTTGGTTTCTGACCCCAAGGATGCCTGGAGCAAGTCAGTTTGCTTCGCTGCTCCTCTGTTTCCCCAAACCCCAGGTAATAGCTGTATGGCATGAGACACCCCGGGACACCAGCAAGTCCCTGCCTCTCCTCTGTGCAGACACAGCAGGGGACTTTAAAACTCATTTTGCTGGATTTTTCTGTGGGTTTCTTTCTCTGCTGTGAGTGGGAAAAGCACCAAGGAAATGCACTTTAAATAGGTAAACAAAAAGAGGAATTCTCCCGAATCATAATTTCCTTTCATGTGGCTCTGCCTTAAGGCTGCTGGCTGGCAAAATTAAAGAAATACAATTAAACTGTAGCTGGCTCCCCAGTGCCTCTGTGCAAACTAAGGAAAAATACTACCAGCACACGTGGCTAGACTACCAGAAAAAGCACCCATAACTTAGCTGCTTTAATTTAAGCTTCTCTTCACATCCCTGTCAGTATCCAGGAACTGGTCCCATCTGCTGCTGCTCTGGAGTCTTGTGTGAAGTGTGCTGGCAGGTCTCACCTTCATTCCTCATGGGCAGGTGCCAGCGAGCTAAAAATACAGCCAGAAATGACCCTCTTCTTGGCAGCCTCTAGGAAGCTTGAAAGCTGCAGCAAGCCAGGCTCTGGCATGGAGCAGCACTCCATTTTTCACTGGGAGAGGTGCTTTTCCATCGCATCCACCAAGGCACCTGGCCCGGGAAGTCTTCCTGACCCTGGGCAAGTCTGGCTCCTAAAAGAAATGTCCAGCTGTCCCTGGGAAGCCATGGGCTTGGCAGAGGGATTGCACGGTGTGAATGGTGCTGGAGAGGAGCTGAGCAGAAATGAGCATTTCCATCCTGCGGGAAGTTCTGATGCAGTACTTCATGCCCTCATTTCCATAACAAATTGAAACATCTTCCCTTTCTCCACAGATGGAAGTAGCCTGTGTGCTGACCAGCACTGCCGGCAGGACTCCGGCTGCCCACACGTTGGCATTGCTGATGAAACCTCTCCCCCACCCTGCAGAGCCGCGTGGGGAAGGGCTCTGCCCCCTCCCCGTGTCGGCCCTGCAGTGGGGGAGTTCAGCCCCCCAGTTTTGGGTTCCTGAGCACTCGGCACATTTTGCACTCATCCGTACAAAACCTGCCTGGGACGTCCTTCTCCCACTGCAGCGGGTCGCGCATCTCGCGCTGCGCACCTCGCGCACCTCAACAGCCACCAGATAAATCGGCAGCTGGTCCCCGTGGTCCCGGGCAAATTGTGCCAAGAAAAGTCAGAGGCAAGCAAAGAACTTAAAACCCATCTCCCTGACTTCTGGAGAGGGTTTTATCTCATTAAAACAAACGAGCAGATGACTGTTGCCTGTGTCGACAGGGGGACTGCGCTTCATGATTACACTTTATAAACCCCAAGCTGTTTACTGCCTTGGCAGATAAGTTCAGCTTTTAAGAGGAGGAGATACAGTCTGGGGTTTGTACATTTAATAGACTTCTTGTGTGTGCAGGCGGTTGTGTGATAACACCACAAGCCCACGCTGCACGTGAGGCTGCAGCCTCTGCAGTGTGGAAGGGATGCGGCCACCCCTGCCCGGAGCAGGAGGGACTCGGGGCAGCGCATCCCTGCAGGACAAGTCCCAGACGGTGCAGGCAGGGCAAGAGGGGCCCCCTCTGCAAAGGGGTTGCTGAGGTTCCCATCACCTCCTCGGCCACATCCAACCTTTTCCCGAAGCTGCTTTCAGGGCTCCTCTCCCCACTACGAGATGTAATGGATGCACAGAACGTAAAGCACATCTTAATCAATGTGAGAGATTCTGTTTAAAACCCAATGATTTTGATCTGGAGCCTGACAACGTGGTAATTTATATGCAGCACAGCATAACCAAAGAGCTTGTTATGCAAACACAGACCACTGATTTGACAAATCTCCTGGAAACAGAATTAATGTCTGTATTCTGTGAAAAGATGTAATTTATTTTAATATTTTAAAGACAGAAAATTATATATGCGTACATATGTGTGTATAAATAGAGCTAAGGAGAAATAAACACATGCACACGCAGAGATGTATATATTTACAAACAAACATTTCAATACAGCTATGTGAATGCGCATGAACAGCAGGGAGACGGATGGATGGATGAATGGATGGACAGCTATTTAGTGGATGTAGATCATCATATTTCGACCGATGTCAATGGGTTTATGTTGATTCACACCAGTTTCAGATGTGGCCAAAAGCAGGCAGCTGAGATTCACACTGATAATCTGGCTCTTCTAAAACACAGAGAAACGCTGATCTTACCCAGCGAAGGGCCTGGCCCTCTAACACAATTGCTGCAGACTTCGTGCCACTGTGCTCAACAGCACGATGCTGAATTGGAAATGACCTCCTGATTATCAGTGCCATCTCTTGCTGTGCTTATTTATGGACAGCAATAATATTAGTGTAATATTATTGTTGTCCTTTTTGCAGACTATGCTTTATTTATGGTGATGAGGTAGGAAACACAGTCTGAATAACTGAGGTTTTGATGGAACGAAACATATGTGAGAAATTTCTTAATTTGATTTCAGACACACACACACCGCTCTCTACCCAGTCTCCTTATCTTTCCGTCTATTTGTCTTTCTCCATATGGACACATCCATTTATCTATCGCTCTGTTACTTCTGAGGCTCCTGCTTCTACGGGATCCAATTTTTTTCTATTTATGGAGGAGGCAGAAAAGCTGCCGAGAGCACAGACGGGCAGGAAAGATAGCTCCTGCAGGGAAGTCTGAACGTGGGAATGGGGGGAGAGGAAGCTGGGGAGGTGTGGGGAGGAGAAAGACACCTCCAGGAAAAAAGGGAGAGACCAGAGAAAGAGATAATGCAAAGTCTGGGGTACTGAGCAGGTGCTTGAGCAATGTGAGGCCCTGCGAGGATGCAAACTTGCAGTGCACACTGAAGGTGACCGAACAGCATAGCCGGCCATCTAGAGGTTTTATACCATTTGCAAATCTTCAATGACCTCCCCACACTGTTCGATTATCGTTAGGTGTACATGAGCCTTCGGCCCGAAGAGGACGTGGTCAATACCCGCAGTGTCTCAGCAGCACACCCCTCTGGGGCCGGACGCACGCACACGCGCTGCATGGGTGTAGTTCATCATAGCGCCTGTCAATACAGGAGCACTTGCCTTTCACAATCGGAAAAGCTGAATCGATGGGCAGCCATTGATCACGCTCCTCGTGTCCTGAGCCCCGTCTCACCTTTCTCCCCACTCCTCTGACCCTGTCCTTATTAACTAAAGAAGCAGCCCCCACCCTTCTTGCCAGGCAACCTACCCAGGTTTTGCCCCATGCATGTACAGCTTCCTATGGGCAATGCGATCTACATATTGTGCAAGCAGCAGAGGCTGTAGGAAACTAATTAAGCATTCTGTCCTCCTTTTGCCTCAAAGATGCTATGCAAAACCAAAGCCTATTGAACGTTCAAGCAGAATTCTTATTAATTTTATGTGGGAGATAGGAGAATAATTGCCTGGAAACCTGGTTTAAAGAATGGAAACAGACTGTCTCTTCTTTCTTACTTCATTTGTATTGACTTCTTCATTTTTATTTTTGGGAGCTGAAAATGTGGAGTGTGATTTTCAATGCTTTAAAATGTGTATTATGTCCTCACTTAAGGAGCTGCTGTGAAGTGGGCTAGACGAGAGAAAATGCACTGCACTGAATACAAGCAAAATAGTAACAACAATAATAAGGCAAATGTCAGGGCTGTCGCTGCACCATGCACCACAACAGCAAAGCTTCCCAACGGCTTCCCAAACACCCGAGCTGCTGGGAATCGCCTTTGCCAGCCCGAGGCGAGCGGGGCAGACCCAACACGGCTCAGCAGTGGCCGTGCCACTCACGATGCCCGTGTTTGCCCACCCGCACATGTGTGCAGCAGCTCCCTGTAATGCTAACGTCAGTTAAGGCTAATTTTGATGATCCAAATTTGCTTTAAGTCCACCAGCTGCCTCCTGTATGATGGCTGCAGCGCTGTGCCCAGCTTTTGGGGAGCTCCGCTCCAAGCATCGTGGCACAGAGACCTCTCCCCCCGAGAGCCAGCTGTAAACCTCCCCGAACAGCACGTTCCTTGCAGAGGGATGAAAAAAATCACTAGCTGGAAAGAGAGACAGGGCAGGGAGAAAGAGATGCACAGCACGAAGCAGGAGGGCAGGAAGGATGGGGAGGCATGGACCTGCTCAGCACCTTTCCTTTTGCTTGTGGCTGCTGCTTGCACCCCTGGTCCTGTTACCCAGGGCTGGGATTTGCCCTGGCACCAGCAGACCGTGCCCAGGACAGAGAGGCAGGAGCTGGGTAGAGATGCCCCCAGCCCCGCAAAGGAGCCAGGCAGCCGCCCTGCTCCTCCGTGCCCCTTCCTCTCCATGTTCTCCATGCAGGAAGATTGGCAGTGACCTTTAAATGTCATTTCCAAATGCCAGCCCCAGCTAAGTGGCTACAAAACGCGGTGTTTATGCTCGATTATGGGGAGTGATGGACCTGAACCGCTCACCTCCTGATGGGAGCAAGACAGGGGTGCTGGAAAAAGCAAAGGGTCCCTTCGCAAGCCTGTGGCCGTGCTCTCCTCCACCACCTCCAGGGACGCGGATGGAGCACCCCGTCCCTGCGCCCTGCCTCCAGAGCAGCCCCTCATGCAGGGCGAGGGCTGTGCCGCAGGACACGGCTCGGTGCACCCGGGCGGGTTTGTTTCCTCCCCTTTGCACTTGCACACGGCGCATTAGCAAACACTTGATCAACGCGGTAATGAGTTTCCATATGGGAGATCAAGTGTGGATAAGAAGGGCTGGGGCTCGCAGCAGCGTGGACCTCAGCCGAGCCACTGCGCTCCTGGGGTTTGCAGCACCCTGCTCCTTGTTGGCGTGGCTCTTACCCCAGTGCCCAGCTGAGGACCTGGGGGTGCAGGTGATGCTCCCTGGGCTGGAAAGTGGCAGCAGTTCGGGTCACCAACCTGCTGCAGAAATCGGGGCTGCCCTAGTGCCAGGGGGGTATCGAGCCCCTGTTTCTGCCCCAGCCTGTGGCATGCAGCACGTCAAACAGCATGATTTGTCCTGTTTCTTAATCACTTTAATTAATTAAAAAGAATTAGCAGATCAAAAAAAAAAAAAAACCACAAAAAAGTCCTCAACTTGATATTGTATTTCAAATGCATCACAGTGTTTTTAACATGTCTCGAATTAGACCTGGCCAGTAGCTGGGGGAAAAAATCATTCAATATTTTGCTTTCCATTGATCTGAAGTCTGGTGAACGAGCTGTTCCCACGCGGTTTTCCACCATGGCCATCACAGGCGGGCGGGGAGGCTCAGCACCCCACGCGGCTGGGCTGGACCGCGTTCCCGCCGGCAGAGCCGAACCCAGGCACCCGCTGCAGGATAAACTCGCCACCCATTGCTCTTGTGATCGAATGGAATAAAAGCACCGGAGTCACTGCTGCAATCACTGCCACGCTGGCACCGTCAGCACTACCCAGAGTGAGATAGCTATCCAGAGGACGGCAAAAGGCTTTGGCTACACAAATTGTATTTCCCTAGGCAGCAGATTAATTAAAACTATCAAGTGTTCCCAGCTTTTTGAAATTAACTTTGAAAGTGTTTGGATAAAAAAGTGGGGAATAAAAAAAAAAGACAGAACATATTTTTTTGTTCCTTTTCTTCTCTCTTGAGCACAGGGAAGGAGCAGAAAAAAAGAAGGCGAATTTCCCCCCCAGCCCGTTTGCAGCACAGGAGGCGAGCACATCCCACGGGGAGCCGAGCTGCAGTTACAAATGCGAAACCGCTGGTTCACTGCAGGTCTTGGGTCAAGCTTCCCTTGCGTTGGGTTCTGCAGGGCTGGCAGAGGGGGGTTATTTGGCTTCCCTAAGATGATTCCTCTGGTTTCTTTTCTCTGACCCTCCCTGCCTGTCCTGTCCCTCAGCCAAGGGCAGGTGATGCCGTTCTGGTGTGAGGACCAGGGATGCGAGGCAGAGTCAAAGCCCAGACCACGACATCCCCATCGCTGTTGTAACCCGCAGCAGCTGGATTACAGCTGTTCTGGTATTTCAAGCTTCCCATGCAGGTGCAGGGCGAGGCATCGGCTGTCAATAACGGATCCCATCATCCGGCAGAGGCAGAAGGTGATGCTCCGGCTGAGCAGGATGCAGCTGCTGCGCTCGGATGTGCTGCAGGTCTGCATGGCAGAAGCGAGAGGCAGCACAGAAAGAAGCAGGGTGGATTTTTAACGAGTACATGAAGGAGGACGCGGGCTCCAGCCTGCGATGCCTGTGCTCATGCATAATGGAAACAGCTGGGGAGAAGCACTGGGATGGCAGGCGACACCTGATATAAACAAGAGGCGATGGAGAAATAAAAAGGGGGGAAAAATCCCCACCCAACAGCCTGTGTACAAGACATCAGGGACTATCACGAAGAATCATGCTCAGCGCAGGATGAAGAGGCTGCGCCAAATATACAGGAGCTGGCTGCCTGCGGGGATGGCTCAGTGATCTAAGAGAGCAATCGGAAAGACGCTGCCTCGTTCCCTCCGGACGGAGGTTTATTTCTCAGCAGGTTCAGCCGTGTGCTAGGTAAATTATGCTTCGCCGTACTTCCTCAGGTCTTATTTCATGGCCCAGCGATGATTGTGCTACTGATCTTCCAAAGGGGGTTGTTCTGGGCTGGAGAGGCCTTATAAATAAGGACATGGAAACCTTCCAGAAGAGACAACAGCTAAGCACGCCGTGTAGGCATCCTGTCTTATGGCATCTAGGGTAAACTACAGGTGTCCTGCCCCCCCACCGATGGTCCCTGGCTGTGCCCCCTGCAATGGGGGCCTCCTGCCTGTGCCAGCACTTACACCCCAAAACTGCCCCTGTGTTGGCACACTCCATTTCAGAAGCTAAAATAACAAAATCTGGAGCGGCAGAAGCAGACCTGCAATCCCAAGGGGTCCTGGATCAAACCTAATTACTCTTCAAATGACTTCTAATCATCTCTCCCTCTCTGCTCCCTGCAGCTTCTACTGCTCCTACAGCCATGGAGCTGAAAGGAAGAAACAAATGCAAAACAAATGATTAGGAAACAAACCCTCCCCACCAAATCCACCCAACCCAAATAGACAAGCAGCAGCTCGGGGGTTCTGCAGGATGGCTTCGCTTCCCTTCCGCATCTCGCTGTGGCGCTCTCGGCTGAGCTTGGCTGCCCAGAGAGAGATTTCCTCTCCCCCTCGCTCCCTCTGCGCCTTATCTTCAGGCTCAGACGAGCTGCCTTGGCTCGGAGGCTGCGGTGTCACTAATCCTGCCTCATGCGGGGACCGGGGGAGTGGTGGCAGCGGCTCGGAGGCTTCATCTTCACTTCTTCCCCCCTTCTCAGCACTCCCGTCCCCATCCCTGTCTTCCTGTTCATGCCATTCACTTTTGGCTGGGGACACCAGCACCCTAGCATCCCTCAGCTTGTAAAAGCCGCCCTCCCAGTTCTCCCAGTTTGACCAGTGGAGAAGGGACTGCACAGGTCCCTGGCAGGGTTTGTCCTCCAGCGCAGTGACCACAGTCCCCACTGTCCCATAGGAAGCTCTGAGAGTGGCCACAAATGCGTCCTGTTCCCCAGCGCAACCCTTCCATTAGTTAAAAAAAAAAAATCGATCAGATGCTTTTTATTTGCTATTTTTTCCCCCCATCTGCAGCAAGCCTTTGCCAAGCGCAGCACAAACCTCCCGTCCCGGTGCCGTGGCCATTTTCTCCATCCCAGGGCTGGGACGGAGGTGACAGGAGGGGACAGGGCACAGGTGCCAGGGTGGCACAGGGACAAAGCCCTGCCACGCTGATCAGCACCGTGCTGCCAGATGTAAAACACAACATTAGCACAAAACCCGCTCGAGCGCGTTCTCTCGATTACCTTGGAATTATAATTACACTGGCCCTTAATATCCCCACATCCGAGTAATTACAGCCGGCTTACAGCCTCCAGCCGCGGTCTGATATTAACTTTTAATCACCTCGCTTTTGTGCCGGGGAGGGACGGCTGTGGCGAGGGGGGGGCCC
>VXAA01005292.1:1139266-1204974 GCA_013399115.1 Anseranas semipalmata
CCCCCCCCATGGACAACCAGCCCCGCGAGCTGGGTGCCACGCCTGCGGGTGCCAGCCGCCGGCCCCCACGCCCATCGGTGCCACGGCCTCTCTAAGCGGCTTTTGTGCTTAAGTAAAGCTCGGTTTGCTCTGCTGCGGGGGGGTGAATCAAGCCCAGGGGTGGGAGGTGAAAGCCAAGCCCCCCTGGTGCCCACCCACAAGGGGAGAGCTGGGCGCAGGCACCCGGCCGCAGACAGCACCCGGACTGCAGGGAAACGAGAAAATTATGGGCAGCAAAAAGAGGGAAAAAAAGCACCTCGGATAGTGTAACATGCTCTCCCTAGAGGACCCATTTCAAAGACATTTTTAATTAACTGTGTATTTCACTGGAGCTTTGCAGCAGAGTTATTGTATATTAAATAAATACCGGTTGATTATTAAGAACATATTTACTGAGCCTTAAGTACCGCGGGTCACCGATGCAGTCTCCTGTTCTGCATGTTTGTTCCAGAGCAGCTGGTTGTTTGCTTTACACCCTTTACAGAGCCTCTCCCCGGCCCTCCAGAATACTTGGGAAACTGGAAATAGCTCCGAGTAACAGAGCAGCAAAAGGTTTCCTTCCTCCCTGGTCCCTTCCACCTCTGCCGTAAGGAAAAGCCACCGTTGCTGTGCGTATTTGTCGGGGCTGTAATAAATGAGGGTCCGAGGCTTTTCCCCCGGTGATTGATGGACACGGGGATGAGTGTAAGCACGAGGGGAAGCCGAGTGGTCTGGCTCGGGCCACAGCGCATTCATCAAGTCGACAGGCGGAGCGCGGGTCTTACTCCTTCCTTTGCTGGGAACATTTTTATTTTTTAAACAAAAAAAGCACATTGGATTTTATTAGGGCAAATATACGTAGAAGAACCAGTGCTTGTGTTCAGCCAAGTTAATGGCAAATAGTTGTAAGCTGAGCTTGGTTCTCATCACAAGAGAGTGTGTAAATGGTCAATTGCAGTGATTCCTGCCCAAATTGAACCCCACATTCTCCAGGCGCATCTCAGCCTGCGGCACAGGAATGGGGTCAAACCCACTGTTTGTGCCCCAAAGAGGGGCTCCAGAGGTGGCTGTGCATGCAGGTGCAGGACAGCAGATGTCCCCGGGGCCCCGGGCGGCGGCGGCGAACAAGAACCAGGTTTTGTGGCTCTCAGCTGCATCCTCTTAAAAATAAATTCATGGCTCCTGCCTGCCCGGGCCATCATTTTGCAAGGTTTATGCACAAACCACATACGACTAGACTGGAAACATAAAATTATATAGGGCAGTTAATTGAAAAACTGCCTGCGCGGCATGCAATAATTGACATTAAGTGTTGTTTGGAGCAGGAAATCGCTCGATATTAAACAGGCTCGATGGTACCATAACGCACCGAGCAGCGCCAGGAGAAGCCGCTCCTCCGTGGGTCCTCGCCCTGGGACGAGGCAGTGACTGCTCCTGGGTTTGGGGTTTGCTCTCCCAGCTGGGATGGAGGCAAGGCCTGCAAGTCTCTGCCTTGGGAGCCGAGGCCGAACGTGCTGATCGTATTGCCCACTGCCTTATTAGCGACATCAAGCAACCATAATTTAAGGATATTTTTCCAAAGGGGAACTATCAATATATTCATTTTGCTGCTGCTGCTGTATAGCTGAGCTGTGCATAAGAGTTTACTAAGCCTTGCCAATTTTCTATCATCTCCTCGATCTATGGGTTTCCCCCCTATAAATATTTAGCTCCATCTCGGAGGATGGTTTTTTACTACTAAAAACCCTTTCAGCTCCCTGGGAACAAGGTGCTTTAGCTGCCGCCAGCTTCGGTTGAAGCAGCATCCCCTCGGTTCTCCCTGGGGAAGCCCTGCAGGACCAGCCGGGCTAAGGGAAGGAACAAGGGCACTGACCGGGCATGGGGCTCGTGCCTCCCAGCCGCAGCTCGCTCATTTATCTGGGCAATGATAGTTTAGCTTTAAATATTTATAGCGCTTCCTAACGCACTAGGAAGTGTACTGTAGTATATTCTGCAAAGAGGACGAAGGCTCTGTGAGCTCACTGCAAATATCATTGTCTCTTCACTGCTAAATCTTTGATGAGAATCGGGGAAGAAGAGGGATGTGTGTGCGTGCTCCCAGGGGATCTGAGCACAGGGGGACCCCGGGGATTGGATCCCCCCTTTAGGATCTGGGGACAGGGCTGGGGGGCTCTGCAGGAGCCAGCCCCCACCTGCAGCACCAGCCCGGCTGGGATGGGCGAGGAGCCGGGGCCCGAGCCACAGCGAGGAGGAGCCTGCAATGCTTCAGAGCAGCTGAAAGGGGAAAGTATTTAATCAGCGACTATTTAGACTTCAGGGCCGACTTCATTTACCATTACAGCACGACATAAAAGTTTAACAGCTTTAACAAAAAAAGAAAACACCCCATGATCCAGTTTTCCGCCCCTTTGAGCGCTTGTAATAAATCTGCAAACAGGGAATTTATCATCTGTCAGTAAATGTGTCCCTTCCCCGCTGGCTCCGGGGAATCCTTCACCTGCCTGCAGCTCACACTGTGTGGCTGTGTCACTGGGGACCGAGGTGTCCCCACCGCCTGGGGACTCCCTGCCGATGGAAAGACTTGCCATTGATTCCTGGTGCTCCTTGGGTGCGCTCCAGAGCACAGGGAGCGCAGCCTGAACCTTTAGCCCAGCATAAACGATTGCTAATAATGAATCGATAATGATCATATAAGCCTGCAGGGCAGCTTTGCTATGGGAGGCATCTTCTTGAGAGGCACAGAATTAGACCTGCTGTCCTGGGGGAGGGAGGCTTTGAAGTGCAAAGTGCTGCTGCAGGTGAGCTGATGGGGGCCAGGGCGCCCGCTGGGGATGCCGCAGGGATCGGAGCCCGTCCTCGTCCCTCGCCCGGCACCTGATGTGGCTGCGTAATCAGCCCAGCGAGGAATGCGGGCAGTTTTGCAGGGAAAATAAAAATGTATCTATAATTAATGATCCTCCAAGAACACACGGCCCCTTATTAATGTAGCAATTTGGTGAAACATAATTTATGAGACGCTGAGCTTAATCATCGACAAGATCCCGCGTCAGACACCGGGGAAGGGAGGGAAGGGGGAGTCGCCTGCTGTGATTGCACATTCAGAGGACACTTGTAACATCCAGCACTCTTGGCAGGAACAAACCCCCTCGTGATACGGCTGGAGATAACCTGATGTGAGGGAAGGGGGAAGAAAACAAATCCAAGCCAGCAGATAGTCCATTTACAAACATCCTTTTCACAGGACCTGTGCTAAGTATAAAATCAATAGAGCCGAATCTGCCCTGCCAAAACGCTGTCCTCCATCCCTGGTCCCTAGAGGACGGCAGGACCTTGTGGGGAGGTCCCACAGCCCCTGGAAGTGGCCCTTCTCCACCAGCTGTAGGATACAGTTAGAATGACAGCTTAGACCTTTTGAACGGGTACCTGGGGGCACGGGGGTGAACCTGGAGCTAAATGTCTCCCATGCACATGATGCACAAAGCCAAGCACAGAAGTTTGAAATTCAGGGTTTACACACGGAGATTTCTAGTAAAATAGTGTTTCCACAGGTTTCTGTGGGAAACACCTCTTTGCAGTGAAAACAGAAAAAATAAACTACTGACTTGGTTCTGGTTACCCAAGCCTGAAAACATTCGCGCAGATTTTGTTTTTCAGGTTTTCAGTGAAAACCCTCAACATATGTTGAGCAGCATATGCAACACGGAGCGGGGGCGGGCAGCCGGCGAGGAGATATTCCCAGTCAGCACTGGAAATGGCCCAATGCAAAACCATCCTGAAACAGCAGTAGCTTTTGCAAAATCATGTTCTCATTTCCCATTCCTTCACCAGCCCTGGCTTTGGATGCTCAGCACTTCTGCAAAGCGATCCAAGCTGTGATGCCACATGCTCTCTGCAGAGCTGCCAGAGTCCCTCTTCCCTGTGTGAACGGCAACTGGCTTTTATGCTTGGCAGCTATTAACAATTAAACAATGCCCTGTTATTTATTTTTTTGTCTTGCAAAAGCTCTTAGAGACCCCTGTCATAAACCAGGACCCCCAGCTCTAAGAAGCAGCGTCAATGTGTCTGCATTTATCACATATAGCATAGCAAGATATCTGATGGAAACATGTTTCTGCTAGGACAGCCCCCTCTATGCAGCATCTCTCTGCTTGCTGTGTGGTTTAAATTCATCTTAACAGCGATTAAAAAACCTCGTGCACGCATGGGAAACTACATGCAAAGAGGCTTTTACTGGATATTTCCCAGAATGTGAATGATGACGGCAGAACAGAAATAGCAGCACCATGAGGTCCCCCCTGCCCTGCTGGGAGCCATCAGCCCCAGACCTTGCTGCGGGCTGCTCAGGCTCAGCTTCAGCGTGCCAGGTTGGTGGTCACGAAATCCTTGAGTAGCGCGGGATTTGGCCCAGACGTTTGTCATGCAGGCGAGGACAGTGGAGCCAGGAATGGACGGACAGATGCGCCTGCCCAACCAGTGGAGCCCCTGTGCAGCTCCAGCCCCTTCCAGGCACCAGCTCAATGCTTCCTTAAATAATGCTCCAGTCCGATAAGCATTTGTGAGCCTTTAAAATGATAATTGCACAGTACGGGATAAAGCACAGCAGCCACCGCATGAATATTCATGAGCGGGGGGACCAGTGATGCTGCTGCTTTCAAAGGGAAGCTGGTGGCACACCTCTGATAGCAGCCGCAGCAGGGACAGCTCGGGCAAAGCTCCTTGGGAAATAGCATCCCTGCACAGCCAGTAATTTGGGTTTCTGATCTCCGTTAGCCCCTCAAAATGCTCTGTTAGCACCCGTGCTCCCAGTGCTTCAGGAGCAGGAGGCAGGATCCCAAACAAGCAGCACTGAGGCGGGCGGTGCTCAAGTCTCTATGCTGCCAAGTGCAGCCTAAAAGCACCCGTATGGAGAAAAGAGCAGCTAATTAAACCCATCCTGGCTGCCGCTGACCCCGCCGAGGTTGCTCAGGGGGGCTCTGACATCCTTAAAGAAAAAGGGCCACAAAATCAATTATCCCAAACTCTGCAACAAGGCAGGAGCCAGCAGCCCGTGCTCGGATTTCTAAGGGTACATCTGCACACCGCAGCCAGCCCCAAAGGCTGCGAAACACGTTTGCAGGATAGTTTAATTAGTGTGATTTATGTCGCCTTCAATTGATTGGGTCCCTGGAGCTTCAGGAATCTATCAGAGGGAAAATGGGCAGCATCGATTGTTCGGTTCGAACCCCACGCTGGAATAACAGCAGCTCGAGCAATGGTTAATAAGCAGATATCTTGCTTGTGAATGCAGCCAGCGTGTGCCGGGGTGTGTGAAAGGCAGGGGCGGAGGGGGCCGGCTGGTGCAGGGGGGTCAGGGCAGCCGGATTTCGGTTGTCCCAACCCCGAGCAGAGCTGGTGCTGCCGTCCCGGAGCTGAGCGAAGAGCTAAGTGAGGAAAGCACTGGTTTGCAGCGAGAAATCAAACCGAGCCTCTAGCAAAGCCAAGTCCTCGAGAACTAATAGAAGGGGAGAGGTTTTGCATCTTTGCACAAGCACTTGCTTGCCTGGCCAGAGCATCCCCACTGCAGAGCAGCACAGTCCCGTTCGCTAGGAGAAAACTGGTCAGGGCTGAGCTGCTCGCCCTGCAGGCACTGCTCAGCCTTCCCCAGGCTCCAGCTCTGCTCCAGAGCACCAGGCTCTTTTTTCTTGCTGTTACTGGCAGTTTGGTTGAGTTTCTGTTCTCTCTTGATCCTAATAAAAATTAAGTGAAAGCAAAATGAAAGCAAAAAGGTTTGCAGGGCGAGAACGGAGCAAGGCAATTAGTTTGTGCTCTTGAAAATTATTCACTAATTGTGCAAGGAGTTGTGTACAAAAAGGGAACTAATAAAAGAGATTTAATTTGTTTCTGGGAAGGAAACGAGAGCGGAACGAGCAGCAGAACGTAGATGAGTGCTAATGGGCTCTGCTGGCGCTCAGCGTGTCCCCGAGCAGGTACTGCTCGACAAACGTGCAATTGAAGTCAGTGGCTTTGGGGATGGTGCTCAGAGCAAATTAGCTGTGGTGGCGTGGTTCTCCCTGAGGACGGGATCATTGCCGGGGACAGCATCCTGCCCCCGGGGCTGCCCTGGGCAGTGATGCCACCGCGTGCTGGGCACTGCTGGCAATGGCCTCATTCTGCAGATGGGGGAACTGAGGCACACAGCCCTGGGAGCAGCGCCCAGGTCTTCCTCCCCACCGGGCATGGGGCTGAGAAATAGGGACCAAAGCCCCCCCAGAGCATCCCTTGGATGCTCCAGGAGTACAGCAGGGTGGGCAGAGCTTCGGAGAGGCCGGACTTGGTGTTGCTGGCGCGTGGCCGCTGTGCCTGGGGTCTCGCCCGTGGCACCAGCTAGTTTTGCAGTGTTTCCTTGGCTCTGCATGCAGAAGGGAAAGCAAAAACTTCTGTAAGGGAATGAAATGCCTGAGGGGAACCCAAAGGCCCCTTTGGCAGCGAGCTGTGAGACAGAGGCTGAACAAAATAAAAAAGCCGTGCTTTTTCTGGAAAACGCTCCGAGAGCAAGCACGGTGCTGCCGGGAAGAGGAGGGCTCAGAGAGCACAGGGCAATGGGTGTTTGGGTGGGGAAAATCAGTGCCAAGATTTCCTCTGTGGTACATCTCCAGTGCCCCCCATGCACCCAGCACCTGCCTCCTAGAAGCCCCTTCAGCCCCACAAATCCCAGCCCAAAGCCAACATCCAGAGTCAGCCCTTTTGGCAGCGAACAAGCTGGCTGCTGTATCTAAGAGCACATCTGTATTTCTCCTTGGTTTTTAGCAATCCCCTCCAAAGCTCTGGCAGAACTGCAAGGGATTTTGCGGAGGAAGCACTGGCTCAGCCTGCACTACAGAAAAACGAGGCAAAGCAGCGTTCACATCTCAGCGTGGATCCATGCATGCTTCCACAGGCGGCCCAAGCCTTTCCTGGAGCCACACATGCACAATTCAGGCATGCCAATTAATTTGCTCTGCTCTGACACATTAAACACATACTTGTCATGGGCTGGTTCTGGGATATTATTATTGCTGTTCCCCTAAATCATAGCACTGAGACAACAGCGGATACTCAGCATCACTGGTTCAGTCTGCATTGCACACATCGGTGCACACTTCTGCATTTGCAGAAGCTGAAATGCTCCTTCGTCCCCCGAGCTGGCATGGGGCTAAGCATAAACCCTGCAACAGAGCCTCCCTGGGTGCCTTTCTGTTTCTCTGGCCTCTTTCTCGAATATTTAGGGAAGCGCTTTCAGACAGCCTTGCTGGACCATGGGCACAGGGGGGGCTGAAAATTACCCCTGCCCTGGGTGACACAGGGCAAGCGAGGGGCTGCTGAAAGGCAGGTGTCTGTACCCCGGGAATCAGCCCGCTAAGGCCAGAAGGAATGGAAATGTCTACTGAGAAACACAGAGAATTAAAAAGAGTCGAGATCAATAAAAATGTTTCATTTCAACTCTTTCTGATGGATAGGAGCGCATGGGGAGGGCTGCGTGATAGATGGGTATATCTGGAAGCCAGCTAGATGGATAGGATTCCCTAAATGAAGTTGGGTGCGATTACTTTGGTTCTGTGACAGCTTTGTTTCCACTCCTCGCATGCCCAGCGCCGTCCCGACAGTAACAGCCGGGACACGGATTCGGTGTGAGCCTGATGGAGTGCGCGCTGGCGAAACCAGGCAGCCTTCCCCTGGTCAGAGGCATCTGCAAGCAGCCGTGCCCCAGCAGGGACCTGGAGCGCTTTTCCTTGGGGGTAACTCAGTGATTATATTAATCTTGGTCTGTTTTGGCTGGGGCAAACCGCTGCTAACAGGAGGGTAATTCTGGGGCTCCTCCTGCCACTTCTCTTAAAGCGGAGCCACCCAGAAGTCCATGTTACGAACAAAATTGCTCCTGTTCAGGTAAATGCATTCCTAAATATTTAAACGACTCCCTTTCCATCTGTGACTCATCTCTCAGACTTCGGGGAAGCAGCAGAGCGTGCCCGGGTGCTCGCAGCTTCCAGCATGGAAGTTGCTGGGAAGAAATTGCACGCGGCTGCTGAGTCACCGGGAGAGCAGAGCCCGCTGGGGGCCGCGCGGACCTGGGCGCGTTGCCCCTGTTATTTTCCTGCTCGCTCTCTTTTTGACAGGACCGATGACATTTACGTTTCTGAAAGCTTCAATAAAAAGCACTTTAGCCACAAACTAATTTCCAGTCAAATCTCACCACCTTCCTCTTCCTGGATGAAAATCAAGGCTCGGCTTGCCTGACAGCCCATCACAGACACAGCCCTGCCCCATATATATCTCGCATTTGGAACCCAAGGACAAAAATTTGCTAAATGGCTTGAAAATGACACAAAGAGCTGCACAAAAGCAGATGGCAGCTGGACTGCTGACATCCCGGCAGCAGTGACAGCATCCCAGGCACAGCGCAAAGGACAGATATTTCATGCGGTGCCCCACTTATGAATGGTCGGATCCATGTGGCACGCGATGGGGCACCAGAGCTCCGGATGCAGAGCTCCGACCTGCCGGCCCTCTCAGTCCTCTGTTATTACCTTGGACTGTAACATTTTGACATTATCAAAATGAAACGGTTTTGCTTGAGCGCAATGGATGTTTTGACAGTGCTGAAACAAAATGGTCCAACATTACAGAAACATTTCAACAGTTTCTTGATCAGATTGTGCTTATTAAAGAAAATAAAATAAAATCATCATCGCAGGAAAGTCTCCAGATTTCCGAAGGGAAAAGCAGGCTGTGAAGCGGCAGCATTTCCAACCAGACCGCAGGGTGCTGCCAGCCCTGCTCACGGAGCAGCAGGAGGGAAGGGCCATGCGCTGCACCAGGGCGCACGCATCGCCCCACGCCTGAACCATGGAGAGATGATGGAAGAGCAACAAAAAGAAACAATATCTCCTAAAATTGTGCTTTTTAGCTTCCAGGCTGCCATCCCAGTGGTTCAGCAGCGATGCTCATATTTCTCAGAGAAGGAAAGGGGTTTTATAATCCGATCTCCTTTTGGCTTTTTAATTTGTAGTGGCATTTCTGGTCCACTTTCCAGGGCTATCTTTCAGCTCCAGATCCAGTGGCTGACCTTAAACGAGAGCTTTTGCACTGCTTTGAAGACAAAGCGCACATTACAGCCATGAACCGTGCAGCTGGAACCAAGGGAAAAAGGGAAGAAAACGCCAAGTGGCTCCTCCGAACTTTCCATAAGGGAAAAATTGCTCGTGAGAGGCTGCCTTGAGCGAGCGGGGCAGGCAGAGGGGCTCCGCTCCCACACCAGCAGCTATCCCCAGTGCAGTGGCAGCGCTAAGTGAATGTCAAATGCCAGCAGAGCCAGAATAGCGGCACTTTATATTCACTTTGCACGGGTATAAATGACTGCAGAGCAATGGGAAACGAGGCCCCTGAGCCCTCGGGGCAGTGCTCGCATGCCTGTGTTTGCTATCCAAAGCACAATAAACCACAACATGGGATTAATCTCGACTCCGCATTATTCAGGCTCCTTGCTTAGGAAAGTCCTACCGGGCTGGGTCTCAGTGCATCTCATTTCTGTGCTTTGCCACTCACCGTAGTATCAAAGGTCCTTATTTAATGGTTGCTCCAATTTTATGCAGACAAATTGCCTTTGAACTCAAGGACTGTAAGGGAGGCTGCGGGTATTGCTGGGCTGGAAGTTTTGAGTCCTCAGGCATAAAACTAATCACAAAATCCTGAAATCCTCTCTTCCCCATGACTCGGTAAAGCCTCCAAAGCTCCCGCTTCTTCATGCTTTCCCTTCCTCGACTTTTTCCTGAGGCTGATGAGACAGCATGAAATATTTGGCTTGTCTCAGGGCTTTCTCCTTCCCCGTACCCACTGTGGCTCACATGTGGCCATAGGTCCCCAGGCTGGGCAGCACCCCCAGGGCTCGACCCTGCAGTCTGACAGTGGAAGCTCTGACGGGATGCTCATGCACTGCCTGCTCACGGCTGGGACATGACACAGACATAGTGCAGGAGATGCACGTCCCGCCATACAGATCCCCCTGGGAGGGGTCAGAGGCAGGCAGAAAGGACCGTGCATCTTTTGGGAAGGTACAAAGGCCCGCGCATGGAGCCCAGAGCATCAGCACACACTGGTGCTCCGCTGCCAGCCGCCACAAGGTCTGACCCCATGGGCTGGGCACACACACCTTGTGCCTGTCACTGCTGCGCTGCTTACGGGGACAATCCCCTGTGGGGTCCTGGGGAAGGAAACCAGGTCAGCCGGCACCGTGGGTGCCCTGGTTCAGCTCCCCAGCTGCTGGGAAGGGGAAGTAGGGCAGGAGGAGGACGCGCTGGGTCCCCATGGTCCCTGCCCCACATCCTCTTCCCCCAAAATGCATGCAGCAGCGGGGACTAAGCCACAGCTGGGGAAGCTTATCCAGGGAGGGCACTGTTTGAAGCTCTTGAGCTAACCACGTGTGGATGCACTTCCCTCCACTGATCTGCTGTTTCACCTCCTTTTCTCACCGCCCTTTGGTTCTTTGCCCCTTTTCCCTCTCCAGAGCGTGCAGGGCCAGTGCCGGGTGAGGAGGGAAGGGGGAGATAGTGGGGAATTGGTATGCTTCGCAGAGACCTTGGGACATCGGGGATTTATTTTAATCCAGTCCATTAATCAATTTCTCTGTTGAAATTGAATTAACTGTCTTTCATCAGCACCACATCCTGGGACTTGAAAACAGGAGCAGCCTCACAGGAATGCAGATGAGGCGGCAGCGCTGCCGCCCGCACCTCTCCGGCCGGGCAGCGGTGCCCTGCGGCTCCGGTCCCACCTGCGGGACCCAGCGCCCGGCACAGCGGGGTTCCTCTGCCCCCCTCACCTGAACAAATCCACACTCAAACCTCACTCCTTCCTGCTCTTTTTACTGGGGCAGGGTGGGGAATATTTGCTTGAAACTCAATTTAAAATGAAAGCAAATCAGATCTGGCTCTGTGATTCAAAGGCAAAATGCTTATTACTCTCCTCTCTCTGCCACTGGGATCTCTAATGCTATGTAAATTTGACAGCACTGAAAGAAACCATTCCTCATATCTCTGCCTAGAACCCCCACTCTGCCACTGCTTCTCGCGGGATAATTGAACGCAACCAGGGGGGACGACGACTGTCAAGGAGTTGACAATTCACGCACGGTCCTGTACAAACGCATCCCTCTTCTGTGGGTCACCACCACCTCGTTCCTTCGTGTCCCACTGCCGCCCGTCGGCAGGAACACTCCCGCGAGGCCAGAGGCGCTCTGCATCCCACCGGCTGCTCATGTGCTGCTCTGCCAAGCAGGGCAGATCCCATCTCCCCGCCGCTCCGCTGCACTGGATCCAGCACCCACCCCGATCTATCGGAGCTCTCCCACTAGCATCGGTAGGTATCAGTCCAGATAGTAAATCTGGGCTCTGCATAAGGGCTCTTTTTTAATTAGTCCTCAGCCTTTCAGCCATTAGTTCTTAACTGCTTAACTCGGAGCAAGGTGCAAGGAAGGCCCTGTTAGTGCATATTAGTTTCCAGCCCTAGCCTAAGAAGCAGGGAATGAGAGTAGAATTTGCAAAAGAGAAAGTCGCTGCATTATTTAAAAATTTTCTGATGAATAATTTAGTCAAATGAGTCTGTGAATGTTAGACAATATTGCATTACGAAATAAATCAATTACAATATACGGAAAAAAAAACTCCTTGGCTCATTGAAAAACACTGCAAAGGCAAACAACATTCCCTTTATTAAAAAAAAAAAAAACCAACGAGATTTAAATAAGAATCTGTTACAATAACCAAGGCACTACCGCTAGCATCTCCTCCACAGAGCCACGAAAGGGAAGACGCATCCTCGCTCTCCCTCCCTCTCCACCAGCAGCTGCAGCAGCTTCCCTCCATTAAAATTCCTCTCCTGCTTTGGCAAGGTTAACTTTGAACCCACGAGGTATCCCAGCTTACAGAGCAGTTGGGTTAGCTGTCTGTAAATATACATAAATTAGCATCTCTGCAGTCCACACTGGCTCGTTGCGAAGGGAGCAGCTCCAGGTAGCCTCACAGAGCCTCCACGCGGGGATGGGAACAGCTCGGCACGTCTCCCAGCCTGATTTCTAAACTATTTAGAGGTCACCCCTGGCTTCAGAGCAGTTTCCTTGCTCAGCTCGCCCCAGAAAAGCGTTTTGTGAGCATCCTCTGCCTGTGCTGGGCAGGGCCGGGCGCTCCCTGCTCGCCTTACCTAGGGAGGCTGAAACAGGGCTGGAAGATGAGGTCCCTAATAACACAGAAGTCCCTTGAAGCCAACAGCTACCAGGGAACTATGTATATATATGTATAGTCCCATAAATACAGGGACAGGCTGGCAGCCGAGCAGCTCTTGCGGACAAAAGGAATTTCAATTTCTCCCTGCCCGCGCCGAAGTCGGGCTCCAGTTAGTTATTGCTTTATTCAGGGTTTGAAGGGTTTAGGGAGGAAGAGAATTAAGGCTCCTCGGACGAATGCCAGGCTGGGGCACCTGTGTGCTTAATTGAATCCTGAAAATGAGTTAAAATGTTAAACCTACACCTGTCAGCAGTAATTGCTTGTCGGCTTGATGGAGAAACCTCTGCACATGGTCAGAGTGCGTGCGGACTCCGATAGCACACAAGGGCGGCGGGGATGCTGCCCGGATGTATTTTTCCTGCCAGCTTCTTCCCCCAGGAGCTGGAGGAACGCAGGTGCCCTGGTGAAGGGCTCGCTGAGTGCCCTACCTGCCTGTCCCTGCTCAGGGGTCGGCAGAATTACCCCCAGGATAAATTGAAGCTGGGATCAGCATTGTCGGCAGGCTGGGACATTAAATAGAAAGCTTGCGTCTCTTATCCCAGTGTCCAGAAGCCAGATTTTAAAATAGTTTTCATTAGTCTGCCTTTTCAACCTTCCAATTATATTTCTGTACCTGCATCAAATAGAAAGAAACCCAAGCTGTTCCTATCTCGACACAAGCCAGAAGCCTTTGAGAAGCATCAAGCTCCTGGCAGGCATGTGGGACCGCTCCCTGCTAGCTCATGCTGCCCTTCCCCAAAATTAGGATATTTGGAGCAGCCACAGCTCTTCACATCCACCGCACCCCATCCAGCAGCGAGGCAGGGTCACCCCACACAATTGGGGTACCAAGGGGGAAAGGTGCAAGCCCCAGCAGCACGGGTGAAGCCCTGGTGTTGCTGTGTGCAACGTTATCACGGAAAGGACCTGATGGAGAAGAGAGCCCAGGCAGTTTAATTAAAGATAGGATTGTTCGAGTGCTTATCGCGGGGCCAGCAAGGCAGGCTTGGTGAGGACCCGAAGTTAACCTCAGTGATTTAAAGCTCACAGCGTAAAACCTTTGACAAGCGAGACAAGCATAGCGCGGTGATAAACCAGCAGGGAAGTGCTGCCAAAGGGGATGCCACGTGAGAAAAGTCAGCAGGAAAAGGGGGAAACAGCCTGGGAAAGAGGATATCACTTTGTAAGCATCATATATCCCAGCCCAGAGGATAACCCAGGCTCTGGGGAAACTGAGCAGCTGTGGGACCTGGGGGTCCTGGCTGCTGTCCCAGGCTGAACCCCCCTGGGAACGGGACAGCCCTGCTGCCCCCTGCCATAGGAAGATGCTGAGCACCCATGCAGCAGCCCTGGCAAACAGCAGCATTTCAGAACAGAGGGGACGGGGCTATTCCTGATTAGGGCCATCTATCAAAACTGGGCAAGCACATTATCTATGCCAAGCTCTTGGGAAAAATTGAAAAAAAAAAAGGGGGGGGGGGGGGGGGGGGGTTGGGGAGCGACTGGGGTGGAGGAGCAGAGCTGGGGCAGCTCTGCCCCACACCCATGGGGTGCATGCCCATAGCACCGGGCAGAGCTCGGGGTGCTCGCACCGACGCCTGAGGGACACCTCAGACCTCCCTGCACCATCACTTGGGCTCAGGAGCACAGGACCAGGCATCCTGAGCACATTTCTTGGCTTTTCTGGAGCTGGGGGAGAAACAGGCTTCTTCCACGTTAATTAAATCACGAGAGGAAGCGATGGCGTGGATAAAAGCAGCAAGCACGGAGCGGCTGGGAGCCGGTGCGGGCCTGTGCTAATGACGGCTGATTTCGCATTAGCATGACTGCCTTTGGTTAGCAGACAGAAATATGCTGAAGCAGAGGCTTTTGTCAAACTGGGGCCAAAACACATCTGTGAATAATTGAACAATATTCATGTCGGAGGAGTCAGCAATTTATCGCTGGCTTCCTCCGCAGTCTCAGAGAAAGGGGAATGGCTTTCTGCGAGCGCGAGGAGAGGAAGCCAGCTCCGGCTGATCCGTCAGCAGCCCGAGAACATGCAAAGGTGATGCTGGGACCTCACGGGCCCATGCACAAGCAGATCACCATCACTTCTGCTGTCGTGCGAGGGGACGGGAGAAAGCCAGGAGGAGGAGGTGATGGGTGTAATAGCAGTTTTTGAGTCCTGCATCATTTTTCTCGCCTTGGAAGGCCAGAGACAGCTGGCCCTATTAACGAGGACCTTTGGTGGAGAAAATTGCCTGGTGAGAGGGTGATTTCCAGGAGCAACGCTCCATTGATTGCATTGACTGCCCGCTATTGGCATTTGCAGACTGGCAGGCTGCCGCCCTGGCGCTTCGTCCTGTGCCAGCCCCCTTGGGCACGCTGCAGCCCTGCGTGTGCAAGAGAGGAGCAGGCTGGGGCAAGCCCCGGTCCTCATGCGGGGATTTGTCCGTCAGTCCCAAGCTCAGGGGCACCTTGGGGTGACACAGAGGTGCTTTGCTGCCTACACAGCACCAGCCTGCCCAGGCAGATGTGTTAGCAAGCCTGAACACTTGCAAACTGGGAGCCCAGAGTCGCTGTTGTAAGGAAAGTGATGGGAGGGAATCTGAAGAGTTTGCAGCATCTTATAAAAAGCCCCAACACACGAAACACTTCATCTTTAAAAATCCCTACCCTCATTTGAAAAACAGCTTTTGGCCTACAAAACAACACCAGTGAAACCGTTTGATTGCTTCTTGCTGGTGTGTTTTCAACTGAAAAAAAAAAAAAAAAAAGAAAAACAGTTTTCACACTCCAGCCCGAGCTTCTGGTACAGCTGCTCCACGCAGCCCCACGCTTGCCATTTTCCCTCCAGCCGTGCACGCTGCCTCCCTGCTACCTTTAGCAGCGCAAGGGAGCATGCACCTTGCAGGGCTCCATCTCCTGAACAAGTTTGTAAATCTGCAGCAGTACCAGTCCGAACAATAGTAAATCTCTGCTCCGGTGTTCAAGGCTGACACTTCTCCTGCAAACTTGAATTTGTTTTTCCCCTGAACAACCCCATTTATACATAAACACATTGCCACCTCCTCACGCTCCTGTTTGCTGTACTGGATGCTGCAGCAGCTGAACGAAGCAGAGAGAACTTGGCAAAGAGGAGCAGCGAGGGAAGACTGCGTGGGGTCAAATCCCCCAGGCGAGCCCCTGGTGCAGCATCACTGCCACAGTCTGTGCCAGCAGCTACATGGCCCTGCCTTGCAGGGGTTGATATAGTCAGGGAAATCTATTTTCTAAGCTCCAGTCTAGCTGAGCACATCATTAGCTCTGTCATTTTTAAATGGGACCATCCACACCAAGTGTTTCTTCTTTTTGTGCTCAGCTGCCCTGAGCATGGTGCCCTCAACTTTCCTGCTCCAAAAGGGCACCTGCACATCCCCAGAGAGGAGACGGAGCAGCCACCCACACTTCCCATCCCATCACCAGGATCACGGCACAACACCAGTTTGCACGGAGCAGCCTTGCCCACCAGAGCCACGCGTTCACCACAGAGGGTGCAAAGCCAAGCATGCGAGCAGAACACAACTGGGTGTGCTCCAAGAAAGCAGCTGCCTCCAGGCTCGGTGCCCATTTTCCAGGCTTATTTGCAAGCTATGGCACAGCAGAGTATGGGTATTATGTGCTCGGCTACCAGAAAAGCAGGGAAATGGAGGGGAGTGCGGATCAAACGATTGCTTGGCCAGAGCCACACCAGGAGCACAGGTGGGAGATGGGCTGGGGACAGCCAGTGGCAGCCGCTCCGCGGGGCTGTCCCCGCCGAGCAGTGTCCCCTCTCCTGCACCAAGCTGTCCCCAGTGAGTGGCCCGTGGCTCCCCTGGCCACCAGCTCACTAATCCTTGGAGGGGTTTTAGAGTATGAAGTGCTTTGATAGTGTAAAGCACAACAGAAGTGATAGTTATTTAATAAGCAAGAGTAATAACGAAAAGCAACCCGCAAGGAGAGCCAGCACCAGAGCTTTAACAGAGAAGCGAAGCAGGGGACAGGCCTGGGGGGGGGCAGCACTGCCCCCCATCCCTTCTGCTCCCCCCCTCCCCCTCATTGCTCGGTCCCACAGCCCAGATCCTGCAGGCTCTGGTTTTTACATGGGGTGATCAACAGGGGAGAATCCCCTCCAAAAGAGGCCGGCAATGCCCTGCAGGACACTGCATGGAGCAGACCAGGGGTTTTCAGGAGGGGTTGACATTAACGACAACACTAACGCCAGCAAGCATCCAATTCAGCATCTGGAGGCATCACACAGGTGCCTGCAATGGGAGGTGATAGCAAAATCCTTTCTGCTCCCTGTGGTCCCAGCGGGCAGAGCTGGGGGACAGTGCAAGGTGCCACCCACCCCCTGTGGTCCTGCCCTTGCTTCTGCTCCCCAAAGCCCTTGCCTTGTGAGCCATGCCATTTGCTTTCTTTCATCTTAAACCAAACAGCTTTGGGTTTCTCATTCTTTCCTCCTGGAAGCCGTACAGCTCTCTTGGGATGAGTTTCTGAGCTTTTCTGCAACACAACGAGGGCCAGCAGCTTTCCGGAGAAAAGGAAAGAAAACTGTGATTGGCATGAAACCATACGAGCCCAAACACGGAGGCTTTCAGGAAAATAACAAATACTATGAGAGCTGTAATAAAACTGGGAGAGCTGGCAACTCAGAAGTCATAAATCACCTCTCGGGCTTCATCGGGAGGCTGCCGAGCGAGAGCCAGTTGGGCAGCGACACTTTGTGAAGCTTCTTTGCGTCAAAGGGGACAGAGAAGTGACGGAGGAAGAGGACGGCGAGGCTGGGACAACCCACGCAGCTGCACGAGGTGCGGCACGGACAGCAGAGACGGGCAGCAGCCTGCTCCTCGGGGAGGAACAGCAAGCACTCGGGGAGGTGCTGCTTCACCACACGCACCTGCCTCAGTTGGCTGCATCTGTCACTACATCTCTGCACCTTGCTTACAAATTGCTCGGGCCTGGGGCCAAAAAGCCACCCTGCTGCAGCTCCCCGGGCTGTTCTCCTGTTCCTCCCCAGACTGGGAATTGCCTGGTCCAGGAGGAGCTCATCATCCAGCCCACAGGGGAGTGCAACCCTTCCCACGCCCATCGCCGTGCCCGCTGCCGCATGGGGCGATGACTTGTCCTTGGAAAGAACAGAGGGACTGCCAGAGCTGCCACCTTCTCACTGTGGGAATAATCTTCGTCGGCACATGGAAGTGATCAGGGTAAACATCAAATTCAAATGTATCAGCCAGATTTGACTTGCTCCCCTACCTCCAGACAAATGCTTTCCCATCCCCAGCATCGAACCTTGGCTGGGAGCTGCCATATGGATTAGATTCTTTTCCTGGAACTTGCTCTATAACACATGCATAAAATGAGTTATTTTCACTTGGGTCCAAAAGCTGCCATTTCGCCCCGTTTCCCTTTGACCTATCCTGTTCCTCCAGCTTATTTATGGGCATGATTACACCATGCTATTGATTTTCTGACAGCTGTCCTGATGGTAACTATTTTACAGAATCAAGCTCATTTCTACAGCAAAGGTTTTCACAGTCCTTGGCAGCCCAGCGAAGGCGGCTGACGTAAGAAATAATCTTATTTTCTGCTGCGGCTGAGATACCTGCTTGCGTGGCAGAGCAGGCCGGTGGCAGGACTCAATCACCAGGGGCTGGCAGCGGTGGCCATGTCCCCACTTGTCACCTCTGAGCAGAGAGCGAGCAAAAGGCAAAATGTGCATGGAGACCTACAGATGCCAGTGACGCGAGAAATTCACCATGAAACAGCTTGGATGGGGGCTTGAAGGAGATGCGCCTCACTTAGTGCAGTGCGTTGGCCAGGCTGGTTTTGCACTGAAAAGCCTTACCAGGGAACTGAGCGGGTTTTCTCACTTCCCCCTCTGAGCACAGGGTGCCAGTAGAAATGTCAGGGTCTCGTGGGGATTTCTGACACACTTTTCCATCCTGGACAGGCGAAAGCAATGGCAGTTTTAACGGAACACAGAGCTGAGGGGGAAAAAAAATATTAAATCAACTCAGTACTGAAAGACTTTTTTCCAGAATTAGGATTCAAATGAAAACACATGAAATAGCAACATTTCCAAGTGATGCATAAAACCACCATGAATTCCTGTGCGTGGGAGAGGAAAGAAACCCACAAACCAACTTTTTCTTCCTCTGCTCCACAACTGCCAGCTGTGCCAGGGAGCTGCTGCTCCGTCCCCCTGGCAGGGACGGCGCCTGCCCGCAGTGCTGCCTGCTCGGCTCCTTGGGGAGAGCCCGAGCAGCAGCTTTAGAAACCTTAAATAAATCGGTACGGCAGCTCAAGGCAGATGAAGTCACAGACGGCACACGTCGGCGCACAGTGGGAAATTAAAATTGATGTGCAGGTCCCCGCTCACAGAGCTGCTCTGACCCACTTGCAGGAGGGAAGCCTTGCGCGAGGGGCTCGGCGGGTGCTTTCGGCACGCTCGGTTCCCGTGAGCGCTGCTCACTCCCACCCCCAGCCTCTGCTCTGCACCAGACCCCACAGGACAAGCGGCCGTGCCGTCCACCAGCAGCGTTTCAACACCCCCAGGCCTCCCTCCTGCAGACTCGGCCGGTTTGCACCTTTCCTCTACTCTCACGGATGCCCCCGCCACGACTGCAGCGGAGCAGCTGGGAAGAACAGAAAGTGGAGCAGATCCCTGCAGACGGGGGCCGACCGACAGCTGTCCCACCAGCCCAGGCTCCAAAGGCAGCTGCAAGAGAGCGCTGAGCTGCCGTACCCCATGGGGATCCAAATCCTTCCGCTGCTTCTCTGCCCTACGCTGAAGCTGCACCGCCAGAAATACAAATCTCACCTTTTCCAGCTGCCTGTGAAACCACTGATGGTTTGCTCCCGGGTGCCCACACAGCTCCGCATCGCTGCCCGCCTGCCCTGCGCTGCTCCCTGCCAAGGAGGGGCAGATCCTGCAGCCCTTCTCCCCGCCCTGAACTGAGCCCTGGCCCCGAAGACCAAGCAAACCAATTGCTCAAATCCAGAGCACCGCCGCGATGATCAGTGGTAAGACAGAGCAGCCCTGATGCAGTCACGTATTGATTGGGTGCATTACGGCTGGTGCTGAGTGCCTCTTATTGATACAAAGCCACAGAGAGGCCTGTGCAGGCAGGGCTGTGGGGCATCATTCCACATCCCCAGGCAAAATCCAAGCCCAGAGGCAGTCAGGGGAGCTCCGGCTGCACTTCCAAATACACAGCACTACCACACTGCCAGCCACCCCACTGCCAACCCTGAAATGCGGGGATGCACCGGCAGCAAGAAATGCCTGGGATGTCCCAGGAAAGGAGGGTCCCTGCTGCCCGGCATGATACGGAGACTTCCCAAGCTCTGCAATCCATCACAATCCAGCCTCAAATTTGTTTCTTGACTTGTTTCCTTCAAAGGGCTCCTGGTGACGGCAGCATTTCAGGGCAATGTGGTGCTGGCAGAGGGGAGGGCGAAGCACTTGCTTTTTCTCTGCCTCCTCTGGTTTTGGGGCAAGGGGCTGCGTAACCAAGCCATGGCACAGGAGCTAGGGGTGGAAATACAAGCCGCCATCCCCCCGTAGGGAACAGAATCTCTACACTGAAGCTCAGATTTAAATGCGTGTGCACAGCCGAGTAAATACATCGCTGTTCCTGGCACCCTTCCTCGGGAGATCTCGAATTGCCATGCAGGCATTGCACGGCAGCCCGGGAGGGACGAGCCCCACGCCAGGGCTGTGCAAAACCACCTCTCAGCAGCGATCGGGGCACCTGGGCAGCAAGGCGGCAGTTTTACCCCGTGCAGGACGATGTCAGCCAACACATCGCCCATCGGGCAGCTCCAGGCGGGCGCGGGACGCTCCGTGCCAGCAGCCAGCATGCTGTAAATTCGCGCCACAACCCGGCCCCTGGGCGCAGAGCCCTGGGTAACACCACGCAATAGCGCGTTGCTCTTTTTCTTTTTCATACAGGAACAGGTCAGAACAAGGAGCAGCCATTAGACTAATTAGCCCCAGTGAAAACAGAAGTGTGTGGGGGGACACAGCAAGGGCAGTAATTGAAGCCAAATAATGAATATTTAACTCTCTTAAGTAAAGTTTAATTAAGTTATCCTATGGTCGAGGCTTTTTGCAGCATTACTGTGGCTTTCAGGCACATTAAAATGAGCCAAAAATAACCTTGCCAGAGACACGGGGTGCTCTCCCCCTCTGCTCCCCTCTCTGCTGAGCCCATAGGTTTCATTAGCAAGAAAGCTGCATTAATTCAGAGCAAGACTCATCTCACCAGGCTGCCCCTAGCCCCTTCCCACGCCAATGGCCTGGGGAAAGGCTGCTGATGCACGGTCCAGGCACTCATGTGGGTTTTTTAAGGGGTGTTTAAGGGGTTTAGCCTGGACAGAGGAGGCTGAGCCACTGCGAGGAGCTGCCCTGCGCCCCACAGCTCTTCCCAAAATCACTCTACTTGGGAACAAGCACAGCTGCTCCCACTTTGGAATAGGAATGCAACAAGTGGTTTTTAGCATCCTTATTTAAATTAACCCTCCACTTCATGCCACATTGAGATGCTGCCAGATTGGCTTTACTCGCCTTTCCTGGGTGGCACAGGAGGTTTCTGTGAGGCCAGGGGCCGATGGAGACTGTTTTGGGCTCCAAGGAGTGCTTCAAAGCATAAATCCGTGTCCTCTTGGTGCTACCCACCCCGCAGCACGTCCTCTGCCTGTGCCCCCCCACCCGGAGGTGCCCCCGCCGCCCAGCCCCAGCCCTTCCAGGAAGGAGCCGGCTGTTGATTGCTCTTTGAGCAGAAACCAAATTCATTAGTGCACTTCCCCTCTCTCCCAGGTTTGCCCTTTAGAGCTCTCAGCGATTTTTGTTGATGAGCATTAACTTCCCCTCCAAGCGATGCCAGGAGTACACCTGATGAACAGCCTTAATGTCACACGCTAATTGCAGAGCCCTCCAGCTCGCCCACCTCCAGGAGATGATGCTCCATTAGCACCGGGGCGACAGCAGGTCCCACACCAAAGCCAAGGTGGCAGAGGGGACCTCGCCCCCCGCGCCCCCCATACCCACTCCCCCAAGCTCTCCTCCCCAGCACAGCAATCAGCCCGCGATGGCCGCGCTCCAAAACACTGGGGACAACGCTGAGTGATTTGTAACAACACCCCATCAGGTGCACAAACCTTCCTGTAATTGCCTGTCCTTCTCGGGGCTCTTAAAAGCTTTCCACTGGAGGAGAACAGAAGCTCCTTGTCAGAAACAGGCTATTATACAGATGAAAAGAGCCTCCCCCCCCTCACTGCCTCTTTTTTTTTTTTTTTTTTTTTCCCCCTAATGTTTTATTTTCCACTCCCCCCTCCCAGGCTATGATGGCAGGGTGAGGCCAAGGCATGGCTGCAAGGGCAGCGCTTGCAGACGATGTCCCTGCTAGGGAGGGTCTCACTGGATGATTTTAGGAAGCTGGCAGGGCAGCAGCCTTTAGCATGAACCTCGATGCACACAGGACCACACACGGCCACTCAAGCCCGTGCTTTTGTTGCGTATTTCGTGATGCACACTGCATAAGCTGGCAGCAATCCTCAAAGGACCCGGAGCAGCGTGGTGCACACTGCATCCCCCAGACCCCCCTGCAACATCCAAAAGCTCTTGGAGGCAGCTCCGGGTCCACGTGCACCACCAGCATCACATGGGTCAGAGCCCCACAGGGCACCCTATGCTCTGCCAGCACCTGTGGGAGACGCTTTGCAAACATGGGATAATGACAATTAAAATGGCTTCAAAACCAGCCCACGGAAGGCATTTCAAACAGTTTCCCACCCGTCTGTCCAAGATCAAACTGCCAGCGTGGAGTAGCGCTGCTGACTCATAATGCTTCATTAGCAATGCGCCAGCAATTAATTCATCTCTTGATGATGTTTGGTCACTTTTATATGTGGAGAATCCGATTTTAATCCCCCTCGCGCTGGTTTGCGTTAGCACGGCTGGGCAGGTTTCAGCAGGACGGGGTTGCTGTGCGAGCAGCTGTCCCGGCACCCTCTCCTCCTGCCATAAACCAGCTCCCCCGTGCACAGCAGCAGAAGGAAGCGGGGCAAGAAAGCCTTGCTTGCAAGCAGCCTTTGCTGGCTCTGATTTTCCACATCTTTCTTTAAAGCAGCTGAGACTGGTGACTCTCCGAAGCGGGGAGCTCGGGTTAGACAGGCTTCTGGTTTGATCCAGTCTGACAATGCTTCCGCTTCGCTGCTGTTCGTATCAAGCACCACAAGGCAAGGGAAATGGGGATTTTCCCTTTGAATCAGTACTTAGCCTGCTTGCGAGGAGCGGTCAGGGTCACCGAATGGGAAACCATTTCGTTCTCCCTGTAAATAGTCCTTTACGGTGCCGCTCAGCCGTGGAGCAGAGGGCAGCGCCGCACAAAGTCCAGGCACACAGCAGCTCATTTACCACCCCCAGCCCCACCTTTCCTTGCAGAGCAGCATCTCCAAAAAGCCCCCGCCACCAGCCCAAAGCTGCCCTGTGCTCAGGGCACCCAGATGGGGTGATGGGGACAGGACATAGACCCTGCCACAGGCACCCGGGCTGCCAGTACCTTTCCCTGGAGAAAGGGAGGGCTGGGAGAGCCCCCAGCTTCACAATTCCATCAGCTGTGCTTGAAAATCTGATTTTTGGAGCAGGGAATGGGTGAGCAAATAGGGCAGGAGGGGGATGCAGGTCAGCCCTGCCTGGCAGAGGGGGAAGCTGAGGCACGGAGCACTTTGCATTTTTCCCCCCCGCAAAGCAAACAGCGACGCAGCTGGAAGCCCGGCACCAGTGTGTTAAGTGGCAGCTCTCTGCCGTAGCAGCAAGATCGGCCTTTCTACCTGTGGAGAAGATTTAAATACTCATTTTGAAAGCTCAGCTCCATTAAAGATTTATCTTCCTGCCAGCCCTGCTCCAGCAGAGCCATGGGAATTTGGTCTGTGCAAGAGCTGGGCAGCCACAGCTGGCCCGTTAGGTTTTGTAAAACGCATCTTACAAAATTAGACTTAGGGGCCTGAAAGGACTTGACAATGTCCCTTTATTTCCCACGCTGTCCCCAGAGGAGCTGGCACCGAATAGATGTCCTCTTTGATTCAGGGAGAGGATTTTTCTCTCTGCCTTTAATTGCCTTCAGCTCACCGGTCGATGCATTTCCCAGAGCTGTGGTGACAATGGGGTCTTGCACGGAAGAGGATTTGCAGGGCTGGCTGGGACAGGCACAAGAACTTGAGATGCTCAGCTGCGGGAAGGGTGCATCACCCGCAGCCCGGAGGGATGCGTCTTGCAGCCTCACAGGGCAGTTTTCCCCTGGTCTCAGGCACTTTGCCATTTCTCCCACAGCAGGAAGATTTTTGCCCTCTGCACACCTGCGTGAGAGCAGCGAGTTCTCCTCTAATCTTACCCATGCCACCCAGCCTCCATTTCTCTATTTTTGTGCCCTTTTGTTCCGCCTTCTTTCTTAACACTTTCCCCCACTCCCTCCCCCATATGTTAGTTTAGAAGAAAAAAAGTTGGGCTAAGAATCCAAGAAAGAAGAAATTCAGGCATATCAGGGTGTTTCAGAGAAACTCAGCCAGCAGGATTATTTTTTAACAGGAATGGAAACAATTACAACTCTAATGGAAAGCTATAATGAAGATTAGCTTGTTTTTACCAGTAACAGCTTCCATCACGAGGGAGAAAAGAAACACCAAAAAGGAAAGAGCAGATTTTCCCATAACTCCAGGTGGCATTTTGCAGTGATTTCCCTGCGTGCAGGAGCAGTGCCCTGTGCCACCTTTCCTCCTCTGCTCATGCCAGCAGTCATTGCATGCTGCTCCGGAGCAGGGGACATGGCTCTGCCCCCTGCACATGGCTCTGCTTCGGGCTGGCTGCAGGGAGAGCACCCGAGAGGGGAAGGTTTGGGGCTCGGCAGCAGAGGACGAGGTGGGACTCGTGCACGCAGCCCTGAGCGAGGCAGCCTCAATCAGCTCCCATTCATCCTCTCACTGTGCCCTGGGGTTCCTCTGAAAGCCCTTAATCATTTCTCTTATCTTCAGGATAAAAAGGCAGTGGATAAGGACAGCAGGGTCCCCTCTGCATGCTGGGGAGAAGCTACAGCATGGGATGGGGTTAAAGTTCTGGATGGAGAGGGACTAGAAGGTCTAGATGTCCCAAAAGCAACTGAAGCAACCGAAGTGCTCCTTCCCGCCAAAACACCTGGGCAGAGAATTAATTTCTAGCCTCTGATGATCAGAGATGCTAAACAAGAGCCTCAGCACTCGCTAAACTGGAATAACCATGGGCATCTGCATGCAACGAGATCTCACACCCAGTGGTGCCCTTGGCTCCCATCACTGCCGCTGTGCACCCCTCGTGTCCCCGCTCCCCTGGCCATCTTCTCCACTCTTCAGCATATTTTCAATGCAAAATAAATGCTCTTTTCTCGCGTGCCGAAGCCCAATTCATCTTTCTGTCAGGGCAAATCGCAGGCAGCGGCAGGCCACTTACTGCTTACGCACAGCAAAAGGGATAACGCCGCTGCTCACACACAAATCCTTCCTTCCTCATTTAATCAAGTGAAACAGCTCGTATGAGATTGGGAGGGAATAAAAAAAATAGGAGGGGGAAAAAGTTACCTTGTTCTCCTCTCCAGTCCCTTTTGTTCCATCCAGAGCTATAAAACCCAGCGTGATTTTTATCTTTTCATAAAGTTTTATTGAATCTGATGCCAGGAGGGCCACGGAGTGCCATCCAATTAAACTTCCCCCTAATCCCGCTCTTAACTCCGCAGCACCGATGGGAGATTAAGAACTAATAAAGATGACAAATGAGAGGAGATAAACGGGAGCCGAGAAGGAGGATAGAGGGCAGCAGGGCACGAGGAAAGGGCTTTAATTGTGTAAGCTGTAACCCCAGTAATTCGAGAAATATGGCTTTCATATACTGCCAGGCAATGGGAGCCAGGGAGAGCTGGCATTAAACACAGCCCTGGCCAAAAGCCTGAGTCCCCACACGACGCCGTCGGAGGGCTGTTGTAAGCAGTTAGTTGCCTTCCTACACCCCAACTCCTCACCCATCAGTTTCCTCAGCTCTGTATTATAATATATATACACAGATGATAGGTGCAATTCAAGTTTCTAAGAGGCCATGCTTCACTGAGCAAGCATCTGACATGCCAACATGTCTCTATTGGAGATAAAAACACACCTGGGTACACAGGACGTGTCCACCCAACCGCACGAGATGTGGCCCACAACACAACGCATGGTTTTGGCATGTCCCATCTCACACCCCTGCTCCCCAAAGCAAGCCTCCCGGCCTCCCTCCGTGCAAGGCCATCATCCTCCAAGCTGCAGCTTGCTCTTGCAAGAGAGCTGGGGATAGGACCCAACGCAGCAGTCGGGCACTGCTACTTTTGTCATGCAGCCAGGTTCCCCATAACACCACAGTGGGAGAAAGAGTCAAATTCCTCCAAAGAGACCGGGGCAGGTTTCCTGGGAGCCGCTCCTCCGCAGCCCATGTGCCTCCCTCCCGTTCCTTAGAACGGAATGTAATTGGCCTTGATCGGGAGCTGCTGCTTTTAATTCATTTACCACTGACTCATGCCTCCGCTCCCCAGCGCCCTGTTCCAAATGCATGGCGAGCAGCACTCCAACGCACTGGAGCTATTTTGACACACTAAGTAAATATCAATTAATTCGCCTTAAAAAAAAAAAAAGAAAAAGCTTAATTGAAAAATCCAAGTCCAGATTTGCAGCCTGGTATTTGCCAGAAGAGCCTTGTTTTAAGTCTTGCATTTCTCAATTGCTGGGGATTTTACAGCTCCCACAAGCCAGAGCTGTCTATGAAGAACCATGAGTCACTGAAGTCAGAAAGAAGAGGGCAAGATCCCCACGCCCAGGCTGTGCTCCCATCTCAGGCCATCTGCTGGGGCAGAGCCAGGCCGAGGCGCATCACCTGGGTGGGTTTGGAAGAGGACATTCTGCTCCAGGGCCATGCCAGCACCTCCCGTCCCCACTGCCAACACTGAACCTTGCCAGAACTTCGAGATGGTTAATCCCAGAGCGAGCTGGCCACTGTGACACAGAGCCAGCCTCCCCCTGCACACCACGAGCAAAGGGAATCATTAAAGCTTTGTATGTAAAGAATACAACAACAACAAAAATCCCCAGCCCTGCAGAACAACTTAATTTAGTAAATCACTTTGACTCATGCAATTATTTGCTTTAAAACCACAATTAGCTGATGAACCTCTACTTTGGTTTGGGTCTTTTCCTCCGCACTGGTACTGCATAAGGAAGTGGTGAAGCACCAGCACCGAGCCCCAGGGAGGGGGATGCAGGGGTCCAGCCCCAGCATGGGGCTCCCAGGGGGGCTGCTCCCCGGGAAGACACAGCAAGGTCTGCATGCTGCACAGCTTTGCTGCTAAATGTCCCCAAAAAGCTTTGTGCTGCTGCAGTGCTGGCATGACCTTAGCACAACAGCCCAGTGCTTGCAACACAGATTAAGTGCCTGACTTCCCCAGAGCTCCACTGTCAACAGCAGCTCCTGACACGTCCCAAGCCCTTGCCCCACATGAGTCCCCGCATTTATTCTCAAATCCTCCAAGCACTTGGTTCACAGGAACCCTGCCTGGCCAAGGGTTCCCCATCCTCCAGCAGAGAGATGCTAACGGAGACAGGTTTCCTTCAATCACTACTTAGGAGTAAGCATTTCTCCACTTTTTCCTTAATATCCCACATGGGACATTTCCTTCTACAATTCCTGGGCTGAAAACCAACAGAATGTTTTCGTGATTTAAGACAAATTAGCTTCCCCCACTCCCACCAGCAGGCCTTGTTGCATCCATAAAACCAGAGCACAAAGACTGGGTGCTGTGCTCAGCTCCACTCCCTCCTTCAGCACCTTCTAATTAGGGTTACCCTTTGCATCATCATGCACCAGCCTTTTAATTACAAGGGGGAAGGCAGAACGTGTGAGACACTCTGTATTTTTAGACAGTGTGAAAAAATAGATATCTGACACATTTCCCCCCCACCTTCTTCCTCCCTTTCTGCTCTTCACAGCTGCCCTTAGCTGAGAACTTCAGCGCTTACAAGTGAGAAAGGGATGGGGGAAAGGTTAACCAAGCTGTCAGAAAGGTTTTTTTTTTTCCTTTTCTTAAGATGGCAAAACAGGGAAATGTGTTTACTGTTGGGCGCTGGGTAGCTAACGAGAAGTAGGTACTCCCCAGCCTGACACTAACTGTCTTTGACACCGATGACGGCCCTTTGGTGGGAGCAAATTCACCCGATGCCTAAACAGATTATTTCAAGTGTCTGTTGCTCAAGAGCACCACTTTGCAAATATTCTAATGTTTGAACTGCCTCATTTATCCAGCCCTGTATCCACAGCATTTTGCATAGCATGAGCCACAGTAAGGAAAATTAGAACATGAGAGCTTTGATTTCGGATGCTTTCTTGCTTCGCATCTGAACAGCAAGCGGCATGACCGGGTCCAAACAACAATTAGCAACTGGTTGCTCCTATTTCAGACAACTCCGCAGTGTTCCTCCCCTTAACTGCTGTCACCCAAAGCTGTCTTGAAGCCTGCGGTAACCAGAGCTGCTGAGGTACATCCGTGCAAGCCTGTGCTCGCAGTGCAGGACCTGGTGTAGGTGCAGACGGGAGCCGGGCAGCGCAGGGTGATGTGCCCCAGCAGGGCCCTGCCAGCAGCGAGCAAACCCCAACAAGAAAATGCTGTTTCCTCCCAGGCAGCCGTAAGGGAGGGAGAACAGCTTCATCTGCCCCTTGCACATCACACCTGGAGGTTACAGAATCGTCACACAGCCAGGACAGATGATCTGGGGCAGACCTTACAAGACGACAGCAGAAGAGACACCAAAAACCCCAGCCCTTACAGGGCAAGTGGCATCAGTTCAGCTCACCGTCACTGACGGATGTCGCTTGGTTTCCACTTCAGTGCTTCTTTCAATATCCTTAAAGGCAATCACATGGGCGATGGAAGAAGCCAGAGGGGGCAGCCAGAGGGGCTCATGCCCTGCATCTCCAGACGGGTGGCAATGCAGAGGGTTCTCCTTGAGGGAGCAACTGGAGCTGCCCCCACCAAGCCCCGTCTGCTCCCCAGCTTCTCCAGCTCCGCACCTGGGCTGCCCCTGAGGCAGCCAACAGCTCAGCAAGTCACTGTCCCCCTGCCCCAGCCTGCAACCCCATGGGCAAAGCCACCTGCGGGGGGGGGGGGGGGGGCTGGAAGCCCGCAGGGATGCCAGGAAGATGCACAGACAGGTCGCAAGTGCTGGAAAAAATCCTGTGCAGGCAGGAGCTTAAAGAGCTCAGGCTGCTTAGTTTATCAAAAGGACAGCGGAGGTGACTTGATTGCCATGTGTAAGTACCTTCCTGGGAGAAAACACAGTCTGCTGAAGTATCTTTAATCTAGTGAAGAAAGACATAACAAGAGCCAGGAGTTTGATCGCGTCTGGCTTCAGCTTCCCACTGGAAAAATAAGGCACGTGCTTTTAACAGCAAGGCTGATTAACCATGGGAGCAGGGCGTCAGCAAGAGTGATGCATTGTGCAGTTTTTAATGGCTTAGATCCAGCCCAGCTCCCTTGCTGGGGGGCAGGCATCACCCAGCACCACCCCTGCTTTCTGTGCAAGGGTGAAATAGGAAGGTGTACGATGCATAAAGCAGCTGGAGCAGGTTATTTCATGGTCCTTTTGAGGCTTGAATGCCACCAAAACACACCACAAATTGCCCCCGATGCTCACACAGGAGACCCAAAAGCCAGCTTTGTGCTGCACCACAGGTGCTACAAAAGCCCCTTCCTTGTGGGGACCACATGGGTTTGCTCACGTCCTGCCAACCCAACAGATCCGCTGATCTGCTTCTGACTCACATTGATTTGTATAAACTCCAGGACAAAAAGATGCAACATGCAGTTACCGGGGCATAGTGATACGTAATGCATGAGGTCACCTATAAAAGCTTAATGCATTTGTTGCACCGTACTCACGGACACGCTGCAGCACCAGTTGTACTCCCTCACATGCAGATGCCTCTTGGGGACACATGGGGCTGTTTTGGTCCCTGGAGTTGTCTTCTGCACCAACAGGTTTGCTTGTAACATGTGCAATGAGACTTGCAACACTTACTACCCATCCAGGATTGGAAGGAAGAAATAGGGAGGAAAAACAAAAATCACAAAACAAATCCAAGCAAAGAAAACGGTTTGGAAAGAAGCAGGTCAAGGGAGCCCAGCTTGCTCCTGTTTGAGGAAGGCTGGGGGAACACTGGGAAGGTGCCTCCCCAGGGCACCATCCTGCTCCAGTAATACCCACCCTGCTTACAGCTGGGGCAAGCTGCCAGCTCTCCTCTTAAATCCCTGCCCTTAGCGTCATTAGCACCTGGTAATGAGCTGACCTGGTGATCTGGGACAGGAAGCCCAGGGGAATGCAATCACGCAGGAGTGCAGTGGTATGATAATGCAGTAATGCGAAAGTGCAATGATGCAAAGGCTTCCCCTGCGCGGGCTTTGCAGGAGCACAAGGAAGCTGAAGCAGAAGCCATAAATTGTTCAGCTAAAGGACAGCGAAGCGCCGTAGGAGCCATTACCTTCTCAGAAGTCAAGCAGCACAGATTAGAATGGAAATTATTTGGGAGTTTTTGCAGGGCTGGGCAGGGATTGTTCAAGGCTCAGCAATTCTCTGCACTTCATCACCGGGTCATTGATTTACTTGCTGCTTTGCCATTTATACAGCGTGCGTGTGGCGTGCTTTGCTAAGCTGGCAGCGAGCGAGGCAGGGTGCCGGGCAGGGAGGGCTTATCCCTTGGGAAACCTGGATTTTTGCCTCTTTGGGCTCCCTTCCATGGGAAATTCGGGGTGCAGGGAACATCACGCCTGTTTGAGGAAGCTGAGGGGTGCTGGGGACGGGTGCTGGGGCAGGAAGGAGCCAGCTGCCCGCACCCAGCCTGCAGCCCCGCGCTGCTCGCTGCAGAGCCCCGTGTTTAAAGAACAAATGGCAGGCGCTGCTGCTGCTGCTTTTTCTGCTGCTGCCCCTCGATTTCTGAGCGTGTAGGTGGACAAATGTTCCCAGATTTTCCCCGCACCACAGCGGGTGGTGCCAGGGAGGATAAAAAGATATATGTATATATAAATACGTATACAAGAGAAGTCACTTGGCTCCAGGAGCCAATGCACTGAAATGTTGCTGCGTTTGGTGCCAAACTCGGAGACCCAGCAAGGATGCTCTGACACACTCGGTGCCAGCTCTGATGTTTGCTTGTTAGACTTTCAGCAGCAAAGAGAGGCAGCTGGACAGAATCAGGATGAAAGCCATGGAGTGAAGCGCACTTTTCTGTTTTACCTGCACGATAGACTTGATTTTATCATGCAAAAGTAATAATCAATAAAGCAATGGCCAGCTATCTGGGAGCTGTGGGTTGCACTGCTTGTGCAGGGTCCAGCTTTCATGCAAGTTGAAAACAGAAAGCAGCTCAGCATCTGGATGAGCTGAAGTCCTCGGACAAGGGGATGCTCTGAGGGCATCCAAAACCGGAGCCTGTGTCCGAGCACGAGGAAGCACCGGACCGAGGGTGCAGAGGAGGGGTGCAGGGGTAGCCGCTGCTCCTGCTCCATCCATGCCCAGCAGCATCCCAAAGCATCTTGTGTGCTCTGCTAAATGCCTCCTAGGAGGAAGAATCCGACAGTGCGCCTTATCCTGCTCCACAACCTCCTAAGCACTGCCAAAAACAATGTCTTTATTCCTAAAACCCTGCAATCCGTGTAGGGACAAGCAAGGCAGCCTAAGCTGTGCGCTGAGCACACTTTTCTCTTTATATTACCCAAAGGAATGAACTGCTATTATGAAATCATTAAATTAATAACTTGGTAATATAGGCAGATATATAAAACAATCTGTTCCTAGAACAAAAGAAATTACTACGTTCCAAACATTCATAATTTAATTTAACAGTGAATTAAAGTGGCATACATAATTTTGCCCTCAAAAAGTCAATAGCACTACGTAAATAGAGCCCGGTGCTCGTGCTGGCGGCGTGGGAAGGTGCCGAGCCCAGGGGAGCGCCCTTTGGCACCAGCCGCCGAGCGGCAGGACGAGATGAGATGCTCGCCTTTTAATTAAGGGAGTACTGAGCATTCAAAGCGCTCCGCAGGATGGGGAAGGGGAAGAGAAGAGAGAGGAGGTTTCATTTGTAGTCAGGTGGAGAGGGTCGGTGGGGGACCTCAGGGCACGCTGGGGATTTGATGTTTGCAGGGATGTGGTTTTGGGGGAAAACTGACGCCCTTGGTGTCACTTTTCTGCACCTTTTCTATTCCTGATCTGTCCTTCCAGAAGGAAAGGAAGATTTGAATCAGAATGTTGTATTTAAATTAGCATGACTTCTATCTCACGTATTCTGTTATTTTCATTTGTGCTACCTGATATTTTTTCCCTTTTGTTTGAAATTAATTTGCTATAATTTATGGGAGCGTATTTTGATTGCTTTTGATTAAGTTTAACAAGCAGAAAAAAAGCCTGCCGCATTAGACATCAAAGCAAACAAATCCGTTTTCTAGGCCCGCTTGTGCATAATTAATAAATGCTGTCACTCCTCGTACAGTAAATATATCTATTATGTTACAATAAAATATGTGTTGTAGTAATTAATACACGCAATCAAAGTATGTTCTGGCTAAGCCCACAAATATCCGGGAGTAGAAGTCACTTGTTTGTGCAATAGCCAGGACTCAGAGCAGTTGTCAAAACTTCAGAAATCTTCACAGACGGGGAGAAGTTTACCTTTGGAGACAAAAGGCTTGCTTTTAGTGTTGGGTTATGGGCGCATAGCAGCAAAATCCCATTTCCAAGGGATTTCCAAAGGCAAAGCCCAGGTACCAGCAGCCCCATCACCCCACTGCCAGCACTGCAGTACCCAGCTTCTGCTGGGATCCCAGCAGCTGAAACCACAGCATCGACAGAAATTCCTGGTTATTCTTCTGAACTGCAATAACTATTAATTTAAAAAAAAAAAAAACAAACTTTGTAAGTAGGGCAGGTCAGATTTCAGGCTGAATTCTCCGCTAACTACCAGCTCCTACACTCAGCCACAGCCACAATTAGAAGGCAGAAATCCTGGCGTGCAATCCCCTTTGCTAGCAAAACCTCATTTAACCCAGCAGTGCTGGCTGCCAGGCTGCAGAGCTGGCTGTGAGCTGGCTCCGTGCACCGGGGAGCGGAGAACAACCCGGGCAGAGGCGCTGGAGTGCAAGAGGGCTCTTGGGATGCTGGGGAAGCCAGGAGATGCTCCTATTAATTGCCCTGGTTAGAGGAGAAGCTGCCCTGAGCACCAGTTTCAGTCCATCACTCCTAAGAAAATCTGAAGCTTGAACCCTTAGCCAGCTGTCTTTTACCACCCGCTTCTCTATTCACAGGAGGTTATGGGTGGAAGGAGTGGAAAGGAGTAAAATGTAGGTTATAAATATGCTAAAACAAAGGCAACTCCTGGAAAAGTGAAAAAAAAGCCTTGGACAGTTGGTGCCACTTCTAAACACATTAAATATTTATGGCCCCTTGCTCATAGCTTCAAATGAGCTGTAAATTGAATGGAGGTTATTTTCTAGGTAATTAAAAATGGAGAGAGAGATGGAGGGGACTGTTTATGGGAAGCTGTAAAACTGCAGCTACCAGGAGTCTCGGTGCTCTGCATGTGGAGGGGACCTGGGGACGAGGTGGCACGTGTGGCATCTCGGTGGTGGGCTGCTCCCTGCCAGAGCTGCATCCCCTTCTGCAGCATCCCCCTTTCTGCAGCACCCCCCTTTCTGCAGCATCCTGGTCAGCTGCATCCCTCTTCCCTGCACCTTCACGGATGCACAGGACCACTACTGTGGTTTTCCAAGTGATGCCAGAGCGTGTGAACAATCCAGCAGGAAAATATGGGATTTATCCCATCACAGAGCTACAGGTATGAATCCTTTCCTGGGGTTTTGGTGGCCGAGCCACCCCTTAGCACAGCCGGGCTGGGACAGCAGCAGTCCTTGCCCCTGGGTGCCGTGGCAGCAGGGAAGGTCTCACCTCATCACAAACTCCTTGTAATTCCAGGATTCAGCGAAAATCAGCAGCCCAGAGATCATTTTCAATAACAGCCCCCTTCCATCGCCACACAGAGTCATTAACATCCCGCTCCGCAGCAGGGCTCTAACTCAGCCTGTTATTAATGTCAGTTCCGCTGCAAACCCATTCCTGTGCAAATTAATCCTTCGGGGAGCAGAAACCTGCGGGGCTGGGGATGTCTGTGCACAGGACACACTCCCTGCTTTGCGCTTCCAGTGCCCACAGCCCCAGGGAAGGAGAGCAAGGGGCCCTGGCCCAATTTGCAGCCGGTGTAAGTCAGTGCGACAGCCCTGGTGTCGAATGGTGCTGGCCAAGAGCCTGACCTTCCTCCCTGCGGGGCTCTTCTTCCTCTGGGTGTCCCCAGTGCTGGGTGCACACAGCTCCATCCCAGCTGCTGAACAGAGAAGCTGCGGATAACTCTGGTTTTCCCGATTCTGCCAGTATGAGAACAGCCTGCTTGCTGCCCCACTTGGCCAGCAACGCATTTTTCATCCTTTTGCACTGGTGCAAGAATAACAAGTCTCAGCCCTTCCCTCCCTCCTGCCTGAGAAATCCCGGAGCACGCCAGAAACTCTGCAGCGAGCCCCCGGCGGCAGGTTTATGACTCGTTCCCTGGCCTGCATCACGCCGGGGCTCGGAGGTGATGCTGCAGGACAGGGGCAGGCACCGGCAGGAGCAGGGGAGGGGGCTGAAGGGAAAGGGGAAGGAGTGGGCGGCCTGATCCTGCAGGGTCCTGGGTCCTGGGGCTGCCCCGGTCGCTGCTGAGCATCCGCTCCAATGCAAAGGCTGCCCAAGGGGGTCGCTGGCTTCAGCCCCCTGTGGTCCATGGACCCCTCACGCTTTGGGGTGCCCCCTCCCCAGCCCAAAGCCCTGCAGAAAGCAGGGGCAGCCCCGCCAAGCTTTCCCCTGCCCTGCACACACAGCAGCAGGGCTCTCCCTCCCGCTCCTTGTATTTACTTCTCTTGCTAAATAATTCAGCAGATGGTCAATCTCTTTAAAACAATCCAAACAATCCCTCCAAGGTCCTGATACTACAGCCTTGCCTTCCAAGAGGTTTATTCACAGTTTTCAGCCCAGCATCTGCAGGTCGAGGCAGTGGGTGAAGGGGAAGCCATGTGTTTTTTGTGTGTTCCAGTAGCAGGACGGGAATTTGGGAAGGTAACGGCTTTGCCCCTGGTGATGGGGATGATTGCATGCAGGATACCTGGGATGAATCACTGCTGCAGCAGCCTCCAGCTTGGCAGGCAGGTCCCCAGGCTGGGGACCCATGCCCGGCTGGGCAGGGGTTGCAGGGCCCAAGTGGTGGCTTTTTGCCTGTTAATGCAGGGAAAGAGCGGGGGAAACAAGTGCAGTTAGAAAAAAAGGAGGGACTGGGGAGGAAAGCAAGGAAGGGAGATTAACAAACAAACAAAAATCCCCAAATCCATCAGAGCGGAGGCTACAAAACAAATTAAAGTTGTTATGGCAACTGGTATGTGTGGGCAGCAACATGCGTCTCTGAACGCACGGAATTAAGACAAGCGTCATGTTCAGCAGCTAATTAAATCACGCCGGCCAAGCCCGCTCTCAGGGACCCCTGCACACTGCCAGGGCCAGCAGGACGCAGCTGGGCTCTCGCGGTTGCTTCCAGCCCTGTCCCGCTGTGGTCAGCTGCAGTTTGGCTTCCTAAAAGGCTCAGCCGTGGCTGGCCTAGAAGGGGCGAGCGATGTTCGTGCACCCCCAGGCGGAGGAGCCACGGCTCCCTGGGTACCAGCTGGGCACCCTGGGGTGCCCCAGCATCGCCCAGGCGTGGGAAGGATGTGGGAGCCGAGGAGACCCAGTGGGAAATGCCTTCCCCTTCCCCATACACTTGATTTTCTCCCAATAGGACTGTGCGAGGTCACCAAGAGGACCCTGAGGCCGTGGAGCCCAAGGGAAACATTAAAGCCCTTGTTCCATTTAAGCTTCCAATAAAGCTTAAAGCTCAGGGAAGAATCGGCACCATTGTGTGCCCCACAGGCCGGGGGTCGGGCGCACGACAAAATGCTGCCTTTATGCGGAGAGGCCTGGGAACGGGGCTCCCCGGCCCCATTTGTCAGCGCCGGGGATGCCAAGTGCAACGGGCTGCAACCAAGTGACCTTAACCAGCTCGCTGCCGGTTTCCCTCCTGCGGAGTGCTGAGAGCCAAGCAGCCTCTGCTCCTCGAATGGGAGGTGATGGGGAGAGGCTGATGCTGCTAGGGACAGTGGGGGGTCCCTTTGCCAGCCCTTGTTGCTCCCTGTCCCACCAAGGTCCGTTGGCAGCTGCCCATGCACGCTGCAAGGGTTTGCAAAGTGTGCTGCGACCACCTGTGACTTTCCAGCTCTCCCCTTAATCCTCCTTGGCATCCTAGTTGCTGCTGCTTCTATAATGAATGTACAGACGGGGAATTAGAAGAGCCTTTGCTCAGTTTTATTTTACCCACTGAGTCTAATTAACGCATGTGAAGACGTGGCACTCGAGCTGGCACCGAGGCATAATTCCCGAGGGCAGGAGGCAGTCGGGCAGGCACCGAGCGGCATCGCCCCTGCACCCGCCTCGGCTTTGGCACAACAGCAAAACCTTGCACCCACCGCTGCAGAGGCTGTTGAGCCTCCTTTACCAAATTCTACAGCTCTTTAAGGCATACCGGTTAAACCCCATAAATTCCTTTATTGAATGAGCTCACTGGTTGTCCCACCTAACTCCTCAGGGTAATACCCCTTATATCGCTGCTGTTGGAGATTTATTGCAAATGCATTTCAAAATTTGCTTTATAGGGCCCCCTGTCAAGCCCAGGAGCTTCTTTGCATATCACTGTGTTTCCTCCCAAAGCCAAAGGTTAAGCAAAGAGCTTTGGAGGTTGTAATTTGTCCTGGTAAAAGATGAAGGGGTTGTTCTTCTAATACAGTCACCAGATGGGCAGTTTTACGGGAGTTTAAATCTCTTCTTCTACAGGGGAAGGTTTGGTCTGTCTTGGAAAGTTATTGATCTTGGGAGAGAAGGGGAGAGATGCGAGCTAGAAGAAGCCTAACAGAAGATGAAGCATCAGAGCTGTTTCCTCTTAAATTGCGAGCAGCTGGGAAGCTTTGCTTCCCTCCTCAGCCACTCGTCTCGGTGACAGGGACACCAGCGCATTTCTCACCCCTCGCCTCATCTGTCCGCTCCTGCCTTCGCTCTTCCCAGGCATTAACGCACCAGGATCACCCCGCAGAGGATGGGAGAAGGACGAGCATGTCCCAGCCCAGAGGCACCCCGAGCAGGCGCTCAGCTCCCACTTCTCTTTCCTCCCATCCCTCCTTCCAGCCCCGTCCATGGGCTCTGATACACCTGGCTCCGTCGCGACCGTCTGGCCATGGCGGAGGAGGGAAGAACACTCGCTCCCCTTTCGTACCCCGCTAGCAGCTTGCACAGGATTCGGAGCTGCTCCGCGTCCCACGCTCACTGCCCCGCGGTGCTGCTCAGCAGAGCCCGCCCGCCCCCCAGAAGTCTCAGTTCTGGCCCCATCCCAGCAAATTGCAGCTCCCCACAGAAAGTCAGTAAAGTCAATTTTCTAGAAAGTGCCTCCCCCCCTCCAACTTGTATGGTACCTTAGTTTTGTACTTTGTTATTTTTGGTACAAACAGAAGCTATTTTTAAAAATATCTCTGAAAACACTTTATTTTTTTTTTCAGAGCTCCCACCGGTTGGCATTTCCTGCAAGTAGCACAGAGAGTTTTTTTCAGTGCTTTAAAAAGCCTGTCTGCAGAAAGCCGGCTCAGAGACCTCATGCCAGCCCGGGCACTGAGCTCAGTTTTCGGTAGCAAAGGGCAGAGCAGAGGTGGGTGCCCCAGGGAGGGAAGGGGAGCGCCCAGCACACCAGGGTGCTGAAGGTGAAGCCATGAGCGGGCACGAGCATCCCGTCCCCTCTGCCCTGTCCTGTCCCCAAGTGTCACTCGTTGCTCTGCCGGTGTCTGGGGCACAGAGCAGTTGGCTGCAACTTTGATGGCTGGGAGCAAAGAGCTGGGAAATTTATGCACAACATTAAGCAAGATGCTTTGGTCTCCAACTAGGTTAAATTGCTTTCTATATTTAAATTGCCTGCTAGCTGGTTGGATGCGAGGCACAGCTGCGAAATGGAGACTTCCATCCAGTAAACAGAGGAGGAAATCCTAATGGATTAATTTGTTATAATTAGGCGATTTGCTGCGACTTTGACACCAGACTCGCAGAAGTGCTTGGTGTCGGAGGAGCCGTGAGACGGTTGCGAAGGGCAGGTCGGGCGCGAGGTGCGCTGCGGAGATGGGGAGCAGCAGCCCCGGGCACAGACGCTCACACGAGCAAACTCTCGGTTTCAGCTCCCCTAAAGTCACCAAGAGGCCGGCACAAACATTTCACGGCACGTGGTTCTTTTGCTGCTATTCAGTGCAAACCCTCCCGTGATGCCTCTGGGCCCTTGCCATGATGTTGGCACCACCGGGCTTGCTAAGAATCACAGAGCACTTTTATACCCACTGAGGTGCAGGGCACAAGAGCGTGGAAGTGCGGAGCTGTACCCTGTAGCTCCAGAGCAGGAATTAAATGCAATTTATTCCCTGCTTCCTTTATCTAAGAAGAGGAAGGCTCTCTCTGGGAAAGCTTTAGCAGCTTTCTTCAATTATTGTTTTATGCAACATCCAAAAATAAAAAAAATAAAATAAAAAATAGTGTTTTCAGCACTTTCTCATATCAAGGAAGTAATTGAGTCAAAATGAAGAAGAAATTATCTATGAAGTTAATTATCTAGCAGACATGTTTTACACTCAGTCATTTTTCACTACCACGCAGTAACTGGAAGCACAGGCATTTTTCTTCCCTGTAATTAATGTACTCGGGATGTATTGGAGAAAGTATCTGGGGTTATTGTTTGGTTGGAGGAGCGCGCGGCGGGGGTGAGGGGTCAGCTGCCCGAGCAGAGAGGGGATGGGAACCAGGGAAGCGGAGCGGACCCAGCACTTGCCGGGCTGGTTTCCAGCTCTCGGATTTCCACAGGCTGCGGTTTGCTTGCTTGCAGCCCTTTGTGCACCACGGTGAAAATTAGGGCTGTGTTTCCAAAAAGCAAGCTATGGGCAGCAGAAAGTTGTTGCTGTCACTGGTCCAGTTTCCGAGCGTCCTGCAAGCCAGGAGGACGCACACAGCCTCCCCGATGCCTTCCCTGCCCGTGGCCAGTTTCCACGGAGGAAATTTTCTGGTGCTGATGAAGGGATCCTTTCAGCCTCATCCCCCATGCAAGGAGCCCCGAGCGCGCAGGCACGGCACTCGTCTGTATCCCGAAGCACGCCAGCAGCACAGCACCACAGGAGGGACTCAAATCTTACGGTTCTTTGCTACCCGCTGCTTCCCCAGCACCGCGGGCACCGCAGCCAGCAGCTCGAGGAGGGGATTGTTCCCTGTTGTTTGGTTCTGGTGGGGCTGCCTGGGTGCTGAATGGGCTGGGTGCCTTGCTGTGGGATTAGGGGTCTGTGAGTGAGTGAAATCTGCTTCAAAATAAAAATCACTTTTCACTTTTGTAAGGTCCCACAACAGTGAGACACATCTATCTATCCATCCATCCATCCATCCATCCATCCATCCATCCATCACCAGCTTGGAGCCGCCAGCTTTAGCCCTGCTCTGTGCCCCATGGTGGGCAGCCTGGGAAGCTGTCCCCATGCTGGAAGCTCGCTCTAGCTGGGGATTTTATTTCCGAGCAGAGCACACATTTAGAGAAGAAAAGCCTTGACCGAGCCATGAGGAATGCCTACCTTGAGACAAGCAGAGCTCTGACCCCTGGCAGCCATACACAACTGCTTTCTCCCCCTGCCTTTCTCCTTGATTTAATTCATTGTTCATTTACTGCGGTAATTATATTAGGAAGCTGTAACGCAGGACACCAGAGTCCCTCGGAGGCTGCTAATTGTTGCTGGAACGAGGCCATCGGGGAGGTAATTGAGAGAAACGCGCCCGCTCCTAAGCCATGGGGGAACGCTGCAGCTAAGGGCTCGGGAGGGAGAGGTTCCCGGACCCGATCCGGGCACGGCCCCGGCCCTGCGGCCGCCTCGCAGTGCAAGAAGTTATTTTTATGCCTTTAAAATTAAACACAGCGCAATGGGGGGGGAAAGGTATTCCTTGTGAAGTGAAGCAGCTCGGAAAAGTTAATGAGGCAAAAGTATCTGCTCGCGGGGAAGCTGGAGGTGTCAGGAGAGCCCCAAGGTGACAACATTTAATGGAGGATTGAGAAGGGGGAGGAGGAAGATGACACCTGCCCCGCCACGCTGACTCAGGTGCTTATTAAAGCCTAAGGGAGAATACCAAATTAATACAGAGGTCGAAGGTGCCATCCCATCTATTTCTAAGCACCTCTCCTGTTGGAATTCTGGGGCTTTCAGTGCTGCTGCAGCTGCCCTTGCTGTGTGAGACGAGACAAAATCCAAGCGGGCTGTTCCATGGGTGGCCAAATCCCAAATCAGCACACCAGAGAACTTGCTTGCAGGGAGATGAACAGCCCTTAATCCTTTCTTCTTTCTTATTTTTCTTTTTCTTCTTTCTGCAAGGAGATCAAAGCAAATGGGGCGGCTTCTCAGGGTGGACTTTGCAGGCTGGATTCTGTTCTCATTCTGATTGTCTCCCTTCGAGCTGAAGCTGCAGCGAGCTCAAAGCCACTGGAGCATCCCAGCTGCACGTGGGCGCCATCTCTGCTGGGACACCATGCACGTATGAGGCTTGGGGCAGTTCAGAGCAGGACACCGGTGCTGGGTTTGCAATGCAGACCACAAAGCTTTGGGACCCCAGAAGAGCCTGCCCAAGCTCCCCAAATCCCCCCGGTGTCGCTCCGGATCCAGGCAAGGTGAGGCCTGTGGCTGCAGGGAGCTGGGGACCCTGAGCCCACCCAGTGCCTTTGGTGCTGCTCCTCGAGGACCGGTCCCAAAACAACGCCATGCAAATGAAATCCTCTTACACATCCCGTAGCTTCTGTCAGGAGGAAAGTTAGCGATTTAGCATGGTGCATCAGCTCCGCTGCATCCTCCAGAACAATTCCCACTCCCTCCTTCCACTGCTTCAAAAGCACATAGTGTCTCCTACCGCTGCCCTCCCTCCAGGAAAGGCTCTGTGTTTAGAAAATAAAAAGACTTAGCGAGGCCCTGGGAGGATAACTCGCCAGGATTTTGCATCTCAGCCTCAGCGCACCCAGCCCAGAATCAGCATTTCCAGCCTGAAGAGCTCAGCTTCCAGCAGACGGAGGTCGGATGCTCCGGGATGAGGGCTCACCGGCACCGCTGATGCCTTCCTCCCACAAATGTGAATATTCAGCAGCACCAGCGCAGCCTCTGCACCTTGGACCCAGCCAGCAAGGGCACAGCACCAGCAGCCGGGGCAGCTCCAAGTGCTGCCCTCCTCTCGCCCCACCAGCATTTCCACGGGTGCTCGGGGACCACCAAAACACCCGCAAGTGAGAGGGGACAACCCAAAACCCAGGCATTCAAAGCTCTTTGCTGCCGCTGGAGGACCCGAGGAGCTCCAGGGAACAGGATGGATGCCTCGCTAGCAGTCAGGAGAGAGCGAGAAGAAAAAGATAGAAATGTCAGGATTGCAGACGGGGTTAGGGTAGGGAAATGCTCGGCAGATGTGGCATCAGCTGCCGAATGGAGACGTTTCCCTCTGACCTTTCTGAGCAGAAGAGAAAAGGAATTCATGCTGCCTTCAGAAAAGCCCTGGCTATTCCCAGCCGGCAGGGGAGAAGGAGAGCACACGGCCGCCAAGAGGAGCAAGCTGCACCGCATTCACAGTCAGCCCTTTTCCTAAGGAGACGCACTGCCCCCCCTCATGCAGAAATGTCCCAGCCAGGGCTGATTTTGGTGCAGGGGCAGCAGGGTTTTGGCTCACCCCATACACCAGGAACCCCAAACTTGGCCGCAGAGCCCCCAGACGCTGCCCTCCTGCCCTGCACACGGAGATGCGCTGATGTTTTTTCGGTGCGGAACAGCTTAGCACATCTGGCTCTCTATCTCAGAACTGTCATTTTCCTGGCTGTTAGAGGAGAGAATATGTTAAAGAGCAGCCTGGGTTTGCAACGCGACTCCTGTGAGAGACGTGACATGTTTATTTTCCCCGCGCCAACTTGCACATCAAACGTGTTTTTGTTTTCTGCCTTGCAAAGGGGAACATTCGTCCCTTCGGCAGCGTCCCGGCCGCAGCAGCACCCGCTCCCTGCAAGCGGCCCGCACCGTCCCCCAGCTCCCCAGAGCCTCCCCTGCCGCCCCACTTTATGCAGCAGAGCTGCCCATGGGTCGTTGCTTCTGCTGCCTGGCACCAGCAGCAACGTGGGAAAAGAACGGGCTTCTGACTCCAGAAACTCCATGTTTCGCGTGACCCAAATTTCAACCTTTCATTTTGGTTTTAAGCACTGTCAGGTGGCTGGGGAAAAAAAGAAACACTGAGGAAAGAGGATGGTATTTTCAAAAGCAAAGTTATTTCACATAAAAAATCCCTGCCACACAGGAACATGTCAGTTCCTTTGAAATGTTTGCTTGTTTGCTTGTCTCCTGGAGCAAAACAGCCGGGGAGTTGTTTGCAGCATTGCAAAACATTTAGACTGACCCAAACCCATGCATTTCTGTAGCTGAGCATCCCCCAGCCCACCCAGGGTCTCTCCTGCAGCAGAGTGGAGCGGGGGGCAGCATTTGGGGTGCTCTGCAGGACACGGACCCCATCCTGCACCACACGGACCCCATCCTGCGCCCATGGGCTGCACAGCTCCGGCACTGGCTTCTCCCCAGCCCGCCGAGCTCGGCTTGTGCTTCCACTTGGTTCTTTGTTCTTGGTTTATTTTTTTTTTCCATTATAGACATCATTTAAAAAAAATAAACTTTACAATAATACATTTGTAGTTGTTGCCATTTGAGCATTTCTTTTTAAAAATAAAGGAAAATGAAATTTAAAAAAGCCACACTGTAGATGTATATGATTATGTATATACATACATATATGTAGGTATAGGTGAACACTATATACATACACTATATATGTATATATAAAAGAAAGAAAACTGAGTAACATATAGAGGTTTCCAACCACTGCTGGGGTCGGATCCCATCCCAACCCAAATTCGACAGGACAAAGGATGGAGAGAAAAAAAAAAAAAAAAAAAAGGAAAATCTCCCTCTCCGAGTGACAGACTGAAAACATCAGGACAACCTCACACCGTTTGAATATTGGTTTCTTTTCCGATTTTAAAATTCTCACCAACAACGGGAAAAGAAAAAGAAAAAAAACAGTAACAATGCAGAGAGCTGGAGCGAGTTCCCTGGCCGGAGGAACCGGGAGAGCCTCCGGAGCAGGGCGATGTGGAAACGTCCCTTGTCCCCGCCGGGTCCCCTGCAGCACGCCCAGGCTGCTGGCTCCTGCAGCCAGCCCTGCCCAAGCTCCGCTCGATGCTCGTTTTCCCTCCCCGGTGCCGTTCACAGCTTTGGCTCCCCTTCTGAGGGGGTGTGGGTGGGTTTTGCCATGAGCCAACAGGCTCCTGCTTTAGCAAAGAAACCCAACGCACCATAAAACAAACAAAAAAAGGCAAAAGAAAAAAAAAAAAAAACAGGAAGAAGGGCACCAAAGTTTCCCAGCGCCATGAGGGTCCTTCCGCCGCCCGGCACGCCTGGCCGTGCCATCACCGGTGTTTTGGAGCGTTTCAGTCCGGAGCCCGAGGTGAGCCTTTGGCTTTCCGACGCTCCCGAGCCGGCACCGGCGGCACGGCCGAGGCTGGGGCAAGCGTCCCCGTCCCTCTATAACACCAGCTTCAGGAGGAGGACGGGCACGGCGGGCAGGATCCGGCCCGCCCGGTGCCGGCTGCCACCTGACTTCTGGTCCACGAATGTCTTCTGGTCTGGCATGATGTCCGTGGTCAGCTGGGTCTGCGGCGAGGGGAGAGCAGGGAGTCAGCAGCACCCTCAGATATTTTGGGGGGAAAGAGTGTATTTTTGCCCACTGGTCAGGGAAAACTGCAGTCCCTGGGATGATGCTTGTGTGGCAGCCTCGTGGGTGCACATCTGTCCCCAGCTGTTTGCAGCAGGCGGTGACCCCCCCTCCCCAGCACCCCTTCCCCTGCCCCAGAATTACCTCTGAGTAGCACAGGCTCTGCTCCTGGGACTTGTTTAGCTTCTGTCCGTGCTCCTGGAGGGGGAAAAGGAGGCAGGCTTAGGGCAGGCTCGTGCACCCAGGCTGGGCTCCCCGGGCAGCTCGGGGTCTTTGCTGGGTCCTTTTTTTTGCAACCCAAGCAAAGCTGCAAGCACGGACACAGCCCCATCTCAGTCCCAAGCTCACTCCTCGCTGCAAATACTCCTGTGGAGGACCCTGCTCTGCACCGCTGTGACACCGGTGGGACACGGTGCCCCCATCCCTGGAGCAAAGCATCAAACCACAAGCCCAGCAAAATATGAGAAAACACATATTCTCCAGGTTTCCCGAAACCACATGGAATGCGGTCGGTTGTTTGCACCCTGAACCAGCCCAGGGGCAGAAGTGGGGCTCGGGGCAGGCGCTGAGCACACAGCAGGGCGCGGATCCTCCCTCCCCTGCACCAGAGCTCCCAGTTCCCACCCAGCAGCGAGGGGGTGCAGCTGGGGGGGCCGTGCCGGGTCCCCGCGCACCGCAGCTCCAGCGTGAAATTGAGCCGCTGATTGTCTCATGGAGCGGTAACTAGAAAACAGAAGAGGTAATTACTCAAGCGTGCTGGATCTAATTAGAGGCTGCCCAAGGGTGACATTGCTGCCTGCACGTGCGCTCACCGGGTGCACCCACCTCTCACCCAGCGCCGCGCTGGCTGCGGCCGTGCAAACGGCATTCACCGGGCACAGCGGCAGCTTTGCTGCACAGCCCCTCGGAGCAGGACCAGGGTGGCCAGGTCCTGCCAGGCACCTGGGTACCAGCAGCCCACGCAAACTGAGCTGTGCGCTCACGGCTTGCGCTGAGCTGAGAGCAGAAGGACTTTTTGCTGCAGCTGGTGTCCAGACCGACGGACATCCAGCACCAGCATCCCCAGTTTGCAGCAGTGACTGGCTGGGCTCCTACCTGGATGGAGGTGCAGGTGGTGATGACGCTCGTGTCATACATGGTGTTGCTGTCATTGATGTCATCGGGCAGGGCAGGACTTTTCTCCGTCTTGGGCGGCACGGTGACCGGGGGCGAGGGGTTCTTGGGGGCGAGGTTCACATCGGTGCCGTTGCCGAAGGCCTGGATGGCGTTTCCTGGGGGCAGGAGAAGACGTTTACGTGGGGGCTGTGCGAACGGGATGCTGGCCACAATGGGCAGGGGAAGGAGGCCGATGGGGAGCGCCTTACGGAGACAGGGGTTCTCCGTGAAGTCCCTGAGGAACTTCTCGCACTCCTCCTCCAGGTTGCCGCTGCCTTTGCAGGAGCACCAGGGCGAGATGGTGATGCTGGTGGTGCTGGCGTCCACGTAGTTGGGCGTCATGTCGAAGCCTGCGCCCGGGCGAGGAAAGGGAAGAGAGATGAGGGGCTGTGGACAGAGAGCCCTCTGCTCCCTGCATCCTGGCCCCGGCACTCACCGATGAGCCCCGCGTAGGAGCCCAGGCACGCCTGGTAGTTGTCCCCGGGGCAGCTCGTCAGGGACTGGAAGGAGGCTTGGCAATTAGCGTGGAAATCGGCCAGCCGGGACCTGGGGGCAGAAAGCAGGAGGGAGAGGGATGGGATTTCACCTCCGCTGCCGGCACCGAGCAACTCGGAAGCAAAATCAGGGAAAAAAAAAAAAAAAAGACAAAAGATGATAAATGGAATAGAGAAGAGCTAGATGAGATCTGGAGACCCAGGAGATGCAACGGGACCGCAGGAGGTGTCCACCCGCAGGCAGGCACCCCCCACACCGGGGATGAGCCCCGAGCACGGGACCCCCATCTCTGCCCCTGCTGCTCCCCAGTCCCCACCCCACCGCTGCCCAACGCGCAGAGCACCCCATAAACTTCACCACCCCATCTGGCCGCGTCGCTCCCAGCATCATTACACGACTGTAAAATTTGACTGCTCGTTTTTATCTTCCTCCTGAAATGTTAAAGCTTAGAGTGCAATTAAAATGCCTGAGGTTGGGGTTTATATGCCTTGCTTTTGCAGCTGAGATGGGAAAAAACAAACCGAAGCCTCGCAAAGAGCCCGGGGGCTGGGACAGTCTCATGTCCCCCCTGCCCTCCTCCCCCAGTTATTGAAGTGCAGATGCAAGGAATAATTGAAGTACAGCTATTTCCAGGCCCATCGGTAATCCAGTGTCACTGACAGAAGCAAATCCACAAAAAAAAACACACATTGTGGCCACGCAGCCTTGTTACACGGCATGCACACAGTGCTCCGGGGCTTTTCCTTGGGATGAACCAAGTCACCGAGGTGGAAGGACCAAGAAATGGGAAGGGTGTAGAAGAGGATGGACAGATGGACTGGGCAGACAGACGGATGGAGAGCAGTTTTCCAAATTGACTTGGTCATTAAATGAATAGACATGAGGCTGAGTTGTGGCCCAGGCTGGATCTCAATCACAAGGAGGAATTGCTGCGAAGCGGCCAAGCCGCTGACACTGTAGATGAGACCTTGCATTTCACAACAGAAAATCTCCTCAGCTCTTTTTCTCACGCGTCATATAGAAAGAAGAAGGCATACATTATTTTCTTTAGCTTCCTTTTCCTTCCTTCTTAATTAAATGTCATCTTTGTCGAACCAGTGATTGAATCATCCAGCAGTACCTGCCTAAAGCCATAAGAACTGATGAAAATAAAGGCTAGAAACTGTTGTTTTTTAAATAGGAATGATTTGTTTTCAGGAGGTTTTTGATCAAATTAAATGGAAGAACAAATGAAGCAGTGATTGAATGGGGTAGAAGGGATCTGCAGAAATACCTTGCATTTATCCAGCACTTTTCATCACAAGCGATCTCGAGTGCACTAAAGGGAAGGGGGAGCAGGCACTGCTGAACCGCAGCCGGTGCCAGGGAAGGGGACAGATCCTGCTCACCAGCACACAGCCAGAAGTCTGCTGCAACTTCCTGTGCTACATCCCAGAGAAAGGACAGAAGAGGAACAAAGCCCAGCTGCTTGGGGCCGGCCCAGGGCACGGGCTGCTCCATGGGGGAGCGCAGCGCTTGGTGCGGCACAGCCCTTTTCCTGGAGGCTTCTGCTGTTTCCAGCCACCCGTGACCGGGTTTTTTTCCAAACCACCAATGCATCCATCCTTCATGGAGCAGCTGAGTCTCTTTTGGGAACTCCCCCATCCTTCACACCGCAGCACCACGCCACAGCATCTCTTCTGCTGCTTCCCACGGCCGGCTCGCACACAGCTTTTGCCCATCAGCCGCCTGCCAGCGGTGCCAGTTGGATTACTTTCCCACTTCCACCAGCTGTCTGACCCACTTATAGCCTCCCAATAGACTGCAAATTTCCAGGGCAAGGTCGGCCTCTTCATCTTATTCAAGCACTTGAGATGAGAAGAGGGGACTCCTGGGCAGCGCCTCGCTGTACGTTGGGAATGCCAATAAACAGCAATAATGCATCCCCCCCACCGAGACGGGCAGCTGGGGATGTCTGCTCGCCCGCGTGGGAGGCCTGGGGCTTTGCTCCTACTCATGGGAGCAGAGGGGAGAGCCCAGGTGGGCATCGCACGGCCGCAAAGCTCCAGCTCTGCTCCTTCCTCATGGTTCCCACCGCCCGGAGGTATTTTGGACCCCCACCTCTGCTCCGCGGGAGATAAAGTTTCCAACAGCATTTCTCTCTGCCCAAATCAGAGGTGAAGGCACGTCAATTCTCTTAAAGAACTGTGGCAAGTTCATCACGGAGTGCCATGAAAATTTGTCACGCTGCTCCCTGGGGCCCTGCTCCTGGCTTGTAGCATCCTCTAAGGCAAATGTTATTCTTTTCATAATACATGACAAGCCAGCTGGTAATCTTTCCAGAATATCCAAGCCAGATGTCACTCTTTCCGTTGTATACAATGAGTTCGCAGTCAGTGGATGAGGCTCTAACTGCCAGGAATAAACCTTACTGGAACCAGCCCATGGCTTCTCAGATTTCTGCTTTTAAGTGCCTTGGCAAAAAGGAGATGGAGCCAAGTCCATCTTAGCAGAAACAGGAGGAATGTGTGCCAAACTGCTGGCTCGCAGCTCGAGGCACCAGGTGGGCTCGTCCAGTCCCTGCCTCGGTACGCCAGAGCCACGCAGGAGCACACGGGGCTGGCAGCTGGGGTCAGGAATGGGGACACAAGGGAGCTGCTGAGCATGGCCTCAGCCACTGCTGCTTCCCTGAAGGGCCTCCAGGACAAACCCCCAGGACATATATCCCTCCCTTCCATGGCAGGACCTGCATTTTTCATTTTAGGTGCTCTCCAGCCCCTCTGCAAGGTCCTTGAACTGGGGCATTGGGCCGGGGCACTTGCCCAGGACCCCAGTGTGGTTTCATTCTGGGAGCTGGAGCATCGCTGCAGGGACCATCCCATCTGTTCCCGGCAGCTAACTCCTCTCCTTGCCTTGTTATCACGCAGGAATTCAGCAGCAGCTTGCCAGCGAGACACCTTCACTCTGACATTAGAAATTACCTGCACAGTGTAGGATTTCAGATCTCTTTTTTTTTTTTTCCCACTTGTTGGTACGTTGCAATTTTTAAGCAGAAAAATCCCCAGAACAGATGCAAGGTGCCTAATTGGGTGCTAATTGTTCCCATCACCACATGCCTATAAGTCCAAGCCTGGTGCTGGTGATAACTCTCTACCCATCAAAGCGAACAGCATCAGGCTCTCGAATATTTCATGCAGAAAATGTCCGAGATGCAGAGATTACTCAAGACATGTTTTTCACAGGCAATTTACAGGGACCAAGGAAAAATGGCTTTAATAGACACCAGCACGGAGAGGCAGCTCAGAAAAAACACCTGCCCCCCCCGCAGTACAGTCAATGTTCAAGAAGCTGCGACAACACGCAAAGCCCAGCAAGACATAAACCCCCCCCCGTGCCCGCTGGGTGCCCTCCTCCCAGCTCGCTCGTCCTGCTGGCGATGAACGCGTTTGAAGCCAGGAGATGCAGAGATAAAAAACTGAGCCTCCAACAACTAGAGTGGTGTGGCTGGGTAATGCAATGAGGCGTGGGGATGGGCATCGGCTAAAGGAACGAGAGAGAAGCCAGAGCAGAACTCCACTTCTCTGGATGACCCTCTACAAGAGCTAGGAAATAGTTCACAGGGGAAAAAGAGATGGATGGAAATACTTGTTTTCTCCAGGAAAAGTTATCGGCCAACTTGGAGACTGACGTTGCCTGCTCTGGTATGAAGCAGCAGGGCTTTATACTTGATTTTAGTGAGAATCGCATCTCCTCTGCAGCTCTGGACCATAAGCGCTGGCACCTGTAACCAGCCCAAAGCTGCCCAGGGAGATGGGGACAGCAGGAAAGAGGCAAGGAGAACAAACTGGAGGGAAGCAAATGAGAAACCCCAAATTACAGAGTAAGAAGAGCTAAGCTAGCAAGAGAAAAAGAAAATGAAGGCAGACAGACAAACGGCTAGGTTGGAAGCTGTTAATTAAGAAGTTTAGTTATCCGGATGTGTTTTAGGACACTGCGTTTTGATTCATCACAGATAAGAGCAGTTGAATGATTTTTTTTTTATCCTCTTGCCTATGTTCAAACCCTATCATTACCCGGTAAGAGAAGGGAAGAATTAAACACACGCATCATTTGATTTTAATTGAAGGACTGTTCTATTTCATTGAACTGCTAACTAAGCCGAACAGGAGATTGTGTTTACATAAGCAAACCCTGAGTCAGTATAGACTTGCTGTCACATTAAGTCAATACTTATGAAGGCTCTCTATTTAATTATTCAGTGTGAATTGACTTATTATTGCGTTAAGAGTGTGGGTAGCCTTGAGAAAGGTGGCCCCGGAGCTGAGATCGCTCCCAGCAGCCTCTGCACATGGGTGCCCATGGGGTCCCAGGGGAGAGGTACCCCAACTGCCTCCTCTGTCCTCCCCGTTCTTCCCTTTGGAGGGAAGCCAAAGCCACCAACCTGTGCAGATTTGATATTTTAGGCCCAATTTGGATGTTTGCCCCGCAGGTTCTTGCAGCCCTGCTGCAGCCACCCACCTTGGGGACCCCATCGACCATACCCTGTCCCCCCCTTGGGACACCAGCACTGCTCCCCTCTGCCGCTGCTGGAGCTGCTGAGAAATCCAGGAGCATTTTTCCCTCCTCCTACTCCTCCTCCCCAAACGCAGACAGCTGAGCCGCACTTCTGAGCTGCTCTCATTACGTGGCGTAATGAGAAAGTTGAGCTGCCGTGCTGCTGTTTATCAAGGAAACATCCATTATAGGTGGCACTTTGTGCTAAACAAAGGGCGTGAAGGCGAGGATGTGAGTTTAAAAGAAAGCATTTTGTTCCCGTGTTTGGTGTTTAATTGATACGGAGCCAAGCCTCCCTCATGGGCTGTCCCCTCCCCAGGGCATCGCTCAGGAGTTGGCTCCACAATCACAGCCGAAATGAGATTATTTCCAGCCCTGTTCTGCAAAAATGAACCTCACCACCACACACAGACACAGGGGTCCTGCTAGGAGCTGGACAAGATCCATCCCTCCCTCCCACCACAAACACTGCCTGAAATACGCTGAAAAATAGAGAAAACTCAGGAAAATGAACTGCCACCCTGCCTTTGGATGCTGAGGAGCTACAGCCAGTGGAGGCTGGGAAATTCTTCAGCACCAGCATCAGTGAAGCATATAAGACCAGATTATTTGTGTTCCCGACTTGCTGATGCAAGATGAAAAATATAGCAAACTGCAGCTGCTGAAATCAGCTCTTTTTTTCCCTCTCCTTCCCTTTCCCCTTAGCTGAGGTTAGTGTTTTGCAAAAGGTTTTTATATTCTGGGAGCTAAAACCTGTCCGTTGCAATCAGACACAAAGCTCAGGGAGTTTGTCAGGCTCCTCCACTGTGCCGGGAAAAGCTTCCAGCACAAAAAGCCGCACAAATTGCAGCGATCTGGCCTTGATTGCGCCCCGCTCTCGTGGCCGGGAGCTGGGCCTGGGGACCGGGCACCTCGTGGAGGGGTTTTGTGGCTTCACAGCTGCTCCTACAAGGAGCATCCCCACACACCCAGCTCGGCGCTGACCGCTGCGAGATGCAGAGGAAATCTCCCCATAAAGGCACATCCCTGCACAGAGGGATCTTGGCAGCAGCTTCTTGCCGATGCTTTATTTCTAGAGGCAGAGGAGAGGCAGGGAGAGCGGAGCCCCCAGTGCCAGCCCTGCAGACCACTCCCCACCTGCAAAACCAGCCCAGAGCCACCTGGCAAAGGGGACACCAAAAAAAACAACCTGCCTGGATGCAAACCCCCACAGAGCCAGGGCACCCGCTGGGAGCAGGTGAAATGAGGCTGGGGGCTTTCAGAGCAAGGGTCTCCAGGGAAGAAGCACAGAGATGGAGAGGGGAGGACAGAGGAGCAGGGGCAGCATGGCAGGGAGGAGACCCCAGGCTGAAACAGCAGCAGGGCAATAAAATGCATCCCACGTATGCATGCCTGCTCACGGGGAACGCACAGTGCACACAGCCTCTGCCAGAGCTGTTCCCATCCCAAATACCAGGGCTGAAAAAGCCAGGCCCTCTCTCACTTGTAAAGAAGCATCAGTAGAGAAAAAAAATTCTTCCTTTTCTTTTTTTTTTTCCCTGCTGGCCTCCAGGGAGGGAGCTCAGCTCAGGTGCAGGCACCGTTCGCCCCGAATAGGTCACTGCTTTTAAACACTTTTGCAGCTGCAAAACCAAGGAGGTCAAGTGAGCTGCCGGAGCGTGTCAGCATCCCCAGCATCCCTGGGCTCCCCGCCGCAGGCTCTTAACCCTTCTTGTGCTCTGGTGCTGTGGCCTGGTTAATGCAGCTGCTTGTGACAAGGGGTTTGAGCCTTGGGGAGCACCCCTGAGCCCCCTCCAGGGCAGAGGGGACAGGATGGGACCTCCTTGCAAGCCCAGGTCACAGTGCATCCATGCACAGCCCTGCATTGGTCCCATTGTGGGGAGAAAACAGCCGAGATCAAGGCACAGCTCTGCACACCAATACCCAAAGCTGGATCCATAAATAAATGCTGGCTTTGGGGCACCTCTCCCCAGCCAGGCACCATCCATGTTGCTGCTGGAAAATGCATTTCCCCCATGGAGGAACCAGCCAAAGATGCTGCTAACACAGGTTATTCCCCTCCACGAGCTGGGTGCATCCGCAGCATTTAATGCCTGGGCAAGCATCTCCCGCTGACGGAGAGGTGCTGCCATTAATTTGGCCGCAACTCTGCACAGCCCTGATATCTTTTATTCATAGACATTGGCGTATTGTATTACTTTTTGATAAAAAGCCACATTCCCACACTTCAAACGCAGTCGCTCACAGCCGGAGGAGGACCTGAAGCGCTGTTATTTACTTTGCCGCTAGGCTGTGGGAACCTCCATCACCTTGATGGCAAGAAGACCCTCCTTCTCATGGGAAACTTATTCTTTACGAGGCTGATCTGGACCCTGGAGGGTGACAGGAGTTGTTTTTTTTTTTCCTGTATGAATAATGAGTTTCATAATAGAGAAAAAGCCTGATCTCCCCTGACTTCGCTTCACCACAGGGAGAACAGCGCATTGTGCCGGTGATGAAGTTTCGCTGTGGATGCTGAAAGCACACCGAGGGATTTTGCTGGGCGTGGGTGCCCCTGCTGCCGCGGAACCTTTGTGCATTTGTCCTCCCCATGGGCTGGGGAGACAGAGCAGAAGCCCCAGTGCCTGCAAACCACACGCAGCCCTGCACAAACCCATGGACTCACCCTGCAACAAGGAGGGACCGAGCTCAAGGCCACCTCCCAGCACCCAAACCCCTCCACGAGCAGCCAGAAACCATTATCCTGCCCCATTTTACACTGCACGGAATAAAGCCGGGTTGCTGGAGGATACCCAGCGGGCGAGTGCCACGCAGAGCTGGGAGGACACAAAAGCCTCAGGGCAACCAATAAACACGAAAAAGAGCCATGCAACGAGAGCATGCTGCAACCACAGCCGTGGCCCCAGGCAAAACCCCCTCCGGCACCGCGCGCAGCGCCTACCGGCAGAGGTGGTCCGCCCGGCACACGTTGCGCAGGTCCAGGCAGTTGGGCTTGTACTTGTCCTCGTAGGAGCAGGAGGGGACGATGGTTTGCCGCCGGCGCTCGGCGCAAGCCTGGTCCTTGCAGGAGCAGAAGAGGAGGCGGTAGGTGTACTCGCTGGGCACGCGGTCGAAGAACTGGCGCAGGGCTTTGTGGCACCTCCGCCGGCTGCAGTGCTCGGTGGCCGAGATCTCCTTGCTGCAGGTGGAGATGTAGCCCGAGCGCAGCCGCTTGCAGTTGTCGTTCAGGTTGCAGGCTTTGGCCGCGTCGAGGCAGTGGTTGCTTTTGGAATTGGTGGCGGGATCCATTCCTGCCCGGAGAGCGAGAGGGGGAGAAGAGGTGAGCCCGGCCCCAAGGGACACAGAGCTGCTGGGGACGTGTCCTCAAGCTGGGAGCTGACACCAGGAAGGGGCTGGCACCGCCGCCAGCATGGGCTTGGCCTGTCCCTGCTGTGCTGGAGGTGGGGAGGGGATGCGCTGCCGCCGCTCCCCCCCACTTTCACCCCCTGCATGATCTGGAGGTCTCAGCACGGAAAGGGTTCACGCACACCAAGCGCACAAGGGTCAAACCATCCTCAGTGCATAATTCGTGCCATGAATTTGCAACTTTTTTTTTCTCTAGCCAATTATTCAAAGAATAATTATTAATTATTCAGCCTGCTCCACAGCAGAATAATCTGCTGAGCTGCACAGGGCCCAGCCAGCCCCCACACCCCCTCCTGGGGCTCCCCAAAACCGGGTCACCCCCAGCTGTGCCCCCAGCGGGCTGAGCCCTGCCCTGGCAGGGACAATGGGGACAGAGCTGCCACCAGAGCTGGGCACTGGCCGTATCCTGCATCTGCCCTGGGAATCCCAGCCGTCAGCAAATAAAGCAGCTGGGGGAGAGGACGGACAGTGCCAAACCACCGAGCGGGAACAAGCGCTGAATTTTTTTTTTGTCAAAATGATGAATTGCCCTTGGCAGGCCAGGTGCTATTTTAAAAGTCACCTGACTGCACCAGCAATTTCTTCCCTAATTTCCTCTCCTTTGCAGCCCAGCCAATTTTGTGGATTCTTCCATTGTCTCCTGGTTTCCACTGGCAAAGACAAATGACAGCACTGAGGAGGGTTTCCTACCAGGCGTATTTGTAAGGCCCTGGTAATTAGCAAATGGCAATCAGCTGCCCTGGGGAGCATGGTTCCCCCTCCTTGCTTTGCTTCCCCCAGTGAAGCGATGCCCATGGCCCTGCTGCCACCCAGGGCATGCGGGAGCTGGCCCTGCAGGTGAGGAGCATTTTGGGGGCACCGCTTGCAGCACAGGACCCAACTTGGTCTCATTTTCCCTCAGTCTTGTCAAATTTGACTTGAGCATCCCAGCCTGGAGCACCTGCGAGCAGCAATGCCTGCACTCACAGGTCCCAGTTAAAAGACGAAGCCTGACCCCTCCCCAGTTTTGTCCCATGCAACCCCCCAGCTCCCACCCCACATCCCGCTGCAGTGGGGGTGCTGCAAGCCCCAACCCCCCCAAACACACCCACCCGCACCCCTGGGGGAAGCTGCCCTGACCATGTCATCAGACACGTCGTCTGTGCGATTAATGCCCCGCGTGGAGCTCTACCATGGGAGCCGAGACGGGGAGCTCGATACAACATGCGTAAAGCGAACACTTCTTAGGACATATGATTTATAAGTAGATCTGCCTTGAAAAATAGTGCAAGAGGCAAGAAAGACGTCTGAGCCAAGGGAGACATTTTAGCTGGGGGGTGATAGGAGTAAAGCTGTGAGAGGGGGAGAAAGGAGTGAGGACAAGTCCTCCCGGGCTTGGCACCCTCCTGTGCAGCCCCAAAGAGGGGACAGGGCAGGAATTTGGCCACAGGAGCCCCCCAGCCCGGCAGTGCTACGGGGTCTCTCCAGCCGCGGGCTGAGGATGGAGACAGCTCATGACACTGATGTCAGGGGCGCAGGAGGGGACAAGGTATTTGAAGAGGATGGGGGAGCACGGCTCTCCTTTCTGCTGGTCCAGACCAGCTTCTGGCTCTGCGGTGGGATGCACGGAGCCTTCTCTGCACCCGGTAGCTCTCCAGCACAAGCACGGGATCTATGCAAAGTGCCGGCTTTCTGTCTAATCCTCCCCAGCGTTGCGCCTGCACTGCCCCAGACCTGCAGGGACCTGGATGCATTTTAATAGAGCTGATGCTTGAGAGCGCAGGGTTTCTGGGGAGCTCATTAATAAAGCACAAGCATGAAAATTTCATGAGGCGGGAAGGAAACGGAGGCCAAGGAGCTTTGGGAGCACCAGGAGTGGCGGTGCCACCAGCTGTCCCCTCGACAGGCTCAGCCTGGCCTCCCGGAGCAGGACGGGGGGGGGGCAGAGGAGGAGGAGGGTGATGGGGAAGGCAGCGCTGCTTTGTGCCGGGCAGCGTGGGCTGAGCCTGGGCACCTGGTGCCCCCCGCTCCTCGGGTGCCGGCCCCTGTGCTTCCCAAGCAAGGCGCTGAGCCCGACCGGGAGCCGTGCAAGCAGAGCTGCTGCAAACCCTGGCACCGACACGGGCTCCCCACACAGCCCTGGGCGAGCCACTTGATCTCACTGCTCCAGTTCCCCCGCCTGCCAGAACCCAAAGCTGAGGCTCTCCCTTCTTCCCCGCGCCTGCCTCCTCCACGCTGGCTGCCGTTTCTGCAGGGCGCTGTGCAGGCTTTGCGAGGCTCTCGTTTTGCACCGGGCATCCTCGCCGCCAGCCCGGGATGCTCCGCGCTGCCCCGTGCAGCACAGCGGGCTCAGCGCTGGCTCGCGGTGCCCCCAGCCTCCTGCTCCCCCCGTGCTGCCCAGCCAGGGCGCAAGCAACCGGAGCCCAGCCGTGAGCATCGCCTCCCTCCCTTCCTTCTGGCAAGGTAACGTAATCCCCCCGCTATCCCCACAGGCAATTAACAGCGCGCCGGCTCAGCCTTGTTATCCAGAAACAACAGTAACAGCTCATTCGCTTCAACCGCTTGGGCTGCGGGGCAGGGCTGGGGCTCCCGGGGGGCAGGCGCTCCCCTCACCCCCAGCCTTGCTCAAGCCCCGCACGAGGGGGACAGAGACGGGCTGGAGGAAGCAGCGAGGCCACCCCCATGGCCACGGCACACCTGCGGAGCGTAACACCCCATTCCCCCTTCCCCAAAAGCCAGCGAGGCTCCCTTCTCCTCTCGCTTTGCTTTTATGAATAAATCAACCCATGAGCATTTAATCCCCCACTCCAGACACTCTGCTTTTCATACTTTCCAGCAGCTAAAATATTTCCTTGACGAGAATGTAATCCAAAGAGGCGTGCGGGAGACGGGAGGGGGTGGCATCGTCATCCTGAACCAGCGCTGAGCTCCCCGCAGGCGGCCGTGCCGACGTGCTCCAGGAGCCCAAACCCGGTTGGTGACGGCTGCAAGGGGCCCCTCCAGGGCGCACCCACCGAGTCGGGGCAGGGTGCATGGCCAGGGGTGCCATGGGGTGCGCAGGGCTCCCCGAAATCGCCGGCTGGCTCTCGGGGAAAGGGTTAAGAGGAGAAAGAGCAGGGAGAAGCCAAGGCATCGCTGACCTAATTCAGAAGAGGGGTGGCAGCAGCACCGAGGGTTGTCATGGAAATAGATGGCAAAAAAGAAGTTCCTAATGGACCATGGTGGGGTTTGGGTTCCCGAGAGGAGGGCGTAGGGCACAGAGATGCTCCCAGGGGCTCTGCTCTCTCCGAGCAGCATCCCAGGGCTCAGCTCCAGGCCAGCGGCCCCAGGGAGGGACAAACAGGGTCCCCCCCAGCCGCCAAGGCCACAGACAGGGCATCCCTGTGCTCCCAGAGCTTCCAGAGGACAAAGGGCTTTTCATGCAGCGACCGACGGGCAGCGGGAGGCTCTGGGCCCCCTCCAAGCCTCTCCCCCCTCCTCCACCTAATGCCACGACACGAGGGGACACGGCAAGACAAACGAGTGACTTACAGGCCCCGCAGCCCACCTTCTCTATTTATTATTTGCCTACGGTTGGAGGCAGCCGAGTCCAAATGGTACAAACCTAAATCACAGCCCGGGGGGGACACGAAGCGCGGGGAGCAGGATGCTGGCGGTGGCTCTGCCGTCACCGCGGGCAGGGTCGGCAGCGGCCGACGCCCAAGGGAGATGGAGCAGAAGCGGGCAGGGGAGCTTTCCATCGGGGCAAGGGTGGGCTGGGGGAGCGATGGACAGAACCGCGAGGGAGGGAGCTGCAGGGTTTCACTGCCAGGGAGCTCGGCTGCAGGTTCATATTCGCGGGCAGGAGGAGATAAACCAGCGGAAGCATGTTGCTTTTATTACCTGAGAAAATTGAAGCAAGTCTGAATATATCAGAGAGACGAGAGGTGACCGGCTCATAGGGGGAAGCTTCATAAAATTCTTCTCCTGGAGTGGGAGGGAAGAAAGAGAAGGGGAACAGAAAGCAAATTAAAAGACCGCAGTGAGCGAGCGCAGCCGCGCCGGGCATCCCCTCCCACCGCCGGGCACGGCCACCTTCGGCTGGGGAAAAGGCGTCGGAGGCCCTGCAAGGCCAGGCAGAGCCCGCTTTGGCCCCGCTCAGGTTAATTCCCGCTGGCTGCCGGCAGCTGCCTGATGTCCAGGTCCTGCCGCGAGCTCGGCTCCTCGCTCGAGTCGAGTTTGGCTGAGGCCGCTCTCAAAGTGACCTCCGCAGTTCAGCGAATTCCCATGCCAAGGGTCAGCGTTCCGCGGATACGGCCGCAGCGCGCGGGCCAGCTGCGAGCTGGAGGTTTTAGGGTCTGTACTCAACGCCGGATTTATTTCTTTATTTTTTAATGACAAAAGCATTTCCTTAAAAAAAACACTGTAAAAAATGTTTTCCGCTCTGCTCTGCCTCTGATGCACTTTGGAAAAATGGAAATATTACAGCCATTATTCCTGGGGTGTGGGGGTGCCCTGGCCAGAGAAGCTCAGCATTTCAGCACCAGAGCATCCCCACCACCAACCTACCCGCCCTGCACTCCTATGGGGTTTCGCCAGTCACCATCCCCACCTCCCGGAGGAAAGCCGGGCGCAGTCCGCCCGCACCCAGGCTGGAGCCAGCCCCGCTCCTCCCACCCCGACCAAAGCGCAAACCCGCGGGCTTTTGCTACGCGCAACTCCAGAAAAAGCTGATTTCAGGAGGGCCAGCCACAGCTCCCAGGAGAGGAAGCGCTCTCCTCAAACCCCATCAGCCACAAGATAATAATAATAATAATAATAATAATAAAAAGATTATATATTAAAAAATATATAAAAATAAATCAATGGCCGGACCTGGAAAGCCCCGGCCAGAGGCTGAGCAGCAGCCCGGAGCATCGATTTCCACCGCGCCTGGCGGCCCTTTGGGCAGGATCCTGCCCCCCCGGCAGCTCCCACCACTGCAGCCCCCGCTTGCTCCACCCGGATATTATTAGCCCGAGGCAGCAGCGTTTATCCCATGTAATTAAGGAACCACTTGAAGTGCTGGAAAACAAGCTCCCGAAGAGGCCGGGAGGGATGTGGGAGGGCGCGAACCCAGCCCAGCAGCTCCTCAGCGCTGTTCCTCGGGAATTTCGGGAGGGCAGAGCCAGGAGGGGACATGGGGAGGCCCCAGCTGGGGCCATCTCCAGTGGCCGTGGGTTTCCAGCCCTGTGCTCAGGGTGACGCTGGGTGATGCCACGTGGGGGCAAGAGCCCCCACCAGGGTCAGGGAGGGCTCCTGGTGCCGCTGCTGATGGCTGGGAAGGAAACACGCTCCGGGCAGCGCATCGTCCCGTTGTGCTGGGTTTCCTAATGCTCCGATGACAAATAGCACCTTTATTAAAGTGCATTTAGGAAACACTGTAACCTCCCGGTATATTGCTTTGCCAATGCAATAAATAATTAAATACTAGCTGAACCCTGCTGCTTGCTAGGAAAATTACTGAGCATTAAAAGGGCAGTGGACTTTTCTTGAGCTCACTGAGATGCAATTAACCTCCAGAAACGAGGCTGGAGTGAAAGCAGCCCTCCTTAATGGCAGGGGCTGCCTCACTCCTGCAGCCGGAGGGCTGGATGGAGGACGGCCGGGGCACAACATCCTTGCTAAAGGCATGAGGTCAGGGTCTGCCTTGGGCTCCTCATGGCTCTCACACTCGATGGTTTATGCACATTAAAGCTACGAGCCAAGCCGCTGGATCTCCCCAGAGTCTCCACCTCTCCTTCAGATCTGGTAAAAGCTTTTCCCACCACCTCCTCCTCCAAGCGCAGGTCCTGGAGCACCCGTCAGGCACTAAAGCTCCCTTCATTCGTGTCTGCAAAGCCCTCTGAAAGTGCCGAATGAAGGCTGCTAATGAGAGGCAGAGAACAATTAAGCAGTAATTCCTGCTCTGGGATGGTCTGGGGGTTCACTCATCCCTGAGCTGACCCAGATTTGAAGGCAACTTCAGCAGGGCTCGCTGCAGGGGCTGCGTGCTTGGGCACAAGCCCCCCACACCCTCATCCCAGCCACTGAAGCCTCCCAGCGTCACCCCCCTGCCCTATCCCTTCAATCCCAGCTCCTGTGGGTGGGCAGAGCCCTGTGCCCACCGCGGGAATGGCTGCAGGCTCTGCCAGGGAGGGATGCTCTGCCCTCTGCCAGGGAGGGCTGCTCCTCTGTGGTCTGTAAAATGCACCTCGTCCCCTGCCCTCAGCTCAAGGAGGTGGCTTTAAGCCAGGACGATCAAACTGCAGAGGACCAGGCATTTTTACAGGCCCAGATCATCGGTGGAAATGGGGCCAAGCTGCCAGCACACGCGGTGCCGCAGGTGCCTGCACACAGGCTGCTGCTGCCTGGCCGAGTGCATGCCCTTGTGCTGACCATGCCACGACCCGGTGGCTCTGGTACAGGCATTTTGCACAAGCTGAAGCCAGATTTAAGAGCTTCCATGCACAGAGCCAGCTGTAAGCCCGTTAGAGGGATCTAAACTCTAAAACTGATGCTGGCCCTGCTCCCCAGCAGCCTGGCAGAGCTGTGCAGGGTTGGCAGGCACAGGCAGAGCCCACCCAGCAGCAGAGCAGCAGCCCCGGCCCCAGCTGAGCCCCTCGCTGCCGGTTCCTCCCTCCCGAACCAGTTCCCAGCCCCTCTGCAGCCCTGGACCCGCAGCAGGAGCCAGCCGGGCGATGGGGCAGCCCCAGCCCCAGCAATGCCCTTGCAGAGGGGCGAGGGGCCGTGGGGGGGGGCCTGCAGGCAATAGATAATCCTGCCTTTGATGAACAAACCAGTCCCAGCCCAGCAAAATCCAATTTCAATTACCTGCGCTGCTCCAGCCCCTGATTTACTCCTCCACCAGGCTGCAATTACGGCAGCCCCTGGAGCATTGCCCCTGCACGGTGAGATCCCAGCGAGCCCACCCTGCTCCCGGCCCTCCTGGAGCAAGGACTGGCAGGTTCTGGGGGGCACCGAGGGGGCAGCAACAACCTCTGCACCCCAAGGGGATCCCCATGGGCCCCGCGGTGCTGCGAAGACTTTGGTACCAGTCCTGGGGCCACTGGAAAGGGCAGACAGAAGGGAAAGGGCTGAATGCTCTCAGGAAACCCCCTCCTACCCTCTTTCTTCGCAGACCTCAGACCACTTTAGTGCCTTTAAAATGGGAACAGGAGTCATGGGGTTTGCCCAAAACCACAGGAAAAAGCCCCCATTTCCTCCAGCATTCACGGCAGATGAGGGCCTGGAGCAGCCGCCCTTGCTTCAAGCAGTCGCTGCAGAGGAGAGCGGTCTCCCCGCGCCCCCCCAGGCTCTCGCAGGGGGGAACGGGGCGGGAAGCAGCCTGCAGACACGGCTCACACGTCGGGAACAACCCCCCCGACCTGCGTACCCCAGGGACCCGATTCACGGCCAAGAGGGAGGGAGCGGCTGGAGAGGAGCCCCGCGCCCACGCTCAGCCACGGCACGCCGGATCTGCCGCGACAGCAATCGGCCGTGGCTGCCAACGCAGCCCCCGAGCCCGTTTCCCCCTTGCCCCACGCCCGGGGGCTCATCGCTCCCATCCCACCCCTCGCCAGCATCCGCCCCGCAGCCCCCAGCCCCGTACCTTCGGTCAGCCCGAGGTGTATACTCCAGTAGATCTGAAGGCACTGAAGCTCCTTCTTCATGCCCCGCTTGCAGCGGCAGTCGTAGAGCGGGCTCTCCTGCAGCACCTCCAGGGCGGCCTGGCACTCCTTGTTGGCCAGCATGGTGTTCCTGTCGCGCCCCGCCAGGCACTGCCGCAGCGTGCGGTACCGGGAGCTGCAGCTGGATTCGGCCGCGCACAGCTCGTTGGCTCGCACGCAGTCCACGGGCGCCCGCCAGCCCTGCGGGTCCTGCCCGGGGGGGGACGGGGGGCCGGCCAGCGAGCGGACGGTCTCATCTGGGCGAGGGGCGGCGGGAGGAGAGAGGAGGGCAGAGAGAGGTGAGGGGGGCTTGGGTGGGGAGAACCCCTTGCCTGGTGCCCCCTCCCCAAGACCCCCGCCCAGCTGCTCCGTGGCACGGTGCCCTGCCCGTGCATGCTTGGACAGGTGGCTCGGTGCAGCCGGGTGCAGGAAAAAGTGCCGACCCCTTCCCAAAAACCGAGGAGAGCTGCAAGCAGCCTTCACAGCAGGCAGTGCCCCCGCTCCTCCCGTGCACCTGTCTGCTGCTCTCAGCCCCTCCGAAACCACGCACCGCTCCGGAGAGGGAGCGCGTCCTTGCACCGCTCCCAAACCCTGCCTGGAGGTGTCCCCAAGCGCAGCCCCACCGGGGGCTGTGAAACGCGGCCACATTCAGCGGGTGGCCTGGAAAGGCAGCGGGGCAGCACGCGGGACGCCTGCCCCACAGGGCGCTGCCGTGCCCCGAGGCGTGGGGAGGGGACAGGACGGGGTTAACGGAGTCGCGTGAGGACGCGGGCCTCGCTGTTCCTCGTTAGAAGCAAACAGCAAAGGAACAACCACGGCGTGTTTCCAGCCCTGGTGCGCAGCGGAGATGAGCCTCCGCACATGACCTCTCCAGAGTCAGGGGAAACAGCAAGCCGGTCCAAACTCTCCGTGCGCATGGCTGTTTGGGTTTCAGTTTGCGGCTCATCGTTTGCAGCCCTGCCATGGGATTTTTAGGGCATCTGACTCATGGGTTTTGAGTGCTCGGGCTTGGCAGGGCTGCGCATTGGCCTTCCCCCGGCACGGCCTCCTGCCCGCCCCCCGAAGGCGGCCGTGGTCCAGCTCCTGCCCCTGGCCTCTCCTCGGGCCCTGCCGTGGCCACCAGCCCCGTGCTCTCCTCTTCCTGCCTGCTGCTCCCGGAGCTCTCACGTTATTTCCATCCCTTGGCCACTGTTTTTTTGCTTTCCAAAAAATTCTCATCATCCAGCTGAACCCCAGGCATGGTGACTGTCCCATCGCGGGTGCATGGGGAAGGGAGACAGGCTGCAACGGCACTGCTGGTCCCCAGCGGAGCGATGGGGACAGGGAGGGGACTGCAGAGCCCCCACCACTCCTGAACCCCCATCTGCAAGCTTGCAATCACAGGCAGGGAACACCGTGGAGCAGCAAAGATGGGCACGATGGGACCTGCGGGGCATCCTCAGCCATCCCCGGGGGGTGATGCACAGGGACACCCCAATTCGTGCAACCCCACCACAAGCCAAGGCGCCTGCTCACCCCATCAGTACCCGCTGTGCCATGGGGAGCAGCTTTGGGAATGGCAAATGTCAGCCTCCAGCTCCAAACCCCTTTTCCTCTCCGTGGCTGCTTGGCCGGGTACGGCGTGGGGACAGTGACACCTACAGGCATGTGACAAGGGCCACCCATGTCCCCCCACCCACCGGGCCATGCAGGCAGCTCCACGCAGGCAGGGCTCGTCCCCTGCCACCGCCTCCTGCATGCCACGGGAGCCAGCAGCCACGCATGCCTCTGACTGCCTCGCCGGAGAGGAGAGGGGACACTGGGGGCTTGGGTGGCTCTGCAGGAGGGACAGGGCGATGCCGGGCTGGGATGGGCAACGGCCCTGGTGGAAGCACCTCCGCTGCCTGCTGTCAGGCCAAGGAACCATCCCGTCCTCCTGGGATTCTGCTGACGTCCCCAGAAGAACATCGCTGTGTTTGGAGAGGTCTGAAGGGTGTCCAGGTGAGCAGGAGCAGCCACAGGGCCCTCCATCCATGTTAGATCCAATGTGGGGGGGCAGATGTCCCCTGCCATGGCTCTCCTTGGCCTTTCAGGATTATATTCCACATGGGAAGCGGGCAGGATCCATGCGCGGCGGGGGAGAAGCTGGCATTCCCAAATGCTCCCCAGGAGAGAAATGCAAGCTCTTCGCCACGAGACGGATGAAGCTGTGGTGCTCGGAGTAGACAGGGGCCAGCTCTGCATCTCTGCACATTGGGAAACCACACCTTGAACCGCTCCTGCTGCAGCCGCAGGCTCCGGGGCCATCGGCTCCCAGACACGCAGAGCCGGCCCCACTCGGTGCCGTGCCATTTCTCCTCGCTCAGCCCGGCTGCACATCCCTCTGGCTCCAGCCCCAAGCTCCCTGGCCTGAGCAAGCCCAGAGCTCAGCTCCAATTCGTGCTTCTGCTGACGCCACGAAGCCTTTTTGCACGCCCTTCCCGAAGCGTGGTCCGAAGCCTCTCCTCCAGCCGTGCTCCCGTCTCCTCTCCTCCCAGGCAGGGTCGGCAGGTGCTGGGAGGGTGCATGGAAGGGAGACAGCCTTGCTCTGATGCAAAAGGCGCTGGAGCACGCAGAGCATCCTCACGAGGGGCCCAGCACCCTCGGTGGCATGGTGCTGGGGTGGGCACTTGCTCGTGCCGGGGTGGGAAGCCCAACAGTAAATCCACCCACCGGGGAGCCGGCAGGGACGCGTGGCGGCGAGCTGGCCCCGTCCCCACCTCCCTGCTTGGGCACGGCAGCCACCACCTTGCTTCCATGGCCTTGCACAGCCCCAGGGCACAGCCCCGAGGAGATTCCCGCTGCCATCTCCTCTGGGCAGAGAGCAGGGGGCTGCTGTGCATCCCTGGGCCAGGAGGGAGCCTGCAGCCTGCACCGCGCCCAAGCTGCGAATGCCACCAACACCCCGGAGCACGGCACGAAGCTGTCCTGCTGCAGGAGGAAGGGCAGAAGCAGCCCAGATCTTTCCCCCAGATCCAGCAACATGCTCAGCCCTGGCTGCTCCGGCCGGCACAGTGTTATGTCCTGGGACCCGCGGCACTGCCAGGTCAGGCAAAGCCCCCTGTGGGGGTGTGAGGTGGGGTCTGGACGGAGGGGCAGGCTGGGTCTTTATTCTACCCAAACCAAATTGCCTCGCGGACACACGCTCGCTAAATTCATATCAGTAAAACATCTGCAGAGAATTTAAACCTAATGCTCAGCGGTATCAGGGGTGTCGGAGCACAGCACGGATTTGCAGGCAGATGCACAAGCCTCCGCCAGCCAGCCAGCAAACAACGCGATGGCCCGCGTTCCTCTCGCTCCCGCGGCTTCCCCGGCAGCATGAGGCTATGTAGCCGCTTTTCTCCGCTAGCTGTAAGGCATGTTTCCTTCCACTGGTCATGCCAGAGACCTTTGGACACAGGCAGCTTTAAAAGGTAAATATTTATCCTCACAACTTGACTGAAGAAAAAAGAATTGCTAAAGAACATGCAGCCTCCCAGCCTTGCCGCTGTGGTAGCAATTGCGTTATCCCAACCGAAAGGGATTTTTTGACTCTCCAGGAAGAAAAGCCCTGATGTTAAGAGCTGGGCTTCCTCCCTGCCCGGCCCCGCCACACACCCAGGAAGCCCCTGGGGCGCGGGGAAGGGGGGCAGAGGGTCTGGCTTTTGTGCAGCGTCCCCGGCGAGGTGAACGGACCGCGGCTGGGATGCCCTAGGTGGAGCATCCTGGAGGTCCCTGCCCTCTTGAAGCTCGCTCGTTAGACACGCACCAGCGAGTCGGACATGCATACCAATGGCCAGCAGCTGTCTGCCCCCCCAGCCAGCCCCCGCCTTGCCCCCAGACCTCTCTTGTGCTAGCTCAGAAGGCTCCTGCCCCCCTGCTCTGACACTCCCTGGCAGGTCACCCCAAATTGGAGCTCAGCCCCTGACCACTCAGACCTGCATCCCACCCCACACAGCAGCATGGGGGGAACCAGACCCCCTCACCATGTCACTCCTTCCCCTCCACAGCCAGCTAAGCACAGGCAGGATTGCATCAGGGAGCAACAGAGAGGAAGAGCACGTGCCCCCCTTCATCCAGGGCGCTGAGCATCCCCAGAGGTGCTGAGCGCCCTGCACAGGGTGGGTCCTCTGCCTGCCAACCCCAGTCCTGCTCCATGGGGTGCTGGGTTGGGGGGTTTGTCCACCAGCCCTCAGGTCTCCCTCTGCAGCTCCCCGTCCCTTCTGCTCGGCCTCGCGGGCAGGGTTACGTTCCTGCAGCCGAGGCGAGCTCGGCGGAGTTTTTCCAGGCACTGGCTGCTGCAGCGGGCGCGGGATCGCACGCTCGCACGCACGCAGAGCCAGCGGGGTGCAGGCACTGCCGTCGCCGCAGCTGGAACACGCCACAGCACACGGCAGAGTCACAGTCCTACGTGCAGCAGGGCGGATTACTTGCCTCACGGGAGAAAAAGGGGACCTTTCTCATCTGCTTCCTTTTCACCCCATACCCACCACAGCCTCTGGCTTCCCCCCTTCCCCTCCTTTTCAGCCGTACCTTCCCCATCTCTGTAGGAGGCTGCCCTAGAAATGCTAAGCGTTCTTCCTGGCAGAGACAGAGCTCCTAAATAACTCGCACATGATCTAAAGCAACACGCACGAATTGCAACAGAGGGGACAGCGATTCCCCAAGCACCCACACATGCAATCAGCTCAACTTTCCGAACCGATTCTCCAAGCCGAGTTCAAAGCCACCAGCGGCAACAGGGGGACTGGAGGCACGGCAGCAGCGCACGAGGGGCGCTGGGAGGCTTTGGGGTGGGAGCCGGGGCGAGCAGCCTCCGAAATGCGAATCCGTACGGGCTGACGGGGGGGATCAGAGCCGCGCAGGGCTCCGCTGCCGCCCGCTGACGGCCGATCCCGCACGCTGCCTCGGGCACCGACCCCGCCGAGCGTCCCCGCCGTCGGGCTGGCCGTGCGGTGCCGTAGGGGGCTTCCGAGGGGGCGGCTGCGGTTCACCCCCGTTTTAGGCTTGATAGAGAATAGGAGGATAAACTTGCCCCTAGTTAAAATCCTGAATTGCGTTGTCTCGCCTCCTCATCCCCGTCCTGATCCGGACGAAGACGCAGCGGCGCTGAGCGCCGTCCCCGGCTCCAGCG
>VXAA01005292.1:1205644-1235490 GCA_013399115.1 Anseranas semipalmata
TGCGCAGCGCGGAGGGCAGCGCAGCCGCGGACGCCCTTCCGCCGCCCTTCCGCGGGGCAGGGGGCCGGGGGGGCTGCGCGCTGCCAGCTCGGCCGGGGAGCTCTCGCAGAGCCCCGGGTCTCCGTCCCCGTGTCCCTCCGTCCCCGTGTCCNTCCCTGCCTCTCTCCATCCTTCCATCCCTGCATCCCTCCATCCCTGTGTCCCTCCATCCCTCTATCCCTCCACCTCCACGCCCCTCCGTCCCCCCACAGCTGCACCTGCCTGTGCACAATGGGGGACCCTGGGGTGCCCCCCTCGAGCTGCTGCTGCTGCAGAGCCAAAGGCGAGCCCTCCCACTCCCCCCGGCTGCCTGGGACCTGCGCGCTCCCCAGCCCCAGCCCCTGCACTGCTCTGACCATGGGGATGGGGAGAGGGGGACGCGGCGGGCTGCAGGGAGGTGACCGGGCTGTCCCCGCATCAGAGAAATGCCACCAGCTGCCTGGGGGAGGGCAGCGGGGGAGCCCGACCAACCAAGGACCTACCAGCTCATCTCCGCTCCCCGTGCTGGGGCGTGTGGGAGGAATTGCACACGCACGTGTGCGCGCACACGCACACACACACACATCCAGCCGGGGGAATTATTCATTCATTCACGTCTGAGGCTCCGCAGACAGCACAGCTTCCCAGGCAGCTCAGCCCTTCCTGGTGCTCCCCCCGCTGCACCGCTGGTGTGTCTGGGGACGGGGTCACCTCCACCTCGACCCCTCTGCTGCCCCTTGCAAATGGCCAGGGTTCTGCAGAGGCGCGGTGCTTGCCTGTTTCTGGCTCTCCCGACCTCCTCCTCCTCCTCCCAGCCCTGTGCCAGTGGTGGAGCCTCTTGTCCCTCTCTCTGACATCTGTCCCAGCCCCATGCCTCCACATGGGGACATCCAGCAGCGGTTTTCCAGAGGGCCGGCTCCTCCACCAGCATGGCCAGGACCAGCAGCGTGGCCTTTCCCCATGTCCTCCAAGCCTGCTGTCCTCCCGAGCTCAGGAAATTTTCACTGGCTCAGGGTCAGGACCCTGCAAGTACCCGTGAAGGTCATGAGCAGCGCGGGCTCCGTTTGCCCCAGTGCGATAAGGGGCCCCCGGAGCAGGAGGGGGCTGAGGGGAGCAGCCCCCCTTTGCTAAGCCCCGTAGGCAGCGTGTGCCCAGCCTCCCCCTGTTCCCACAACCTTGCCACTGGCTCCCAGAGGCTGGCTCGCACGTTGCCTCTGCAAGCAGCATGCAGAATCATGCTGCTCTTTGAGGAAAGGTTCAGAAAGAAGGGGGGGGACACACAAACAACAGATCAGAGCAATAAGCGTTAGTGAGGCTTCCCGTTTAACATCCTTCCCCTTCTATTCTTTTCCTCCTCCTTGCTCTCCCTGGCTTGCCTTCTCTTTAAAAAAAAAAAAAAAAAAGAAAAAGAAAAAAAGCAGACACTGACTTAACAGGATGTTACTGCGCTTTCACAGAGCCTAAATGGAGACAGCAGTGAAAAGTGGTGTCCTTAGCTGCCCAGCATCACTTTCATTTTGTCAGCTCTCGGAGTGGCTCATTGCACCGTGTTACACTTGTCTTCCTGCAGCAAGATTACCCAAAAGCGCCAGTCCCGAGGAAAAGAAGCCGCCGCTCCTCTCCTCCACGCAGGTCTGCGCTCTCCCCTTTGTGCCTGTGCTCGTCTCCTGCCCGCACATGGGGATCCGATCCCAGCAGCAGGAGCAACAGCAGCTCCAGCCCGTCCCAAGGAGCCTCTGTCTCTCCCTCGGGAAGGCAAATATCTGCTTTAATGCCACCTCAGCGCCAACAGGGGAAAGGCCTTCCTCTCCTCTCCTCTCCTCTCCTCTCCTCTCCTCGGGCCAGCAAAGACCCAGAACAGCTTTGGGATTCCCAGCCCACTTTGACCCGGGTGATGCAGGATGGGTCCCCTCGCCTGCTCATGGGTGACATCCAGCCAGCATCATCCCGAACCCTCCAGGAGTCTGCACACTGGGCAGACCCAAGACACACTTTTTAAGAATTGCATTGTCCTTGTGCCCAGGCCCCTGCCCTAATTACCTGCGCTAAAGCAGCATGGTCATTGGCACGGCCGCTGCAGCCAGCTTGCAGAGCTGGGGGCCTGGAGCACCGCGTCCCGCGGGGTTAATCCTGGCCACGCTCCCACTGCAGGCACGGAGCGCGGCACGTCCCAGCTCCAGCGTTATCAGGAGCAGCCAGCTACCTGGCCTCTCGTCAGTGATTTATCCCAGGGGAATTTACAGCCCGTGCTACCGGGAGCTCCTTAAATCAAGGGGATCCTCCAGCCGAGCAGCCTGCCCCACCAGCCCGTGGTTTGGGGACGGGGGTGGCACTGTCCCTTAGGAGAAGGGGGAACGTGAGGAGGGGTGGGATGGTGCAGGTGGCTCTGTGGGGGCACACGTGGGGCATTCCCTTGCGGGGAGGAGGATGGGAGGCAGAGGTCTGCCCACCTCTGGGGAGGGTGTGGGATCAAGGCAGACCTGCAAGGGATCATTGGGTTAGGGAGAGGAGAGTGCACTAATAGAACCCCGCAAATATTTATGTTTGGGAAAACAAACAAACAAACACAGCTTTATTGTGCCACTGCACTGAGCAAGCTCAGATCCTTCCTGAAATGGCAACACTAATTGCCAAAGCTCCCATGTCCGGCGTCCCCTCAGCCGTGCCAGGGACCTCCCGTGAGGCCGGGGCAGCGCTCTGCCAGCCGGGCTTTGTTTCTGCAGAGAAACTGATAAATGTGGCTGGGGGATTTCTCCCCTCCTTCTCTTTAAGTCCCATTAATATGAGCTGGATTTACTCACCCTCCCGACTTCAGACTTTAATTCTGCAAAGCATTATCACATTAACGGGTGTCAAGGTTGTTAAAGTGATGGATTATACATTAACAGTGTAATCCATGGGGGGCAAGACCAGCCTCAGAGCCCGCCCCAACACTCATTGTCTTCTCCCACTCCTGATGGTTATGAGAAGGGCATGGGCACTGTCCTGGGCTGCCAGAGGGTGCCCCCCATCCTTGGCATTGTGCTGGGTTTCTGCCCTCGGCCTCCTGAGCTGCCCTGCAGAGCCAGGGAGCACACAGAGGGCTGGGGAGCAGCACAGCAGGCTCCTTGTCTGCCTTCCTTCACGCAGCGGGGCTGCGAGTGATGGGGACCCAGCCCCGCGCCGATCTGCCCGTCACTCGGCCCTGCTGCGGGAGTCACCGGGTCACGGCAGTGCGGCCGCACAGGTACTGCCGACACATCGCTTCCCGCGGGTGTGCTCCGTTTGTCTCGTGCCCTTTAGCTCCAGGGCTCCAGGATTTTGCCCATTTCTTTTCTCCCCTTGCAGATGGAACTCTCTTTTATATTATTTTTGAACAAGAGGAGAAGAAACTCATGCAAGGGGCTGAAAGCAGAGCCCCCCTAGAGCCCTGACTGCGGATGAAGCACAGCAGGGCAGGGAATGCAGGATAGCTGCTGTCCTCCAGCAGACAGGAGCTCTGGCATGTCCTGCTTCACATTTGCCGCATGCATGTGTGATTTCCTCATGCAAAACCATACACGCGGCATGAGGCACCCACGGGGAAAGGCTGCGTTGCTCCTCGCTGTGCAAAACGCCCGCCTGCGTGCTTGCTGGGGAAGCCCTGTGTCTCCATCCTCCTTCAAACACTGTGTCCGATCGCGGGCTTTCTGCTTCAGGGTGCCTGCAAAGAGCCGATCCCCAGGGGCTGGACCCGCGGGTGCCATCGGGCCTCATCCTGGCACAGTCACCCTTTTGCCCCTTCTGGGAATCTCCTTGGGGATCGTGTTTGCAGGACTGCTGACAGCAGCAAGCTAATAGCCACTGGCTACAGGAGTCCTTACAGCACCCCGACACTGATGGGCCCCGACAGCTACACGCAAACAGAGGCTATTTTTTCCTTCACTGCTGTTTTCTGAGCTGATTCTCCCTCTTTAACCTCTGCCAGGGAAAGCATTTCCCTTCCCCTGCCTGCATCCCATTGGCCGAAGCCTTGGACAAAAAGGAGCCCAACCGGTACCAAATCCCGCTCTGCCCCCTCTGAACACGCTGGCTGTCGTGCCCCAAACCTCCAACCCCACCAGGAGCATCCCCTCCCCGCTCTGCCCCGGCTGGCCCAGCCCGCAGCTCCTCCTGTGCCCCCTCCTCGCCTCGTTTCACGGCTCGCTAACGAGAGCTGCTCGGTGACAGCCATCAGCGCCATCGATCCAGCTCCCAGCTCTGTCCTGCCGGAGAGAAAGCGATAGTTCGGGGAGGACATGATTCTCCCGGCTAATTGAATGCTCGGGCACGGGGCCGGGGCCGGCATGCCGATCGATGCCGCGATGCAGGCAGCGGGAAGGAGCAGGACCAGGTCCCGCTCCGCTGGGGAATTTCCAAGCCTTTGGCCAGGTTGTCCCTAAAATGCCGCCTCCGCCCAGCTGGCAGCGAGAGGCAGGATGGGGCGGGCGGTGCTGGGGGTGGCAGCCAGCCCGGCCGGCTCCACGGGTACGGACCGACGGGGCACGCAGAGCGGGGCTGTCAGGTCTTCTGCTCACGCTCCCATCAGCCTGCGCAGCCCCAAATTACACCCGACATTTAAGTAAACCGCCCTGGCACCTGAGTGCGATGCCGAGCTGAAAGAGAAGCAGTTGGGGATTTTCTTGTGAAGGAACGTGTCGGTTTTACTCTGCTCTCTCCTTAGTGTCTGAGCTGGGGCTCCCTGCCCTGCTTGGCCCAAGGGACCCCACAAAGCGGATTTGCTGGGCACATCAGCCCAGGGACACCCCAATTTTAGCTTGTGACCCTCCTGGGATGGAGTCCATGTACAAGTGGCTCCTTGTTCCCAGCAGAGGAGGGGTGCAGGGATGGAGGCGAGGGCACAGAAGAAAAGGGGCTTTTCAGATGCCCTGGGAATGACGTGGGGAAAAGCAGGGTAATGAGGACCGGTTCCAGTGTCGTGCACTCAGCCGCAACCAGGCAATGAAGCAAATCGAGTTTCACTAAAAGCTCCGGAGCCCGGGCTGGGCTGCCCCCTCCCGCCCCCGCGCCGGTCCCGGGCAATGAGATTTCCATCTCCTAACTGGATGCGAGGGAAGAGTAATTGCCATGGTTTGCGTTGGGGCAGGGAGCGCTTGAGTGGATATGACATAATCGAATGAAGCTTCCCGTGCCTTCACTGTTGAAGTGGATTAGCAGGATGAGGCCCCATGTCAGGAAACAGCATTAAATTCCTATATATCAGCGTGCTCATGGGAAGGGGATGAGCAGCGTGGGGGTCCCCAGACAGGTCCCCAAGCACCCTCACTGCCCAGCACAAGGTGCTGCTGCCACACTGGGCTCAGCACGAAGGGCGGGCAAAGCAGCAGGTGCCCAGGCAGTGATGGTGATGCACAGCACATCCTGTGCATTGCTTGGCATCATTTAATGGGGTGTTCTTCAAGCTCTGCCCCCAAATACACCTTCTTTAAAGCACCATCGCCTGCTCCTCCCTGCACCTGAGAGATTCGGAGCCAAACCTCTGCAAGGTTCTCCTGGGCACTGGGAGCTTGGAATAGCAGCGGGGTGGCTTTCCAGCAGTATGATTCAAATCTACAGAAAGCAGGCAGAGAAAGGAATACAAGGAGCCAAAGGGATGGCGAGGAGCACACCAGAGGGACGGCAGGGGTGATAGAGGAGAGCGGGCTGCGGGACAAGGGAGAGAGCTCGGATCGGCATCCCTGCTGCGGGAAAGGCTGCAGCGGTGCAACCCCACTGTTAGACATCAGAGAGCACACAGAGGATGGATCCCCCTGGGGAAGCAGGTTTGTAAGCCGTGCCCTCAGTCTTTTCTTCTCCCCATAGCCTCTCCCACTCCTCTCCTCATCCCTCCACAGCGAGGGAGGGATGCAGGGCAGTGTGGAGGGCCCCAGGGAGCGGCGTTCCCACCGCCTTTGCAGGAGATGTCCAAAGCCATTTCCTGCTCCACTGCTGTCCCCTCCGGTCCCTGGCAATATCCCCGAGTCCCTTGATTATTTTTATTGTCTCTATCTTCCACTCCGAGCCCCGCTTGCTGTGTCAGCAGGCGTATTTATAGCTCCGCTCTCCTCCCAGACTGATGTCAGGAGCATCCTTCCCCTGGCCGATCACTACCTGTCACTCCAGGCTTCTTTGCGCTGGCCCGGGCACTTCCACTTGCAGCTGCTTTTCCTGGCTTTTCCTCCTCTTGGGCACCATGGTTTCACATGCAAACACCTTGCCCATGCTGCAGGCAGCTCCGGAGTGACGCGGAGCTGTGGGGGCACTGCTGGGGGGCTGTGCTGGTTGCAATGGGCTCGGGGGGGTCTGTGCTCCTGTCCCCCCTGGTGCAGCAGCCCCACGCTCGCTTCCCCCTACCTCTGCCTGGGATTTACTGCTTTCATTTCCTTGGCATTGTGAGCTGAGCTTAATTACGGGTGGTTTTGTACGCATTAATGACATTTGCAATGCTGCAAGCCAGGACAGCGGGGCGAGGGCGATGAAGACCTCTGCTCTGGGCAGGAGGTGGGGGGCTGCAGGGGAAAAGCTGCTCCTCAGCCCCACGCGGGGCTGGGTGTCATCAAAATGCCATTAGCGTTGTGTGCCGCCCGTGGCAGCGTGGCTGGGGTACGGCTCCGCAGATCCGGGCAGGGTGGTCAGCATTTAACGGAGGCGAGCCCCTCCTGAGCGCAGGCAGGGGCCGTGCGCTGGTCCCAGAGAGCCCCGGAGGCTGTTGCTGGTCCCAGCCCTCCCCTTCCCAGGGGGCAAATCCCCGGTGCTGCTTCTCCTGCCCCTCAGGTCGCTTTCCAGAGCAGCTGCAGGGGAAAATATCCCTGTGCAATCCCTGGGGAGCCCGGCACAGTTTGGCTGTGCACGGAGGAGCTCCGGCTGCCGGCTCCCACCCCAGGAAAGAGCAAGCAGCACGGGGTGCCCGTCCCCAGCTCCATCCTAGCAGGCACCCTGGACCAGCATCACCTTTCAGAGAAATGCTTGGCGAAATGCTTCTCTTTCAGAGGAGTGATGCCTCCGCGCCCTCCAAGCGCGTGTGCCCAGGCACGGGCGCACTCAGCGTTGGCAAAGCAGACCGAGTACACATTTCGCTGTCATTTACTCCTTGGTTCCTCTGAGAACCGTCAAGGAGGATAAGAGGGTGCAAAGAACAACGGTAATACTCCAAATAATCAAAACCCTCTCTGAGAAGCAGATCCTGCAAGCTCAAAGCGAGCCTCCCTTGGGAAAGCCATTTCAAGCACCATCAAAAAAACAACCCTCTGTCTTCCAGGAACCCCCCTGCCTCACCGGCTCTCTGCAAAGGAGAGCATTCGTTTTTTATTTATAAGCCAAATAACAATAACAAAATACTAATAAGCTGTGAAGGCAGGGAAACACAGCCGCCTGCGCTGAGCATCGCTGCCTTCCCCGGCAGATGCGGGGAGCGCTGGGGAGGGCAGGCAGAGACAAACCTGGTGTGGAAAGCGAAGCTGACTCAAGCATGTCCAGCAGCACTGGCACCCGAGCATGGAGGATGTGGCTGCTTCTGCTGAGCGGGCAGGATCAGTCCCTTTTTTCTGGGTTGCTTCAGTGGCAGCATTCCAGGATAAATAGGGCACGGCAGCCACCGGGCTCTGCAGGGGCTCGTCCCATCTGCAGCAAGCAAGAGGAACCCTGCCAGTGCCAGCCCCCAGGACAGGGGGACAAGGGGACAAGGGGAGGGGTCACAAAGCACCGCGGTGCTGGGAATGGGTGGGAAGGGTTTGCATTTCGTGAGCGCACACAGAATAGGAAGCTCAGCTCCACACCATCTGGGAGGTTCGCCTTCGGGCTGGCCGCAGCAGATGGGCAGTGGTGTTAGGTCCGGGCTGGGGAAGCTGGTGTCACCTTCTGGCCTCCAAAAGTGAACTGGTGGTGAGCCCCGAAGTGCTGTCATGAGCCCTGAGGCGTGCTGGATGAGGCCACGTGGCTGAGCCCACCCCGAGAGATTTATAAGATTTGGGTAACATGGCTCAGCTTAGCAATGCCCATGCACCTTGCTGCTGCCTCCCACACTGCCGGGCACCAACGCGAGTTTCGGAGCAGAGCAAATCCCCCCAGCACCTCTCTGCGGGGCGCTCAGTCTCCGAGATGGATGGAGCCACTCGACCAGCCGATGCCGCCCCGCAGCCAGCCAGGTCAGGGTCTATTAACCACTGCCATAAATCTGCCGCTCCCCATTAAGCCCATCATGGGAGCGCGAGGCAGTGCCTCAGAGCTGCATGCATAAGGCCAGCCCCCCCAAAAGCCTTTAGCTTTGGGAGCAGACACTTTTGCTCTTTGCAGGGCTGCACTGGGTTCTGGAGCTGGACGAGCATCCCCAGGCATTGCTCTGCATCCCAGCCACCAGCTTTCCATAGAGAGCTGCAAAAGCACATCCCCGTGCATGCACTGAAGGAAAACTTTGGGCTCAGGCATCTCAGCTGCATCCTGCATCCTTTCCTGCCTTGGGAAAGCAGCGGTGGCACGCAGGAGGGCTGACAGCACAGAGACAGGCTGAGGGCTCCAGAGCTGCAGAACTGGGCATTTTGGGAGCCAGGCAAGTTGTTAAATGGAGTTTGCCAAGGAGCAAATCAGCTTAGCAAGGCACTAATCTCCCCCTGCTACCTGAGATGTAGGGCACACTCCTGCAACGGCATTTGGGTCCTGCTGCCTCAGCCAGTGCCCCCTGCTCCCCAAGTTGCTGGCACCCCAATTCTCAGCCTGGTGTGGGAATGCTGGTGGATTTGATTAGAAAAGCCAGGGATGGCCTAATTGAGCTTCCCAAGGCTGCTGCAGGCACAAATTGGATGTGCCCAGCTCCGAAAACAGGCCATTCCCCAGCTCCTCCCGTGCATACTGAATCTTCATTTAGGCAGCCGCTCCTGTCAATTAACTCAGGGCCTCTCGTTAGCAGCCTGGCATTACTTGGCCTGCCAGGGCTCCCACCGGAGCTGCAGTGACTGAAACACGCCTGGAAGCTGGTTTGGCTCCTCCGAAACCCGTTGCAACGGGCTGGTTGGGAGCATCTCGCCTTGCAGCTTCACTTCCCCTCCCTGCAGCCCAGCTCCTGCTCGGCTCCAGGGCTTCGCTTCCCAAGCCCTCCCATGCTTTTGGGCTGGAATCGAGGCATTTGCATCCTCCTGAGCTGTGCTGGGGGTGCGCGGGCAGAGCCTGCTGCTGCTCTGCAAACAGGTCATTAGACAAACGAGCTGTGTGCTTAGGCAGTAGATAATGTACTCTGCGAACGGCTGCGTGCGGCGAGCTCTCCTCTGAGGCTGCCGCATTTCCAGGCTCCGCTTCTGGACAGATGCAAGTGCAGAGGTGAGAGGCGAAGGAGAGCCAAGGCTGGGGCCAAAATACTCTTTTTTAACCCCAGAGCAGCCCTGCCTGCCTGCAGAGCCTGCTCTGCCAGCCCCGGCGCTGGGGACAGGTCCCCGTGCTGTCCCCGTGCTGTCCCCAGCACCCCCAGGCAAGGGCAGGAGCCCTGCGGGCAGCTGGGGAGAGCAGCNGCAAGTGCAGAGGTGAGCGGCGAAGGAGAGCCAAGGCTGGGGCCAAAATGCTCTTTTTTAACCCCAGAGCAGCCCTGCCTGCCTGCAGAGCCTGCTCTGCCAGCCCCGGCGCTGGGGACAGGTCCCCGTGCTGTCCCCGTGCTGTCCCCAGCACCCCCAGGCAAGGGCAGGAGCCCTGCGGGCAGCTGGGGAGAGCAGCAGCTGGAGACGTGGATCCAGTTGACTTGCTCTGGGTAATATCTCCTGATTATTTCACTGCAGCATGCTGAGGCTGCAGAGTAATCGAATTAGGCAAATATTATGGGGAAGAAAATGGGCAGATAAGTAGCTTAAAGTGATCGAAATGACCTGAAGGTGGCCATGCAAATGGTCTGTATAATATCCTGTAATAACCCTGTCCAGGCAGCTTCTGGGAGGCTGAATTCCAGTAACCGGGTGTCTGATGAGGCTCATTCGCAGCAGCGGGGCTGGGAGCAAGCCCAGGGGCTGGAGCATCCTGGGGGGCTCAGCCCAGGACCCGGGCAGGGGCAGCCTCCGCCAGCACTGGGATGGGGGCGGTTTTGCCACCGGGGGGAGGACGTGCCCCCCTTTGCCTCCCCAGGGACGCTGCAGAGGGTCAGACACCTCCTTCCCAGCCTGATAAATGGCCGGGACACAGGCTCAGGCGGGGATCGACACGGGATGGCTGGGAGCTGCAGAGTCCGGAGATGTTCCAAAGCAACACCAGGACACGCAGCTGGGCGGAAAAGGGGAGAAAGGATTCAAAGTACATCCCTGTGGGAATAAAAGCTGTGTTTAAAACACCTCCCATCCCCTCCTGTCCCTTTGCACAGGTAGGGGAGCCGGGAGCAGTGAAAGGAGAGGATAAAAATAGTTTTCCCAGTGTCGAGCAAAGAAAGCAGCCTGAGCCGTCAATCCAGCTGCCTTCCCGGGAGGCTGACACCGCCGGCGTGGGCTGGGGAAGGAAGCCAAAGCTCGCTGGGGCTCGGGGTGGCAGGCGCAAAGGCGATTTTTCTCCCCCGTTGCCAGTTACACTGAAAGAGATCAAGAGAAAACGCCCTCCATCACTGGAATTGAGAGGGGAGCAGAAACAGCCCTGGCTGGAGATGTGCGTACAACAAAGTCTTCTGTCACCCATCCGCGGCAAACACGGCAGATAACAAGATGCTTCCTCCGGTGCCAGCCCCTGCTGTGATCTGTTAAACTGACAGCATCCGCTGCTCCTTATTTCCTCGCAGCGCTGGAGCATCCAGCTTTTGTCCCCTCGCTTGCCAGCCGGCTGGCTCTCGAAACACCCAGGAAAAGCCCGGTCCCTTTGCTGCTTGTGCCCGTGCCACACCAAGTGGGAGGAAGCCCTGATCTTTGCTCGGGGTTTCTGTGCGCAGGAGTAAGGATAACGAATTGTAAATGGCTTTCATTAAATATGATCATGTGTGCAACTGCGATGCTTTCCCATCAGAGGAAGCAAAACAAGATGTAAACCAAAAAAAAACCAACCAAACAAAACCCAGAAACACCTAAAGTGAGTGGCCCAATAGAAAAGGCCTAAATGCTATATAATCCTCTGTGCTTGGGGAAGCGGCCCTTGAAAGAGATTGACTCTGACAGCCTAATAAATGTCAGCTCTGACGTGCCCCGGCTCCGAGATGAATCCTCCAAACTTAATTGGAGACATGATGCTCCCATTACCCAGAACAGAAAATCCCACCTCCCTGCCTCGGATTTCTCCATTGATAAAATTAGCTCTCCTATGCCTCCAATTGATCGCAACGTTGCCCTTCCCCTGGAGAATTCGCTCCTGCAGCCCGGTGGGGCTGGAGCGCAGCCTCGGGGCCGACTGTGTGGGGACGGGATGGGGGGCACAGGGAGACCCCCAGACCCACAGCATCCTCGCTGAGCCCCTCTGCTTCCTCGCAGGAGGAGGAGGCAGGGACTGCCAGGGAGGGACGGTGAGTGAGCTGGGATGGGGGCAGAGGGAAGAGCATCGCAAATATTAGCCGATAGCCATCTCCCTGCCCGATTTTAATTACCCTGTCGGATTTAGCAGGCAGATCTCAGCCCCGCTCGCTGCAGCTGACAGAGCCTGGGCGGCGCTGACAAGCAGAGATTAGCGGGGCTGAGCGGGGCCGGGGCTGGGGGCTCCCCCCTTGCCCATGCCTCTGCATGGGGTGCACGGGAGAGGGGGTTTTCCTTCTGAATTTGAGGGGGAAGAGGAGTTTGTGCCTGCCCTGGGGGCAAGCAGGGCCTGGGCACTGCGGTTAAGCGCTGCCCCTCTTCTCCTGCCATCTCCTTCCCAAGCAATAAAAGAAAAACCCTAATCAGACCCCAACGAGCTCTGCCAGGCATTAAGAGGGGAAAAACGGCCGGTGTTACCACAGGCTAATGGTCCGTATTTTGTGTACACTTTCCACTTTCCCATCTAATAGCTGCTCCCGGGCTCACTGTCATTTTTCTCCCCTCGCTGCTCCTGCCAACAATTACTCCCCAGCATTTGCATTTAATGATAAGGCCGGAGCCGGGTGTTTTCAATAGATGTCACCCGATCGGCACTTTAACAGCAACACCGCTCCCCATGGTGGGCAGAGCAGAGCAGGAGGGGAGAGAGGGGCTCAGGGGAGAGCAAGGGGGGGCAGGAATAGGGGAACAGCCCTCCCCACGGCGTGCATGCCCACGAAGCACACGCAGCCCCTTCGGATGCAGTGAAAGCAGTGCCACGTCCCTCCCCACCGCAGCAGGGCAAGGGAGCATTTGGAGGAGCCAGCCTGGAGTTCATCCCCACCTTTTGCCAGCAGGGCACGGCTCATCATTAATGATTTATTCTTAATTAGGCTGTTCTGTCCATTGCAACCATGCTCCAGCATCTTCGGCACCGAGGTGTCTGGGAACACTGAAGATATTGGCAAGAGAATGAATTACCCACCTATTGCTTAGGTAGCATGGAAATAATTACATAGCAACTAGGTGAGCTCGGATTTCATGAAGCTCTTTTGTTCACCGGGCGCCTGATCCCAAATATTCCCGGTAATGGATACAGCAAACACACAGCTGTGCGCAGCCACGGCCACCGCCTGCTGCCGATGCCAGCGCCCGGCACGGGCAGAGCCTCTCCATGGGGACCCCGTGTGCCACCCCTGTCCCCTGCCCCCTGCCCTCCGCCCTGCCCGCACCGCCCCACGTGTGCCTGCAGACCTGAAATGCTTGAGAATGGGGAAAAAAAAAAAAACAGCTGTGAGAGAAATCCAAGACACCTCATTTTAATTGTCTGCCACTCTCGGCTCGCCAGCGACCGTCTGGCAAGAGGAGCGTCAGAGGCGTTTTCTAACTGATGAACAGCGGTTGTCTTCATTTACAAATAGCTCCTCTGATTAATTGCACGGAGACGAAGTGTTTCTCCTTTCATCGCTGATGAGCCCTTTGGGGAGCAGGGTCACATTGCGAGCTCCGCTCCAGGAGAAGCATCGCTGGAGCGCCGTTCCGGCTCCGTTAGCCGTGCTGTAGGAGCTGGAGCCCTCGAGCCTTGTGCCTGATGCCAGGTCACCCAGCGTGGCCACTGAGCTCCTCACTGTGCCTCTTCCCTTCCTCCCCAGGGTGCCCGCATCGTGCCACTGATCTCCGTCCCTGAGTTGCCACGCTGCTGCTTTTGCACAGCAGGAAGACCCTGCAGTTGGGCACGTGGTGCTGCGTGCACCTTAAATGTGCAAGCTGCCGGGTTTGGGGGGACATATCCTGCACCGTGGGAGCACCCGGCTGCAACAGCAACAGCATTTGGTCCTGCTCTTGAAGGCTGTGTGCCTGCACCACGGTGCTCAGCACCCTGCATCTGCAAACCACGGATGAGCAGGAATGAAGGGAGCTGGGAAAAAGCCTCCCTCGCACCCAACCTTGGCAGCAGAGTGGTGGGGAGGCATGGGGGAAGCGGTGGCATCCCAGTCCCCAGCAGGGGCTATGGGGCCAGCAGCGCTGCAGGTCCCTGAGCTGAGGCCGCGCAGCAGCGCTCGGGAGCCACCGTGCTGCTGGAGGCAGCAGCTCCGCAACGAGCCACGCGCACACAAAATATCCACCAACAGCAAACAGAGAGAAATCCTGGCTTTCTGAGGCCATTAATGAACCCACAGCGCTTTCTGAAAGAGTCCCCGTGCTCGCTGCAAAGCCCTGGCCCGGCTCCAGCCCCAGTAATTACATTCTGCCTCCTAAGATCTCCCCTGCCTTTGCAATTAGGACGGGCACGAGCATCAGCGCGGCGCAGCGTGCAGGGGGATGCTCTCAGGGCAGGCTGCAGGACCACCTCCGCCCGCGGCTGAACCCGGGCAGCAGCTGGGGGCCTGTCGGGATGCCAGGGGTCTCTCGCCCCTCCCAGAACTACACCGTGCCCCTGAAGATGCTCCCTGTCCTGCTTTTTGAGGCCAAATCCTTGCTTTTCCCTTATCCATCCTGCCTTCCCAGAGCACACGGTGCGCGGTGCCCAGTGCAGGAGCAGGCTGCTCCGCAGGGAGAAAAACCAGGACCCAAGCCGGGGAGGGGGGACGCGGCGTTCGTCCCCCCCCGGCTGCCCCTCATCAGCATGCGGCGAGGCAGAGCGCGGAGCCGCGCCGTCGGTGACAGGTTTATGCAAGATGACTTATATAAGGCGCGCAGAACCGGAGTCAGCAGTAATGAGACGCTTGTGAAATCTTGCACCGATCTGTGTCAGTGCCCTAATCGCAGGCGACAGCTGGGCTCTGCGGCTGGTTGGAGATGATAATATTAATGTCAGGAAGCATCAAGCGGAGGATGCGCCTTTCAAAGGGGGGATTACACTCCTCGTGGAAGAAAAGGAAACAGCCCTAATCTTTGCTGTTGGATCCCGGGGGCTGGCAGGAGCCCGGAGAAGCGGCTTGGAGTGACCTGGGCTGGTTTTGCTCTTTGTGTGCCGTGCAGGCAGGAGGTAGCGTACGTGCATGTACGTGCACAAGCAGGGCAGCATACAGACAGGCCGTTTGTGGTGTGAACACCGTTATGCATGCAAGGGACTCGTCCCATCACCTGCTTCTCCTTCATCCCGCTCCCTGCATCCCACCTCCTGCCTTCCCTCCCCATCCCGGAGAGGAAACTCGGGCTGAGAAGCAAGTCCAGGTGCAGAAGCGAAGCTCCCTTTGTAATTCAAGCTGCTTTTCCCGGTCTCCGGGTGCGGCTGCCAATCCAGAATTTATTAGCATGCAATCTGCTCTCATCTGGGACGCTGGAGAAAGGGGAGCTGACAGGCAAGCGTGAACAAACAAACAAACTACAAAAGCAAAGGGCCGGGGCCGCTGCGGATCCCGAAAGATGCGAGGCACCTGGGTACCGCGGCTGTGCTGAGAGGCAGAGGCACCGGCTGCCGAGGCTCGGCTGGGAAGCAGCCCTTAAGGAGCACGTTTTTCTGAGTTATTCATTGCGAGCCGTCTTCACAGCTCACCAACCTCAAAAAGCCCAGCGATGCCTTTTTGGCCAGCTGAGTCTTTCTCCTGACTCCTTGCACTTACGAAAGGATGGCTACAAAAACCTGGAGGCATCAGCATGCATCTCCCTGCCGTCGGTACGTCGGATCAGAGCCGCTTTGGGGCCGGGTGTGCTCAGAAATAGCGGCCAAATCCCAGCTCAGAGCAAATGGCTGCCCCCCGCTGGGGCTGGCCAGCTGGGGAGGCAATACAAGGGAGGGGGCACAGCAGGGCTGGTGGCTGCGGTTTGTTTTCTGCACGTGCAAGGGAAGAAGCACTTCTTGCTCTTCTCTCGGGACTGAGCTGAAGCAGAAGCTCACAGCACTGCACTGTACAGGCAAAATGCTGCTCACTACCCGCCCAGAAGTGCTCATTTCTAATCTGTCCCTCCCTGGCAACTTTAAACTTTGCTCTTTGCTTGCAAAAGCCTGGCTTTCCCAGGCCTGGCGCTGCGTGCAGTGCGTGCTCCTGTGTTCGATGCAGCGGGGATGGAGAGCTGCGTGGCTGAGCCCCGGTGCTGGGGAGCAGGGCAGGGTGCTGGGCACAGGGGGCTGCAGAAGCAGCACTACAGCAGCTGGGGATAGGGCTGAAGCAATAAGAGAGAAAGTCCCCCGTGGTGGTGGGGAATTAGGGGTCAATAGCCCAGAAAGCAGAGAGTGCAGCAACCTTGAAACTTGCTGATGGGAACAAAACGGGGGCAGAGCGAGCCCAAAGGAGCAAAGGTCATAAAGTGCAGGCGGATGGGCCTGGAGATGACGGCTAACGGGGCCTTGGGGGACAGTAAACTGATGATGGCTGCAATAACATGCAATAGGTTACAGCAGGGTGAGCTGGGGGGAGCACGGCGCTTAATGGGGCGAAAAGCAATCAGGTCGTTGGTAATGGGTCTGAAAGAGGATGGGGGTGCTGGCCTTTGGATGCTGCGCACTATTTCAGCCCTCTGGTGCCAAATGTCTGCTCTACGACACCATGGAGTCAGAGGATGAGGTTATTGGGGCAGGAGGAAGCCTCTTGTCCATCTCTGTGCCCAAGCAGGACTGCATGGGGCAGGAGGGTCCTGGAGCAAGTGGGGTCAGCATCTCGTGGCTGGGTACCTCAGCCGCCTGTCCTGGGCATCCTTACCCCATGCGGAGCAAGATGGGCTCTGCCTGGGCATTATTCAAAGCCTCTGCCGTGGGCGTTTTGTGCGCTCCCTCGGTGCGATGCTGCCCGAGGAGAAGCAGAGGGGCAGCAGCGTCGCTGGGATGGGTGGCAGCCCAAACTGGGAAGGGCTGGATCCTGCGCATGGACTGGGAGCTGCCAGCACATGTGTCGAGGGGATGGGGTGAAGATGTGCTCTCCACCAGCAGCTGAGAAAACATTATATTGGCAGCGGAGCCGTGGGAGCCGGGCTAATTCAAAGCAGAAGGGAGTCTGGGGTGCTTATGAGTGCAGAACTCGTGGAAAAGTGGATCTGTGACTCAGTGATGGGCTCTAACTCAATTACTCTTGATGCTCTTGCTCAGCCTCAACCTCGTATTAAACCTCTTCCAAGCAGATCCTCTGCTGTGCAGCAAAGGTGAAGCTTGGGCTGCTCTACCAGCACCGCCGGGCTCCTCCACCTCCCCGCTTCCCCAGTGCTGGGTGCGGGAGGTGGCACCTTCCTGGGGCAGAGCATGCTGGGGGGACTGAAATGGGTGCTGAGCCTTGCAGGATGTGGGTGCGGAGCCCGAAAGGTCAGGCGAGCCGGCTGCGCTCCATAAATCCCTGATGGAGAGGACAGCTTTGCTTCATCTCCATTATTACTTCCTTATGCATAAATGCACGGTATCGACGGGGCCATGAATCAAAGCCCCCAGCTGGGTCAGCAGGAACGGGAGCTGCCCATAGCCCTGCACGCACCGTGGCCAGTCCTGCCCTGAGCATCCCCGTCTGCCTTCGGGGGGCTGTGGCAAGGGGGGGTGACGGCAGGCGAGCCAGCTGCCGGGATGAGGGCTCTGCCGCTGCAATCTTTTAAACAGCTGCAGCAGCTTCTGCTATCTTTTAATGCACCAATATTTCTTCGAGATTGTGCTCAGTTGCTTCTCGCCCCATTATCACTCAAATGTGTATTTTATGGGACTGCAACAAAGACAGGTCGTTCCCGCTACGCGGCGAGGAGCAGGAGGCAGCGGGGCTGTGCCTCCTTCCCGTCCTCCCTGGAGGCACCAGCCTCGCATGCAGCCTCCCCCCAGAACCCTTTTCCCTCCCAGTGCTTTTATTCCCATCCTCGCTCCTTCCTCCGCTCACAGTCCCTTGCCCTCCTGCAGTGCTTCCCCACAGCAGCCCTTTGGGGCAAATCCCCAGGTTTTGGTGGGCATAAGGGATTTAGAGGCTGGCTTTCGGGTGACGATCTGAGCCTGGCTGCCCTCCTAGCAGAGCCCCCAGCCGCGGTGAAACCACCTTTGCCCGCGCAGAAAGCTGAGGCAGCCGCGCCACAGGTTTTAATTAAAACAACCACTGCCCGCAGCTCCTGGACACAATTATTCAGTCACCAGGTACTGGCTCTGCTGACAGGGAGTGTAATTAAGATGTGAATGCTTCTCCCTCCGCGGCCCCCAGCATCCCTGCTCCCCGTGATGCTCCTGCCCTCCGGGGGGCACAGAGCATCCCCCCCGGCCCCTTCGCCCTCCGTGCCCTTGCCACAGGGCTCAGGGCTGCGGTGCAAGCCGCTCTTCCACCCCGTGCTGGGCAGCATCCTGCAATCCCAGGGCTCGTGTCAGCCCAACCCCTCATTAAGTAGCGTGCCCCCACTCCAGTAATTACTCCTATTTATAACCAAGCGTTCGCAGCCTGCCCTCGACGAAGCCCCCGGCTGCTCCACCTCCCGCGCTCGTGTCGCTGACACAGAGCAGCAGCTATTTTTACCCCTCTCCCCCGGAGATGCTTCGCTCCCGGTTTCAGGCGTGGGATTTAAAGCAGCTCTGCCGCTGCCGCCACCCCCGGCCCGTGGTCCCCCGGTGGCCACTGCCGCTGTCCCACCGTGGTGAGCGCTCGCCGTGTCCCTGAGGTTAGCGGATGGAGAGCATCCGAGTGATGTCTCGTTATCCCTCATCCCGCAGGAGATGCTCCATGCTGCCCAATTTCCCCAACCCTCTGGGTGTCCCCAGAGGTCACGGTGTACTGCTCTTGCCGAAGGGGGGAGAAAAGCGAGGTGCGGGAGGGTTTAGGAGACCCGCGCAGGTGTTCCCGCTGCTGGGTGAGCATAGAAACCACTCTTTATTTTCACACCAGCTATTTCGGATGCAATTGCTGAGTTTCAAAGAGGAACCTCTGCTCTGAACTCTGCATTAACACCTATCAGTGTAATTTCACATGGCAAGTTAAGGAAGCGAAGCAGCACTTAACGTGCTCCCTGACTCTGCAGCCGTGTGTGCCCAAGTGCTTACAGATGGCTCAGGCTTACACGAACCCTCCCACCACTGCCGAAAATGCCTCCCAGCCTGTCTGCGGGCAGGCCAGGCCTGCAATAGAAAGGGAAAGGAAAAGGGAAATCACTCATCTTCTCCTCGAACACAAATCCAGCAAGGGAGTCTGCTCGTGGGGACCTTGGAGAGCTTTTAGCATCCCTCACTGCAGGAACGCAGGGCTGAGCAGCAAGAGCTGCTTCGCGTCTGTCTGGTGGGACAGCAGGCTTCTTGCCAGCCTGGGAACTAAATCTGAAATCTTCCCACATAGGTTTCACGCATACCAAGCCTGGGGCAGCTTGCTGCAGGACCAGCATCTCCATGGGGCCGCCAGCATCTCCATGGGGCCACCTGCATCTCCATGGGGCCACCAGCATCCCTGCCCTGCGTGCAGAGACACCTGGAGGATGTTAGCTCGAATGCACAGGGGTTTTTAGTGATGAGCAGGCAATGGGTGCTGCTTCTGACCCCGTACCAAGCCGCTGCCACCCGCTCGCCCCACGCACATCCCCTGCCCCGTGTCCCCACGCGCTCCCCGGCGAGGCGGCAGAGCAGCGCATTAGTCATTCCCACTGCACGTTGAGCCATCTGGACGGTGTTGGCCCTTCTGCCACGCCACAGAGGATTGTTAACACAAAGCATATGCTTTGTTTGAAATTAATAATAATTTTAGGCTCTCACCAGCTGCTGGTAATTGGCTCCCCTTTCGCAGAGATAACTGAGAGCAGCAGGGTGGAAATTCAACCACTTCCTGGCTCCTTTTCTAATGAGATGAGCGCACATCCCCAGGAAAGGTGTCCCTTCTGCAGGGGACAGTGTGACACAGGCCGGGCAATGGCTTTTAATAACCGGCTACACGCATCCCGGGTGCAGGGTCTCTAATGCATCCCATGCCGTGGCTGCTCCGAGACCCTGGGGTCTCACAAAGCAGAGCAGAGGCCACAGCCCCTCTCTGAGCCCCAGCCTGGCCGGGGGGGGCAGGTTTGGGAAGCCTCGTTTGCCGTCTAATTGTTGCCGTCAGCAGCGGATTAGCGCACAGGGTATATTTTTACATTTTCTTGCTTCAGCATCAGTCTGGGCAGGTGGGTGTTGGGAGGCTGGTGGGGATATTTATATTACAGCCCTGACAAAATCTGTGTGCGGAGGCTCTCTGTAAAATATACAGAGCATTATTTTGTTCAAACAGTGCACATTAAGGCAAAGGGAATGTGCTGAACGCATCCGCCGCGGCAGAGACGTGCAGGAGCTGAGGCTTTTAAAAAAACGCCAGATTCAATCTAGGCTTTTAAACGCAGCCTGCCCCGTGTCTGCTCCCGTCTGCAGGGCGGGAGCAAGTCGGGGACGTGGCGGCAGCTGGGGGGGGTCTGCAACAGGGGGGTCTGCCCCCCCAGCCCCAGCCCCCCTTGCTTTGCTTTGCAGAGCGATGGAGAGGAGCGAGGCGCTCGTGGAGTTGTCACCCAGCGCGGGGCTGCTCTCTGGCCAGGGCACCTTTCCCTGCCCGCCCCGCAACGCGAGCAAGCCATAATTGCATCCCCGCTGCCATCGTGGGGGCCCAGCTGATGGCCTTAATGGGATGCACGAAATGGAAGTGTAGGAGCAGTGTGCAATATCCGAAGAGCTAAACCACTCTCCCGGGCTCCGCGCGGCGCTGCTGTAATACAGGTTATTGTTATTTTATCTTCTGGCAAATATTCAGCAGGCCCAAGGAGCGATTTTGGCTGCTGCTCTGGGCTTTGCCCGTGCCCTCCTGGAGCTTCAGCCTCCCAGCTCTCCCTGCGTTGCTGCGCCAGGTGGTGCTGTGCCCTCCTGCACCCCTCCATCCTGCCCAGGGCTGCTCCCCAAACCCTGCTCGGTGCCCTGCACCGGGGGGCTTCCATGCTGGGGATGGCTGAGGGTGCGATGTGAGCCACCACTATGGGATTTTTCCCGCAGCAGCCATCACTATGAATATTACCAGGTGGGCGGGGAGGCGAGGGAGGAAAAGCGGCTCTGCTACAGGCTGCCAGCAGCCCAGGAGTTCAGGCCCACCGCTATCAGGGGCCCGCGGGGTTGTGCCCTTGCTCTCTTTGCCCACATCTTCACTGAAACCTCCCCGGATCGATGAGGGTCGGCCGAGTGCAGCGCGGTGGCCAGTGGAGGCCACGGGATCAATGCAGAGTGAAGGAAATATGGCTGAGGACACGCGGCTTTTACAGCTTCCTTCCCAAGAAAGGCTAGCTTTTATGGACTTCTGGTAATTGCCAATTAATTTTGCTGAAGCCATTCGAAGCCAAGGGCAGGAAAGCAGCCCAGCTCTTTCAGAGCACCCGTGCAGTGGTGGGCAAGTGGTGAAAAACCTTTTTCCCACTTATTTTCCTCTGCTGGACATGCTGGAGCTCAGCTTGTGCATGACTCCCAGGGCTGTCCAAACCAGCTCCTCTTCTTCCCAGGCTGTGCCCCCCTAATTTCACAGCAGTGTCCAGAGGTGAGCAGCGAAGCTGAGCAGTGCCAGGCTCTGGATGGGAGGAAGCACGGATCCAGCACACTCCAGGGGCACAGACTGGATCGCAAGCAGCGGTCACTCCAGCACTCCTTGAGCCACCAAAAGGGTAAGAAAAACCACAGTGGACTGGGTTAGGAGCTGGCTGCAGCTCCACTTTGCCTGACCGATGACCAAAATCACCTCTCCTCTTCTCCTCCCGCACCTTGTCATCGGTTCCTCTCATTCCTCATCCTGAGAACGTGGCCAGGAGCCTCACAGCTCCAGAAACGAGACAGGCAGAGAGAATCCAGAGCCTCCCAATTAGACAATTTTTCTGAATGAAGGGCCCTGCTCCACCCTGCCCAGGGAACGTGATTGACATAAATCCCAGGGCTGATGAGGGGCCTGTCATTTAGCACCTATAATGCCTCCCCTGTAATAGTATTAGGGCCTCCTTGGCGAGACGCTAATGCAGTTTGCAGCTGCACCGTGGCGCCTGGGATTCAGCCGGCGAGCGGCGGGCACGCTGCAGAATGAGCACGTCCCTAATCCGAGCAGACAGTCATGGAAAAAGGAGCTGCCTCGCCGAGGTGCGCAGCGCACCCCGACAGCTCTGTGGGGCCGTGGGTGCCGGAGGTGGCAGCACCCACCCCAGCCTTGCACCTGCAGCACAGCCCCGGCAGCAGCCGGGCATGGGCAACACCTGAGTCCTGCTCTTCTTTCCCTATTTCCCATCCTCTCTGTCCCCCAAATGCCCGTACCCCTCTTTCCTCCCTCTGCGCATCCAAGCCTTGCCCAGCCATACCCTGGCATCCTGCTTTGTTCCCACGGGGCCATGTCCCTGGTCTGTGCCATGGGACACAGCTCTGCCTCCGCTCCCCAACTGCCGGAGGGGCTGGGTTTGGGTTCAGGTTTCCCTTCCCACCCCTTGCCTGAGAGCAGGGCTGGGGCATTTGCTGGAGGAAGCGACCCTTAAAGCTCTGAACAAATCTCTGTTTTGATTAGCTGTGCTCCTAAATGATTTATAATCAGCGTAATACAATAATGACAATAACTCCCTAATCAGATTAAACCGCTCTCCATTTGTCTGGGGCTTTGCGCTGTAATCTCTTCCTCCTCTCCCTGCCATCGATTTTTGTTTTCTCAGCTCACGTTATGCCCGGCCCCGCACTGAGCATCACAAAGGGGTTTTCCAGCCTTTGCATCCTCCTTGCCTGGACTTTATTTTCCAGCACACGTCCCCTTTGCCACCCTAAAACCTCATCCACCTGGAAAGGGGAGCCTGGGGATGGCGGGGAAGCCAGGCTGAAAGCACGGAGCGACTCGCTCAGCAGCCGAGCACCCCGGCTTCACCCGGCCGTGCCGCTGCCTCTGCGAAATTTGATTAGTGCGACTCGCAGCGACTCCCTTGTTAGCCTGGCTGGCACGGTACAAATCTCGTTAGACCCACAGGATCTTTAAGTGAAGTCCGGAAGGTGTTTCCATTTCTTCAGTTAATGAAGAAAAATAGTGGTGGAGGTGGCTGGAGGGAGTGCGCCGTTTGCATGAGCCTGGATTGCAGCGGGGAGCGGAAGCCAGGCTGGAGGAGGGTGAGGAGAGAGGACTGTGTTAACACTGATTAATAATAAATAACCACCGTAATGAGCTCTAATTAATAACAGCACATGCTTAAGGAATTGATTCCTGGTGAATGGCAGAATGCCGCTAGAAGTCCCCGTTGCTCCGGCTAATGGAGCTGGCGGTGCTGCTGGTGCAGGATGCGGGGATGGGAACCGCTGGGGATGGGGATCAGCCCTCACTGCCATGGGAACAGACCCCAAAAGGAGGGGGAAATGCAGCCTAAGGAGCATTGCAATGTGTCTGCTGCCTCCTAAACCCCTGCCCATCACCAGCCAGCAACGGTGCCACCGCCAGCACGCCCAGGGCACGGTGGTCCCTGCATGGCTCGGATGTCACCAGGATGGGCTGCTGGGAGAAGTGCCTGTGGAAAGGCAGCTCCACCACTGCAGAGCCAGGTGACAGCCGGAGAGAGAAGCCAGGACCAGGTTCTGTGCTGCTTGGTGCTCTTCCTTGATCCAATGTTCAGTCGCTGCCTAACCACACTAGAGATTTATTTCTGTTTATTTTTTTACCTTTAGTTTTAGGCATTTCTGTGCAGGGGCATCCTCCCTGTGCCCTGCGTGTGCCCCACGGGCAGCTGAGCCCACTGCCACCTGCGGCAGGGAGCGTGGCTGCCGGTGACCTGGTTGTTTCCCAGCCCCTTCAATTCAGCGTGTGATAGATAGATTGATACGGAGCTTTAATCAGTGTAATATATAAAGCACTTAATTTGCCTTATTAAAAGTCTGCACTTTGGATTTTCAGGATCCAGGAAATTAACTCAAGCACCTAACCATTTATTTGATTGAAAGAGATCATAAATAATTCATGCCTTTCCTTTGCCTTCGGTGGAAGACCTGCCGGGGTGGTGGGGAAGGCTCTCCCAGCACTGGCACCTTTCAGCCCCGCTCGGGGACCAGCAGCAGCTCCCGAGGTCCCTCCATCACGGTGGCAGAGGCACCACATGTCCCCATGGTGCAGCTGCCCGCTCCCTGTCTCATCCCGTGCTCCTTGGAGCTGCCCTCGTGCACCAGCTCGGGGTGCGGTGCCCCGTCCCCGTGCATGGGCACCCAGGGGCTGCGTGCGGAGGTGCCAGCAGTGCGTGAAGCCAGCTGCCCCCCCAAACCACCTCCGCTTCCCCTCCCCATGAGCCCTGCAGAGGTGTGGATGATGGGGACGTCACAGTGGGGCTGTCACCCCACAGGGGCTCCTGTCTGTCCCCGTCTGGCACCGGCCAGAAATGCATCAGGAAAGCCGCAAGCCTCGGGGTGGCCGGCTGGTGCGAGGTCCCGCTGCTTTTATTATGAGGATAAATTGAATACGGAGCTGCTGCGGTGAGATAAGCAAGCACATGAGAAATGGCTGAGGTGAGCAGGGGGCTCGCTCGCAGGGGCAATTAGGGCCAGCACCTCTCGCTGAGCCCCAGCCGGGGATGGATGTCTCTACCAAGGGCAGACAGCGGCTGTGCCGGGCTGGAGACGGCCAGGAGCAGGAGCAGACTGATCCGGAGCGAGTCAGGCTGTGCTGGGGCTCGTCCTGGTCTCACTGTATGGGGTGGAGAGGAGCTGGCCACCGAAACCCCCACGACAATAAAGCTGAGTATTTCATCTATAATTCAGAGGAGCTGGAAAGTGGTTTTATGAAAGGTAAAAACCTGGCTGAGATGGGAGAAATGTATGCCACTGTTCTTGCTGAGGGAGGATGTGGTGTGACCTTTGGACAGGCGCCGTGCCCGGCCCTGGCCACGATGCTGGCTGATGGCAGGGGTGGCAGGCTGGGGGGGCTGAGCGTGGCCGCGGCGCTGTCCCACTGAGGGCTGTGTGCTAGCACCCGTGTGTGGGTGAACAGAAACCTGCGTGGGGGTGCGTTTGCTGTGGGAGAGCTGAAGCCGTTGCACAGCAGCTGTGCATCATCCAGCTGCCCTTGTGGTGCGGGGTGCGCATCCCTGAGGGCATCAGGGACCCCTCGTGGTGTGGGATGTGCATCCCTGGATCTGTGCATTGCCGTCTGGCCCTTATGGTGTGGGATGTGCATCCCTGAGGCTGTGCTTCGCAGCCAACCCTTACGGTGTGGGACGTGCACCCCTGCACCACGCGTTACCCCCCAGCCCTTACAGCGTGGGACGCGCATCCCTGGGACTGTGCCTCGCCATCCAGCCCTCGCAGCGCAGGATGCGCATCCCTGGCCTGTGCATCACCAGCCGGCCCTCCAGCACTGGCCGGCACCACACAGAGCCGGGGTTCCCGAGGTCCGGCCGGGAGAGCAGAGGAGGGTTTGGGGCCCGGTGCGCTGGAGCAGGGCGCACCCGGGGTACGAGGCCGCCGGTGCTGGCAAAGTCCCGGTGCCCAGCGGCGCCCCCGGCCCCGGCCGCTGCCCGTACCGCGGGCGGACACTGCCCTCCAGCGGGCGCTGCCCGGCTGCCGGCCCGCAGCTGGCCAGATGTGCACCGCTGGGGGCAGAGCTCCCCCCGGCCCCGGCCCCGGCCCCGGCTCCTCCCCCTCACTGCAGGTTCCTCTTCTTGGAAAACTTGAGGACCACATTGTCGTACTCGGTGTCCCCAAGCCACTCCTTGCCCTGCACCACGAAGGGCTGCCGGAGCGGGACGGCTCTCTTGGGCACCGCGTAGTCGTCCCGCTGCGGGTTGTAGGGGTACTCGTGCCCCGAGGGCTCCTCCGGGGCCGCCTGCAGCCTCCACGCCTCCCCCTTCACCTCCTCGGGCTCGTCATAGACGGTGTGGGCGCACAGACCCTCGGGCTCGTCGTAGATGTGCTCAGGCTTGGCGGAGGCGCGGGGCGGCGGGTGCTGCCCGCCCGCCTCGTGGATGCTGTCGTAGAGCGGGTCCGGAGCCTCCTCGGGGCCGTGGAGGAGGCTGCCGAACTTGCTGGCCATGAGGGACTTGGCGATGGTGTCGAAGGGGACGGCGTATTCGCATTCGGCCGCCGCCTTGGCCGGAGCATCCTGCCTCCTGCCCTTCTCCGGTGCCTTGGCCGCGGCCGAGGGGGTGGCCCGGCGGAGGGAGTTGCAGGGCTCGCTGTAGGTGCACTTGGTGCCGCCGGCGTGGGGCTCGCCGCCGGGCTCCTCGTGGCCCTGCGTCCAGTTGGGTACCTTGGCTTGGCCGCGCGGCCGCGTGCCATCGTCCCCAGGGCCACCCCACCGCGGCTCCTCGGCGCCCCGGCCCCGCTGCACGTCGATGGCCGACTCGATCACCTGGAAGATCTCGTTGCCTTGCCTGGTCTCGAACTCGAAGTTGCCTTCGCCGGAGGCACATCGCCGGCCGGCCTCGAAGGAGAAGGTCACCTGGAGAGGGACAGGGTCAGGTTCCCGTGCCACCCCCTGCCACCAGCCTGCCCTTCCCACGTCCCCCTTACCTTGTCCCTCCCGAAACGCCGCAGGAAGCGGTAGGGCCAGCTGTAGAGGACTTCCATGGTCTGGAAATCCCGCAGCTCCAGGGCTTCCTCGCCCGCTCGCAGGATGAACCGGCCCCAGAGGCGGCAGCGCTCAGAGGACTCGGTGGCCCTCACCGTCACCTCGAACTCCTTTTCCAAGCCTGCTGGGGATGGAGGAGCAGAGCAATGCATCACCCCCCCCGAGCCGGCCCCGCGCTGCCCGAGCAGGGCCAGCGGGGTGGTGGGGGAAGCGGTGTCCGGCTGATAAGGGCTCGAGCCGCGCGGGAGCAGCGTGATAGCACAGCAAAACCCAGCCCCGCCAAACCGCAGCGCAGGAAGAGCACAGAAAGGCTATTTCTGAAAGCTGCGGGCCACCGCACTGCCTGCGCGACGCTGCGGGGGCAGCTGCTTGCCCACGAAAAGCAGCCCAGGCGCCGGAGCCTGCACCTTCCCCACGGCCAGACGCCTACCTTTGCCCCGGGAGCTGTACAGGGAGTTTTCCTCCATGGAGAACTCGCCGTCGGCGCTCAGCGAGCCCTGCTGCCCGTCCTTCCTCGCTGCCTGCTCCTCCCTGCTCCTCTGCCGAGAAAGAGCAACGGGTGACCTCCGGCTCCGCCAACCCTGCCGCAGCTCAGGGTTCCCCGCGTGGATCTGGCATCTCCCACACCCCAGTTATCCCATCCGTAGGGTCTCCTCCGAGCCTCCCCGCCCGCGCTCACCGGGAAGGCCAGCTCGCACAGCTTCAGCACCCAGGCGGCCACCTCGGTGCTCTCAGCGGCCAGCAGGTACCGCTTGTCGGTGGTCTCCAGCAGGAAGGGGACGGTCTCCTTGGGGCAGCTCGCATCGCCGCTCGCCTCCGCCACGTGCACGCAGTCGCTCAGCTTCACCAGCCGCCTGCTGCCCTCGCCCTTTCGGAGCTTGTCGGCGGCCGGCGGCGCCGAGCCCTCGAAGAGCTCCAGGCGGGCGGTGGAGCAGGAGCTTTCCCGGTACAGAACGCCCCAGAACTTCTTCCATTTCTGCCGCGGGGAGAAGCAGTGACAGGAGGGAAAGCCCAGCATTAGCCAGCGCTGCTTTCACCCTTCCAGTTTTCACCCCATCGGGCTTATGCACAAGCCCCTCTGTGGTCCAGGCAGGGTCTCATCCCTGCCCGCACGGGCTGGCCAAAACGCCCGGATGGGGCCTGGGGTGATTGAAACCGGGCAGTGTGGGGAAAAGCAGCTCTGACACCAAGCACGGGCAGCAGCCTGCGGGAAGGCGAGCATCCCCCACGGCAAAGAGGAGCTGCTCAGCCTCATCCCGCCTGGGGGGGGAAATGGGGTGTGGGGAGCCCCCAGCCACCACATCCCCCTGCCCATAGCATCCCCTTGCCCACAGCATCCCTTTGCCCACTGCATCCCCCTGCCCTGGGGCAGATCGGCACTGGGGTCAGTCCTACGCCTCGCCCCACCTCACGGTGCCTGAAATCCATTCCGATGGCCCCCAAAGGACCTGCAGCTCCTCATTTACGCCACTGCCCCTGAAAAACGTCAGCTTCAGAAGCAATTCCTGACTCACGCCCTCCGGGGAGGCTGAAGTTCATCGCAAGCATTTGACAAGGGAGGTGTCCGGCTGCCACGGTGGCGGGGGGGATGTGGAGGCAGAGGAAGTTTTGCTCTGAAAGCAGAGCATCGTGCAGGGTGGCTCCCTGCAAGGGGAACCTGCTGGCCCGGCAGACTTTGCCGAATTGCAGCACCATTTTGCCGGGGCGTGTTTCTGGGGCTAAGCCCAGCTTCCCCTCTGCCTCTTCCCCATCCTCTGCGGGCTCTGCTGTCACAGGCGCGTGGTGCGGTGGCTGCTGCTCTGTCGGCGATGTTATCTGCTCTCCTGCCTGCTCTGCTCTGCTCTGCTCTGCCTGCTCACGGCAGCGCCAAGATGGTGGGGAGGAACGCACCACCACCACCTCGCTCCAAGTGCACCCGATTCGCTCCGCAGCCCCTGCTCCTGCCCCGTGTCCAGCTGGGTGCTCCCGGCACCGCGAGGGACCGCGCGTGCAGGCTGCAGGGCTGCCAGCTCCCTGCAGAGAGCTGGGTGCTCTGAGCTCCTTCCTCCCTGCCGAGCACGGCCCTCGAGAGCAGGGTTCAGCTCTCCCTCCCTCGCCAGGCGTAAACCCGGAGACGCCCAGGAGAATCCTTCCCCTTCTTGCTCAAGAGTGGTGGCCACCGTTGCTAAACCCCAGGCGTTATCAGTGCAGGGAGTTGCATCAGTTCGTGCCGCAGCCCCAGCCCGGTTTGCAGAGCTGCTGGAGGGATCCGGCCGGGCTGGTGTCTCTGTGCCGTGTGCCCAGATCCTTGGATCCCCCCGGCTCGTCCCCACTGGCCATGCTGGCAGAGAGCAGAAGGATGCTCGGGGTTTGGCTTGGGAAAGGCTCCCGCTCCCACATCCCATCGCCTTCGCACATGACCCCGGTGCCCCAAATCGCCCCCGCGCCCGCCCACACGCAGTCCTTCCCCCAGCCCGGGGGCACAGCCAGCCTCCCCCTTGCACAAGCCCCCCGGTCTCTGCACGGGGATGGCCCTGCCCTGGAGGGGAGGAGACCCCAAACCATGCTGCAAGGCGACACAGTGCCGAGGCCAGGGCGCGAGGGCCGGGGGAGATGCCCTGCGGCATCGCGGCGCATCCTCACCTTCCCGAAGGTCTGCTGCAGCTGGAGGTAGAGCGCGCCCTGCTTCACCACCGCCTCCTCCATCCTCCAGCCAGGGGCATCCTCCTGCGCTGCCCCTTGGTCACCCGGTCCCCCCGCCGCCCCCTTCTCCGTGGGGCTGATGGCCCGGCCGTGCGCCCCTGCCCGCCCGCAGCCGCGCTCTCCCAGCGTGTGACGTGCGGTCGGGCGCTTCTGTTTCCTCCGCATGCACAGCTCGCGCTCCGGCTTCCTGTATTTGTGATGTTACCATAAAGGGCAGCCGCCGGTGCAGCTCGGGGCCAGCAGTGCGCACCCGCCCGGCCGCGCACCCTCCATGCTGCTGCGTGCATCACCCGTGCCTCAGTTTCCCTATCTGTAAAATGGGCCTAGAGGCACCTCTGCGGGCTGCAGAGCAGCTGAGCCTGTGAATGCTGATGGAGGGGGAGCTCCAGCTGGGCTTGGTGGTGCTGGAGATGGGGGTGACAGCACCCGGGGCAGGGCACAGCCTGGCAAAGGGCACGGGTGGCTCGGGGACACATGGGGCATGTGGCACTGGAGCAGGCTGCCCCGTGGGGTGGGGATCTGTGGCGAAACAGGGATCGGTCTGGTGCACGCAGAGCACTGCTGCTCTTGGTGCATGCAGGGGGTGCGCCCCTCGGTGCGCGCACAGCACCGCAGCGCCCGGTGCCCGCCGTGCAGGGCAGCTCCGGGCACGCAGCGGCCCCTCGAGCCTTCACCCTCAGGCCACGCGGGGGCACCAGCGTTCGCAGCAGCCTCTGCGCAGGCCTTGGACGAGGAGGAAAATAAATAGGGCCGGATTTTGCTGGGCGCGCATCTCCCTTTGTGCTCCCGTTCGTTCGCTGCGGAGGAGGCGCAGCGGGACCGGGGCACGGCGGGGTGCTGGGCGCTGGGCGCTGGGCGCTGGGCTGGCACCCGGGGCCGCCGGCCGGGGGCTGCTGGGTCCCGGCCCGGGGTAACTGGGAGCACTGGTGTGGGTCTGCTGGTGGGCTGGGCTAAGTGGGAGACGCCAGGAGCACTGGTGCTGGTGGCACTGGAGGCGCTGGTGGCACTGGGAGCACTGGAGGCGCTGGTGCTGAGCCCTGGGAGCACTGGTGCCAGTCCGTGCAGGCACTGGGAGCGCTGGTGTTGGGCTCTGGGGGCGCTGGGAGCACTGGAAGCACTAGTTCTGGGCACTGGGAGGGCTGGTGCTGGGCTCTGCGAGTACTGGAGGCCCTCGTTCGGGGCCGCGGGGGACACTGAGGCACTGGTGCAGAACACGGGGACACTGAGGCACGGGCGGGCGGCGGGGCGCGCGGCCCCTTTAAGAGCCATGTCAACAACGCGCGCC
>VXAA01005292.1:1235947-1286690 GCA_013399115.1 Anseranas semipalmata
CCGGGGCTTGCGCGGTGCCCGGGGCAGCGGCGGGGCCGCCGGTAGTCGCGCGTTATCCGTGCAAGTTGGGGGTAAATGCCTCCCTCGCCTGGTTCCCCGGCGAGCCGCAAGGGTGAGCAGTTCGTCAGCTCGGGATGGAGCCGCGCGGCTCTCGGGTTGCCTGGCAGGGCTGCTGGCAAGCGTCTCCCGGGTAATCTCCGGGGAGGAGGGGAATTGCTGCATTATCGGGCCACTCGCAGGCTCTGCGTTTGCCGGAGGAACTCTGAATTCGGCTGCCGTGAGCGGAGCCCTCCCTTTAACGCTCAGCTGGTGAGCCTGCAGCTCGGCGCAGGAGGCCGGTGCAAGAGCTGCTCTCGTTGCTTTAAAATCGTGCCTCGTACGCTGCTTTCCTTTGTTAAACATTGAATTGAGCAAATGGAAGTTTGAGCCGTAAGAACAGGGTTGCAATTGCTGTGTTCAGCTTCGTTAGTTAAAGTTTAACGTCAGAGGCTTGGAAGATGTTCCACTCGGAGGAAAACTTATTTGCAAATACGGTTAAGGCACCTGCAGCCTGGTGCAGTTCCTGTGCAGGACAAATATAGCTAACAGAATCGTTCAGCACTGTGGCTAGATGTGCTTGGCTTGCTTTTTATCGTCTCTTTCTTCTCCCTGCTCCAGGTAAAGGCATCCAGCAGCAGCTCTGAACAGCCTCTTGTAGCTCCCGTCAGCAAAGAGAACGCTAGGTTATCACTTCAGAACTGATTCTGGATTTTTTGTGGCTGGAGGATGCGGTGGTTTATGTTAATAGATTAAATTTTTGGTGAGAGGTCTTTCCATCGCGCAGAACTCCAATCGTCTTGGCGTTATTTGAGCTGAGTTGCACAGGCTCCCCTATCAAACGTAATGTTCATTTAACAGAACGGTTATTGAGTTATCCAGCATCACCGGGAGATGTTGACTATCAGTGTGAATAATTGAGAGCTGTTTTTACGGCATATGCTGTGGGAGTTGGTCCTGTTTTAATGGGAACTGGGACTTGCAAATAAATACTGGCTGTCAGAAGCTGTGCAGAGTTTAGAAGGTTGGTACAGTCTGGCTGCTTTGTGGGAGTTTTGGTTTGGGTGTTGTGTGTTAACAGCCTGGAGTTGTAACTGGTGTGCTAATACCTGATGGGGCACAAAAATGTTGTTGATAGACTGCCTCTGTGCCCAAGTTATTTGCTTGCAGTGATGCTGGTGCAGGAGCAGCCCGAGTCGGGTGATTTTGTGGGGCTGGAGAGTCCTAAAGTCTTAAAGCGAATTGCTGTACACCGCCTGGTCCTCTTCTCAAAGAACTTGCACGACCTTCTTTTGAATGCATATTTGTCTGATCCGAGGCTTGCAAGCATTGCCTAAACTTGTTCGCAGCAGAAACAGAGCAAAGCAGTGAGGATATCATTAGAATTAGCTTCGTGGGAGAATGGGACCTGTTCCCTTTTCCCCCTACCTTGGAAATGGATTTTTCATCTTTTTCTTCTGCTTGCCTTACATGTTTTCCATGCTGTTGCCCTAAAAGGGGATGCACTTACTGAAAGTAAATACGTCTGTGGGAGAATGTTTGTTGTAGGATGGTGATTAATTCTGTGGCTTTGTGGATCGAATGTTCCATTCATCTTGAATTTAAAAAAAAAAAAATCACTGTGTCAGTTAAAAATCATTGTCACTTCTATGTGACTTATTGCCCGTTCTTGGTAACCTGACTCCAAGTTGAAATGAAAGGATTTTGTGCCCAGGAGATGTAAAAAGACAAGCGCTGAGATAGGTACTTGTAAGAGAAAAGTAAGAAATCTGGCATCTTAAAGGAAACTGCATCTTTTTTTTCCTCCTTCCATGTTACCTGATTTTAGGCTCAGGTCAGGGTGTTCCAAATCCCAGAGATCGGCACCAAGTTTTCCATCTTTCTAGCTGTTAAATCAGCCGGCAGCGCTTTGCTCCAGGCTGGAGGACTGCTGTGCTTGGAGCAGCTCGGTGTGGGTGCGGGCGCTCTGCTGCGGCCTCCGAGTGCACGGGGCAGGCTGCAAGCAGGAGTTGCTGCTTTCATCTCAAAGCTGTTGCGGAAGGAACTCGGTGGGAACCCTTAATTTGTATCCAGATGGGCGCTCCGGGGTCACTTTCCCCCTTGCAGGCTGGTGATGTACAGAAATGGGGCGCGCCACGCGTGAACGTAAGGAAGAACTTGGGGATTTGGGAGATTTTCAATCTTCTCACCAGTGCTGGAGGGCTCCTTTGTGCAATACTTAGAAAACACCCCCCCACCCACAATACTTTTCGAGCCTGTTTCCTAGGATGTTTCACTCTCCAAGCCTAATAGAACCTGCCTTTTTTCCTTGTGTTTCTGTATTCTAAAGGACGTTGTTTTGGCTCGAACACAAAATCTAATTTGGCTCTAGAAATCTATAACATTCGGCTTGCTCCAGAGGAAACCCTGGAGACTAAGATGCGTGTTTCCCATTTGATATCTCTGTAACCTTGCACTTGTTTGGTAAAAGAGTCACGATTTAGCCTGCTGCCCAACTGCAAATTGCTTAGAATACTTTCTTGTTTGTTTTAGTTCAAGGTTTTACCTTCCGTGTGTCATTGGACTCGCTGAAAGCTCTTACGGAGGACTTGGATTTATCTCGGAATAGCCCAAGGGAGTGCTCTGGGCCTGGGGAGGGCAAAGCACTGGTTCAACTAAAAATAGAGCTGGCAGCATTTCTTTTGCAAATTAGGCTTTTTTTTAAACTCTGCACTTCTTTAAACTGCGCTGCTTGGATGCTCAGCACTGAAGGTGCAGGGTAGCAGCGATGGCCGTTCAGGGTGGAATTTCGGCCGAAATGTAGCAGTTTGGTGTCCGCTGGCTGCAGCGTGTGCGGTGGCAGGTAAGGCACACAGCCCGTCGGCAGCTCCCGACAGCAGCCCCTGCTGCCCTCGCCTCCAGTCGCCGTGTTTCGAAGCAGCCCACGTGGGAAAGGAGAAGACGCCTTGGCTTCCTGGTGGGTTTTCACGCTCAGCAGCAGCCGGCCGAGAGGCAGCAGCCCCGTCTCTCCCGGTTGTAGCCGCTGAGCCGTGTTCCCTCTGATAGCCAACGCTAATGCAATTAGGGGGATTTGTTCGTTTTAATCATTTTAAGAGAACACTGGATGCTCTGTAGCTGAAGAACTTTATTATTGTTAATAATGCCTCGTTGCCCTTGGTTTTGGGCAGTGCAGTTGTTTTTTATGAGCCTGTAGGGCTAAAGCAGAGTTTAAGAAGTTATATTTTTACTACTTAAAATTGCCAGCAAAAATACAATTTTCTGTCTTCCTGCTTCTCAGCTGCGGTTTCAAGAAGACATTTACAAATAGTTTGTGATGCTTTTCTGGTGATACAGCTGTGTGACTTAGTTGCAAGAATCTAGTTTTTGTAGGAGTAACCAGTGTCATCTGTGCCCGAGGTTGCTCGTTTTGTCCAACGTGATTCTGCCGGCGCGTCTCGGGCCTCTCGTGTGGGTCTGTGCGCGCCGTCGGCTGGGATTCCCAGGAGGGGTGGTGTTATTTCTGTGCTCGCCCAGCTTTGGCACAGCCCTTTTCCCAATAGTGGGTTTGCGGTCTTGGAGAAGACCCCTGAAAAATCTTTCAGTTTTCTGGTCGGGTCCGCTTGGTGTAAACGCTTGGAAATGTGGGAGCCAAACGCATCTTTTGTATAAAATACTGAATGTGCCCAGCAAGTATGGCATCGTACTGCAGGCATGAAGTACGTCCTCCCTTAACGTCCCGGGGTCACGCAAAACCAACAGGCTGTTAAACAAGGCGTCGCGTTCAGCCTTCGTCCCTGCGGCAGCCTGCAGTGTTTGCACGGTAGGTGCGTGCTGCCTTCCCTGGGGTTCTCCCTGTCCTCGTGTGCTGAGCACGGAGCTTAGAACTTCCTCGAGAGAAGCTGCAGTTAAACGCTGCGCACACGTTCAGAGTCGGACTGGGCCGTAAGGGTCTGTCTCTGAACTGTTGGTGTTTTTGGCTGCGTTGGGCGATGCAGCTGCAAGGTGCGTGCAGTTGGTGATGGGGTGGTTCTTGGTTATCTTCGGGTGTGTTAGTTCTAACAAAATAATAAAAGGTGCTGTTGGAAGATGGTTGCTAAACTACCCTGAGCATCTCGGCAGAAGGTTGACGTTTTTCCTTTCCTTTCTTAAGGACAAAATGTGAAGTTTATTCAAGGTTCCTGCAAACTGCAGCAGGTTTGCCATTGGGGAGCTCGTTGCCCTGGTGTGGTCAGGATAAAACATCAGCTTTACGCCCTGGTGCTTGACATCTTACTGGTGGCATACGTTGAAAATCAGGCAGTGTAAGATCTCGATTGTAGATGTGTTTCGAGTCTAACATCTTCTGGAAAGGAGCAGCGGAGTTCTGCAGTAGCCCTTGGGGTACGTGGGGAAGGCGTTCTTGTCCTCCGCGGTGTTGTGCAGCAAGCACTGACCGGTGCCGTGCATGTCTCTGCCTCTGCAGAGCTTCTCCTCCCTCTCCCCGACCTGCTGTCCTGCTCTGGAGACCAGAGGTGAGAAACGCGCTGCACGCCTCTGCCCTGCCGCCGTGCCCGCAGCCACGCTGGTTAAACTTTGCACCGCGCGCTCACGGTGAGCTGCAGGCTCACGTGGCGCGAGTCCCGGTGAGGATCCGCACCCCGCTGGGGAGCGGAGCGAGGATGGGTTTTCCTGGTCCCGTGCTAGAGTGAGCCCTGTCTCTTAGCAGACTGTTCCCTCCCTTTTCCTTCTTTGGGATCATTGGAACTGCATGTACAGTGTAACAGCACTTCTTGCTGCTTGTTACACCGGGGTAAAGTGTAATTGCAGAGTTCTAGCTGAACTTCTTAAAGTTTACAGTTCTCCTTTTAACATACTGTTAAGTATTCATGTATAACTTCACACACACAAGAAAACACACTTCACAAACACAAGAACAAGAAAATCAAACAAGAAGATATTTGCAGGAATAGGACAGGCAAATTGCATCCTTACCTGCCAATTTCAAGTAAGCATGTTGCTAGTTTGAGTAGTACCTTAATTTGATGTCTTGTAATCTGGAAACCTTGAATTCTGTAAATGGACTTTTTTCCCCAAATACGAACGGTGATGTTCTGAAGATTTCTTTCCCACTGTGGCAGGTCAGACAGTAAATCCATAAAGTTTGCGTCTGTATAGTCAGACAGCGGGAGGTGATGGGTCAATAACAATTGCTTTCTGTTCTTCATCTCATTTTTCTCGGGTTTATTTCGTGCCGAGTCAACACAGCACCCGTACTTGTTTGGGGTCCTGCTGACAGATCAGCACCATCTCTTTGTGCTGGTGACACCCTGTGCTGGGCACCTCGGTGTTCTGACACACGTAGGACTGCTGGGCAATGGCAGATAAACCTGAAGGGCCTGGCACCAATAAGTGCCTTTTCCGTTCTAACTGCAGCATTCAAAATAACATGGTTCTAGGGATATTAAAATGCTGTAAAAGACACAGAGGTTGTGCAGCAGCTTGAGGATGTTTCTGTGCTGCTCATGAGCATCGTACCCATGACTGTAGCTGAAACAGGCTCAGGCCGGGGAATGGGCTGTAGCCCGCTGCCGTCGGGGTTTGTGGGTCCGAGCCGTGCCTCGGGATGGAGAACGTGTGGGGAGGGAGAGGGTGATGCTCGGCTGGGGCCGAGGAGCCAGGCCTGCGGGGATGTCAGGGCTGGAAATGTGGACACGGGGCACCTTGTGGCTTCGGCCGGGCGCCTCGTGGGCTCGGCGGTGAAGGCTCCCGCTGTCGCAGCCAGCCCGTCGGGACTCGCGTCCCAGCTGGCGCGGTGCTTTCTGCGGCACGTGGAAGCCTTCTTGCTCCCGTCTGTCTACCCGAATCTGGTCACCCGCTGGGTAAGATCGCCAGAAGGACTCTTGTTAGAGAAATGAATCATTTAGCCTCTATTTTGTAACAGGATCATCAACAGCCTGGGTGTTGTATGTGGTAAGATCAGTTTATGAAAGGAATAGCCTCTATTTTTCTGCTAAATACCTGCACTTCAGGAGCATCTTTAAATCCTTTCCATCCTTTGTATCTAACGCAGTAAAATGAGCCCAGTATCCCTATACCCTGTGGACTCCCAACTCTAGATCTGCAAAGGATCTGTGTCAGGCCCGCAGTGGCGTTTTCTTTCGTGCACGGTTCTTTAACACCCCTGGTTTACGTGGTTTATTCCTCAGCCCAATATTCTGACTTCATTGTTCCGTTTTCTATATTCACATTGGACAAGGATGTTATTTCTATATCTGAGTGTTTTGGTTCAATTCTGTTTGAAGACTGTGCCCCCGTATCACCGGTTCGGAGTGTTTGTGAACACGGTGATTGCAGGAGTTACAGTCCAAGGACGTTGTACTGGAAAATACTAATTCACTTTTCTCTTCTAGCAGTAGATAGTATCTGTAGCTGCAGCTAGCTTAACCAGTAAGTTGAAGGTAATTTGCAGTGCTTGGATTATTTTGCTGTCTCTGGATGGTGAGTTTGGGCAGTCCTGAAGCAGCGTTAGTATCTCCTGTGATGGTTGGTGCTTCCGGAGTTCTCGGGCTATTTTGACATGGAGGGTTTCTGTTTTCTCCTGGGCCATCGTCTCAAAGCACAGCTTTGTGTCTCAAATAGCATGCAATACTCCTGGTCCTTGGGTTGTTGGGGGGTTTGTAGTTGCTTCCCATTTGGATGTTTGCCGCTTGCAGCACCTTGATGTGTGGTGTCGATCGTTGCACCTGCAGGTGGCTCGTTCTGCAGAGCTAGCATCCTGAAAGCAGAATCAGTTACCACTGTCAGCAAAGGAGAAGGTGGGATCTGGAGATCTGAAAGCCAGCTTGCTTCTCGTAGTTTATCTCCTTAGACTCTGAAATTCCTCACCCCTCATTCCGCTCTGTGTCCTCAGTGTGGTGGGAAGAGGCAGTGTTGCAGACTTGTGTTTTTTTTTTCCTCCTCTGTAACCAAATGCAAAGCAAGCAGAGGGATCTGTGACCTCAAAGCAATTTGGGATTGATTCAGATCATTTTGTAAATGAGCTCATCTTCCTAGAGTTCAAAGACAAAGTATTACTCAGTTAAAACTATCAGAAAATGAGGTGGTGTGTGTGGTGGGGCTTGTTTTGTGTTTTTGTGCAGTGCTCTGAGGTGGCATCCTGCAGGGGTTATCCTGCTATCTGAACAAATCAAAATACCCCCCAGCACCACCTCCAGTCCCTGCTGGGGGAGCTGAGCGTTGTTCCAAAGCTCCAGCTCCTGCTTACGTCGGGTAGCGGCAGCGCTTTGCACGTGTCACACCTCACAGACCCACGCAGGTGAAGAACTGCGGTGCCCGTTGCCTGATTTTCTGGTTTAAAACACAAAACGCAGGCTGTCCGTCTCCTTCCAAAATACACAGCCAAGATGTGAGAGGTGCCTTTCAGACCAAAGTCCGGTTTTGTTGGTCTTCCAGAACTGTTTTCACACCTGGAGCCATCAGGGTTGTGCTGTCATCCGTAACACTGTGAAAGCCACCTCTGTCCACCGCAGGAGATGTGACCTTGGTGCTGAGCTGGATGGGGTGCCCAGCCTTCCTGCCCACGTTACCGCGCTGGGAGCGCTGAGTTGCAAGGCAGGGCTAGGCTTTCTTCTTATAATGTGTACTGTAGCTGCTCTCAACAGGTAGGAGAGATTTTTGCAAGGTCTGGCTCCTCTGCATGGTTGCAGCTTTCCCTTCTCGGTGCATTCAGCACCGTGTTTGTCCCATGTGCGTATTGTGTTTGCTGTTTCCTAATTTCCTGGTTGCTGCTCATTAGGAAATGGCCAACCTTTGCCAAATGAAAAGCCCTCAGATACACAGGGAACATTCAGTTCTCAAAAAGAGAGGTTAAAACTGTGTGATTTCTGAAGCACTATATTAGCTGTGGCATATAAATAAAAAGGTAAAGAGAAACAGGAGTGACTCATTCCCCCATTGTTGTAGCAAAGGTGTTGGTGCTGCTCCAGCCCCCTGTTTTTGTTCCAAAATTGAAGGAGCACCTGCATGCTGCAGTTACTGGGCTGACTGCCGCTGCCCTTGCTTAGGGCCCTGCTGGGTCCTCCCGCTGGGAGAAAGGCTTTTCTGGGGGCAGAATTCGGTAATTCATCCGTTCCTAGATGTAGCCTTGTATTAAGCACCAGGGAGCTCTCGTTACCGCTTCAGCAGCATCAGTGGGGATCAGGCTTGGGGACGGTTGTCTTAAGTTCAGCACTTAAGTTCAGTCACCGTGTAGAAGCAGTTTCTTCAGTACAGGATTGACTTACTGTTCCAGAAATCGGTTACCTTTTAAAGAATTTCGTTAAGCCAAGTGGGTTTTCTTCAACTTCACCTTTCCTCAAGTATGGCTGGCATGTTCCCTGCGCAAGAAAGGGCTGCCGTAACTTCCAGCTGTGTCCATCTTCCTAGCCTGCCCTCATTCCCTCCACCCATGGACTAATCTCCATCAACTCCAGAGGCTGGCTGCCCCGGGCCATCAGATCTCAGCTGTTGTTTTACTTTTCCCATTTGTTCTAGCACAAGGTGCTTCCCTCCTCTTCTGAATTAAGTATTCGGGTGAGTAACGCTGCACAATTAGATGTAATCTTCAGAGGAGATGATAGATACGAAACCATTTTTCCATAGGAGTCAGACCTTCCAATTAGGAGCTTAAAAAAACAAGTTGTGGATTATATCGGACTTGGTGCTGCACGTGAAGGGGAAGCAAAGATGCTGCCTGAACATTTTTCACTTTGGGAAAGGTAATAAAACCATTCAGACAGATATTATGACATAGAAATTTAGCAACGTGAATTGAGTAATTGTTTTTATTGCTTTTTTAGTTTTAAAATTAAATATTACTTGGTTGCAAGAAATAAATGTCATAACTTGTTTCGCATGAAACTTCTAGTCAAATTGTATGTCTGTCTGAGAAAAAGAAAGCATTACTTTCTGCTGTTTTCCCTCTTCCCCCCCATCTTATGGCTAAAAGTGATGCTGTATCTGTGGCTTCACGAGATACCAGATCTGCTTTGGGGTACCTAAGGCCACATTGAAGACCACTGCAGTTGCATGGCACAAAGGGCTGAAAACACCTTTTTCTTTTTTTCCCTGGGCATTTTCAAGGAGTAACTGTGTTCAGCATGCTTTAGGCTGAGTTCGTCCTCCTGCAGTGAGCCTCAGCAGGATATTTTGCCCTTGTTACCTGGGCAAGTTCAAGGTGGTTGTGCCACACAGTTCATGACAGCACACAGCGCCAGCGACGGGAGGCGCAGGGCGAGGACGTGAAGGCTCCTTGCTTTGTGAACGTTTGCAGCTGCTTGTGCAGTGCATCAAGGTTTTGTGGCATGGGAGCAGCAATGGGAGCTGGGGTTGCAAGATTCACGTACTTGGGCTGGGTTCAGTGCATGAAGAGGTGCGCTGCAAGGCGCAATTGGCTGCGGGGCGGCTCGCTGAAGACATGCCCTGTATTAGAGAGCTGAACAGTGGCTTGTCTTTTCTCTTAACTTCTTACCAGATAGCCAGACACACTGCTGTCCTCACAGAGCTAAGCCTTGATAAGTTATGCAGCAGTATTTATTTGCACCCAACTAGAATATTGAAGAGTTTCTACTGTGTCTCAGTAGCTACACCAACCACTAAGGGCATCGTATTCCTGTTCTTTAAGCTCGGGGGATAGAAGCATCCTCGTTTCTGTGTAATGTATGAGGCTATGCATTGTCAGTACTGAGTTACGGAGTCCCGTTCCAGCTGGGCTCGAAGGCCATTCGTCGTAGAGAAAGAAATGAGAGCTCTTTATCGATACACTGAGAGATGCAGGGAGATGCCTGAAGGTACTGCTGCAATAAATAACTTTTTGAGATGTGCTGGAAGGGCATAAGTAAGTTTGCTTTCTCTGTTCTTAGCAGGATAAATGGAAACGGGCAATTTATTGTTCAGATTCTCTTAACAAATGAGGGTGATGAGCCACAAGACCTTGATTTTACAGTGATGACTGCTTCCGAAGTGCATCACGCTGGTCCTTGGCAGTTAATAGTTGCATCATTCAGCTTAAAAGGTTTTTTATTTTTGGTTGCAATACCTGACGTTCATCAGGTGACCCGAGGCATTCTCCAAGCCTTAGTCACTGAGATCAGCAGGGCCCTACGACTGCTGCGATGCACCTTCGTTGCACGGCTGCGGTCTGTGAAACACGGTGCTGCCGAGCCCCGGCTGTGCCTGCGTCTTCCTCCTCCCCGCTTTGCTGGGAAATCAGTGAGCACATGAGGAAAGCTAGTTAACATCTACAGCTTTGAATAGCGGCAGCTGACCCGTGGTGCACAGCACTGAAACCCAGTGCCAGTGCAGGACTGGACCCAAGGCTTCAGGTGCCGCGTTAGAGGAGCTTGCACAGCCCCTGCCTCTCGTGCAATTCCCTTTAACACCACGTGTGCTAGGGCTGTGCGTGTTCACAAGTACACATGCATATGGCAAGTACAGAGATCCGTATTGCTTAGCCATAAAACGTTCAAAGGAAAGCGAGAATGGGTGGTGGCCCTTCCCACCCCCTGCGATGCTACGTCTGGAGGTGGCAACGTGGGTAACTGCTTGTGGTGCCTGTTGCATGCTCACAGTGAGCAAGGACATGGAGATCTCGTTGCATGCCCCCCGGTTCCCCGGCGCTTGCAGGGTCTGACTTTGATTATAACATATGGGGGAATCAGTTGGGGGATATGAAAACGGATGAATGTGCTTGGGACAAAAATAACTGCGTGAAACATGTTGCAGGATCTCTGGCTCAGGGAGCCGGTAACCAGAAGGCAGGAAGAAGGAATGTCTTGGAAACAATGTGTGTCTGGAGGATTTACAGCAGTGCACATCCTTCAGGATAAGAACCACCAGGCAGCAGAAAAGTTTGGATTGATCTCGTTAAGCCAAATGCTCCATTTTAGATGTCTGCATCTGTGAGGTTATTGCTCGCCTCCTCCCCCAGAGCGATTAGGGCTCGCCGCACGCTCCTGCCTGCTTTCTGGCTCTGCCATCTTGAGTATGCCGAACACAGCGTGCGTTTCCTCAATTTTCTGAAATGGGAACTGTCAGCATGGCTAAGTCAAACTCTATTGAACTAAACCTGCCTAGAGCTTATTGCAGCCCTTGGATGTAAAGAGCGTTGCTTAAGCAACCGTGTAATATAGGATCAATTCCACAGCCAGCCCCCAGGGACTCCTTTTAGGTAGCTGTTATTTTCCGTGTAGTATTTATCATTTTAAAGATGATCACGCATTGTTTATCTTCACCATGGGGAAAACACTGAACAGTGATGAGTTTTATTTGCAGCTTGTAGTATAAATAAGATTGATAGGTTGCTTTTCTTCCACGTTTCGAGCTTCACAGCTGCTTTTGGTGGGCAAGCATCTGAGGCCAAGGTCCTATAAAGGGGGTGCCATATACAGAGGAAAACTCAATTCTTCTCAGCGTTTGATGTTAAAGAAATAAACAGTAACGTGTTGCAAGGTTCCCAGAAGGTGTTCCTGCTCACCCCTGGTGGAGAACGCATCAGGCCGAGCCCAGCGCTGCTTGGCCGAGAGGACAGCCGGCGACTGGAGGACGCTGGTCTGCAGCAGAACTTCTCCCAGCTCCTGCTGCCGGGAGGAAGGGGAGTGGAAGCTTTGCTAATCATTCGTTAAGTTTGCCGGTCTCTGATAAAACATACTTTCACTTGCTGAAAAACACTCCTACTGCATACAAAACAATCATGTTTGGGTAAACATCGTGCATTTCGCCTTGTGCTGGCTGGGATCCTCCAGTGCTTTGCAGGATCCTGACCCCAGTAGGGCTGAACTCCAGGCTGGGGGAAGGATCAAAGTGGTGTGTGTTTGTTTGTTTTGTGGGGACACAAACTTCTTTGACTTCTGTTTGCATCAGCACAAATATTTAATTATAGATAGACACAATGAATTGACCTACAAGAGAAGATTTTCTCTCCTTTATTTTTGGCACCTTGAGTCAGTTGTTTTTTAGATACAGGTTGGTTCAAGAAATGGATTTTAAAATACTACACAAAACTATATTTAAACTTTGAAATATTCAATGTTAAAAAAAATCAGAAAACCATAACAAACTGATCGCTGTAACATAAACTGAAAACACTATGAGAAGAGCCTTAAAGACAGCGTGTGCTGACCCCCTAGCAGGTACAGGTGGGGGCTGCGTGTGCTTGTCTGGCACCCACATCCAGCAGAGTTGTCCGAGGAGGATTTGGGTCCTGACATTGCCGTATTGGTCAGTGATTGTATTTGGGGGGGTGTCAATGACCTTTATTTGCTTTGCCGCCCTGAATCTGCCTGTTTAAAACACTGCAGCCCAGCAAAACATAATTGAATACGTCCAAATGCAGATAAATGACTATAGGAGAAGCTGTGCTCACACTTGTCGGAATTTGTGAGAGTTTAGGGGACATGTCAGTAGAACTGCTCCCCGTGAGCTGCCGGAATGGGACTGTAGCTCGAGCAGGGGCGTGCTGCTTGGATTTATGGAGAAGTAGGAAGTAACCTCTCCCATGGACGTCACATTGGGCTTGCTGTTTGTAACAGATCCCCAGTTTAGTTGTGTTCAGAGCAAGAAGAGGTGCAGAACTGACCCAAGATCTGCAAAACAGACCTTCCCGATGTGGGACGCCGAGATAAATCCGTTTGTAAAGAGAAGGTTGTTTGTCCCAAACAGGTAAACATAGGAAAAATCGTCTAAGGTTTGTAGACAGTGACATAATGAGGTGTCACGTCTGGAGGCTGAATTTAGAAGGGCCTTGAGATAGGATGCAAATTTCCATGACTAGGCTTTAATTGCCACCCTTTATGGGAGGAAAGTGTCAGTATTGTTTGGGTCTTGACTTCAGAGGGGAAAAATTGCGTGTGCAGACAGGAGGAGCAGTCGGGTGGTTGCAGTCCGTGCTGAGCCTGGAGTCGGGGAAACTCGGGCGAGTGGTTGTATGAAAAATACAGTGGCAGTTTGGGCTTTTAAGTGTGCATTTAAGGTAAATGCTCCTATCTGGGAGATGGCTGGTGTTCCAACTTGTCATTTAGCCTGGGTACAGCGTCAAGCATGAGAGAAATTGGACCGAAAGTAGTTTCTGCAGTAACGAGAAACCTTTGGGCGTGCTAGCATGCATTAATAGAACATTACCAAAATCCTGGGATTTGGGTGCCTCGCCAGAGGAGCAGATCGGAGCGGTTGGGGAGGCAGGGAGGGAGGGAGGGAGGAGGATTGTGCTCCCTGTGACTCAGCACTGCTCGTGGCCCAACGCCGTCCCAGCCCCGCCGGCTCGCCCGCTGCCGCGAGCAAACGCCTGCTTTCTTCTCAGCTGGCTTGTCGGAGTTTGCTTTATAAAGTGCTTTCGGAGCTGTTTGTTCTGAGAAGGGTAAAGAATGCAAATTTGGGTCAGTTGTAATTGCTTTCGGTGCTATTTTTCTTTTTGTCTCACCTGTCGGACCCATGCCGTAGCCCACGCGTGCGGCGCTAGCAGGGTGCTGGAGCGTTTCTGCGTTTCAGATGCTCTGCTGTCTCATGCTTTGGTGCTTATCTAGAATACGCAGGGCCCTTGCCCTGCATAGTCGCTATACTAGAGGGAATTTTGTTTTTATCTTGTCTAGAAGAGTAGGTATTGCCCAGGCTCTGTAGTGAAATAATCCCCACCTACTTGCTGCCCTGACCGCCTGTGACATTCGGGAGCTGGACGCTGGGGTAAATGTAGCTTGATTTCTCCCCCTGTGGTGGAGAGGAAGGGAATCCACTGCTCTCATCGCTGCAATATTAAAATGTGCTGAAAATTTAGCGTTGCAAACCTGGAGTGTAGTATCAACAGCTCAACGCCTCTGCCTGTCAGCAGAACAGATAATCAACTCAAGGCACAAGAGGAAAAAATAAATTTATTGGTGGGACGTCCCTAAAAAGTATGCCTAAAGGTTTTTCATCAGAGCAGTTTGGTTGGATTACAGCTTGTCGGGAATGTTTTGGGATGTTTGAGCACAGTAAATTAAAACAAAAAAAATGAAATGACCATTCACAGACTTGGAAAAATGGATGAAAGCTCCACATTTGGAGCCCAGCTTGTCCTTTGAGTTGCCCTCATAGGCTTTGGTATTTCTCTTTCTGTGCCCTAAAATACGCGCCATCCTGCAGCCGCCTCTGCAGCTGCGTCTTTGGGGATAAAGTGAGGAAGAAGCATAAAGTGAACTGTAAGCGAACCTGTAATCCTTTTTGAGAATTGCCTGGACAGGGACACTCAGGCCGAGTGACACAGAGCAGCAGGAGACGTGCTGTTAGGAGTGCGTTAGTACCTGACCTGGAAGTTTGGCCGAACCTGACGTGAGTAGCGCGCCCATCTGTTCTCCATGGAGTTGCTAGATGCGGGGATAATTTGAACTAGCTTTTCCAAATGCGTGATTTTTCACAGGAAAACCGTGCTCTGAAGACCACAGTGTCCTCCACCAGGGCACGTAACGGTGGCCTTGTCCCCGGCCAGATCTTCGGGCAGTTTGGCGAGCTTGGCTTTTCGGAGATGTTTTGTTTGAGTCCCGCAGGCTATGTGTTTTCTGTGGCTCCGAGGGAGTTAACGAAGTGTAATCTGTGCGAAGGCTGGCACGGATCATGCGCTGCGCACAAACAAGGGAGTTCTGTCGTGGCCAGGAACAAAGGGAGCCATGTTAGTGCCACCGCGTCCCAGACAGCAGCGGAGAGTTCCCGTTGCCGCAGGTGTGAAGAACGCTCGCTCCGGGGAAATCCTGATCCTGAGCTGCTTGAGGAATTAACACAGGGTGGTGTGACACTGGGTATAAAGAGCTCCTAAAAAACAGACGCTCCTTCCTAAACACGTCCGCTCCGCTCTCTAGGTGGCTGCTCATCGGCTGGGTGCGGGACCACAGGCTGTGGGTCGTCGCGCTTCTGCGTGGTGCCGCCGGGCTGACGCGGCCCTGGGAGCCTTCTGAAAGCCGCGAGCTTTCCAGTTCCTCTTCAGCAGAGAGCAGTCGAGTTGTTCGTGGGACTTTTCTCCTCTGTTTTTAGTTTCTTTGTCCTGTTTTCTCAGCAGGGGTAAAACACCAAGCTGAAGGATGCCGCGATGCGTTTCCGAAAGCCTTTAATTGCAAAGGACGCTGCTAGCAGAATGACTTTTGTCCAACAAATGTGCTCATTACCTAGGAAAGGTTTGCAGACTGCCCTTGAATACCCTTAGCTCTTTCTGGTTTTCCACCCCAGGTACAGGTATCGCTGCCTGCTGGCTTGTGTTCAGGGGAGGGCAAGGCAGGCTGGTGGTAGACTTCCTTGGGAGGATACGCAGAAGTAAATGGTCACGAGGATTTTGGATGTGTGGAAGAAGTTGTATTTTGTCCTTGGGCTGAAGAGGTGCCTGTAAGCAGGCACCCTCCCGTATGTAAACATTGCCAACCAGTTTTAAATAGCTGAAAACGGATTTGTAATGAAAATGGACTCGTTATGAGAAATGACAAGTGCTGACAAATGTTTACCCGTAGTTAATATGGCTTATAATAGTTTATGATTAATAACAGTTTACATTTATTTAGATTTTTTGAGGATTTTCTGCGCAGAGCTGAAGTCTTTGCCTTTTGGTTTTCCCCCAGCCAAGCCGGTGTACGCTGAACTCGTCTGTTGGGCGCTTGGCGAAGTTCAGCCTGGCGTACCACCGAGCACAGAGCTGGGATCCCAGCATTCGTTGCCCTGTTTGCTACCCCAGGCTGGACTGTGAGACACTTCTATTTATTTGTCACGGGTTGCCTGTTCCTAGAGCAAAAACCAGCCAAGCAGAGATCACTGGAGGAGGTGCCTCCTCGAGGCCTTGGGGCAATATGTGCTTGGTGCTGAGGGTCGGTGGGGAGTGCTGGGCCGTACTGCCTTCTGCGGGGCTGCTTTCCGCTGAAGTAGGGAAGCTGACAGGGAAAACATTTTCCACAAGGTTATACTTTAAACAAAACCCTGGAATATGGAACAAGGTAAAGAAACTTGCAGAGGGTCCCTCCTTGTGTTTCTTATAACAGTCCGTCTTATCTGATGATGGTCTTGGCAGCAGAGCATCAAAAACTTCGGTGGTTTTGGTGTGGCGTTGCTGCACTTGTGTGTCGGAAGGCTCTCGGCTGTGCCCTGGTGTGCACCGGGTCGGTGACTTGGCTTTGGCCTAACAATTCCTCCTCTCCAAAAATAAGTGAGGCAACTGATGCTATCCTTCTTGTCACAGATGAAGCAGTCAAAGCACAAAAGTTATGGTATGCTTGTAATGGTCTACCCCTGGAAACCCAGAGTGTAGCCCTAAAGCGGTTGAAAATACCTGCTTATTAATCTAGCAGTAAGAACCTGAGGGAGTATTTATATCCATCTGTGAAGCCACTTTTAAACTAGGACACCTCAGATTTCACTGGGGGAAACCATCTGCCTGGATCACAGTTTATGGCAAATATTTTCCAGTTGTTTGAGCACACAGAATCTGCCTGGTAGTTTTATTTTCTTCTAATGCATTCACAGAGACGCTGCTCAAAGGCATCCGTCCCATTGTTCATTTATTCTGTTCTGCTTTAGGTAGTTTCGGCGTGTGTAGTGTAGAAGATTTAATGTCAGATCCTTCCAGCATCCTGGGATGCTGAAGTCTGTTACAGTGCCCTCAAAGGGAATACAAACCAGGTTTGTGGGGGTTTTGCCGCTGCATGACACAAAAACTAGATGCGAGGATGGTTTTTCGGTATTTAACATGGGCAGGTTAGGGTTAGCACCGGCGCAGCACAACTTGTTTTCCTGACCACTGCAGTGCTCTCCAGCACTCGTGCTCCTGGGGTCAGACGGTCGTGGGGAGGCGACGTGGTGCTTTGTCGGGTGTAAGAGGTGCCTGTGAAACTCCCCAGCTTGTAATTTGGCAGGTTAAATGCATTTAGTAGATCAAAGAACAGACTGAGTTGAGCGTTTTCCTTGCTTTTCACAAACGGCAAAATTACGTATGTACATGTAAGCTGGGTTAAACTGTTGCATAAATGAACTGCAAAACCTCATTTCTAATTTATTTTTCTCTCTGTTCCAGAGCCTAGCCCAGCTAGAGAACCTGTGCAAGCAGCTGTATGAGACCACAGACACTGCGACACGGCTCCAGGCAGAGAAAGCCTTGGTTGAGTTCACCAACAGTCCAGACTGCCTGAGCAAGTGCCAGCTTCTTCTAGAAAGAGGGAGTGTATGTAAAACAAAAAAATTGTCCAAAATGTAGCTTGGTGTCTGGGACAGCCGTGAGGGTACTGGCCCCAGGTTCTGGAATGCATACCCAGTAGGCTCCGATGTCTCTATCTCAATTTGTAGACAGCCTCTGCCAAAGCAAGCGTTGGCTCTGATCGTATGCTGCTGCAGCGGTTAATTAGCTACAAATGGTTGTCAGTTCTAATGGCTTGTGGGCCTTGCTGCATTCTTCACAGGCTACCACCCAGACATGCCAGGCTTTAAGTTGAGGATATTATAATGGCAGTGGGATTTCGTAGGCTGTGGGAACCACTGCCTTCTCCATAGGCTTTGGGGAAAAATGGTGTGCACAGAGGTTTGTAGGAGGTAAAAACAGCAATGTTTCTTCTGGAATGTTTCCTCGGAAAATTGCCCTTGCTGTAGTGTTGTCTTAGTAATCCAGCAATTTAAAACAGGGAAAAATTACATCATGTGCTTTACAATTAGTATTACAGAATGGGTGTAAAATATGCCAGCAGTAAATTCTGCCTAACTTTTTAGCTTTCTTCTTTCTAAGTGACCATTTGATTTTTACTTTGTAACGGCACAAATAATTTTTAAAATGGCTTTGCCACGTGATCTTTCAAGATCTGACTTTTGGCAGAATGTGCATCCAGCTTTCCTATCTGCTCACGAAAATAGGAGATATCAAGCAGCCTGTCGTAAAGAGTAAGTCCTCCAGGAGGAGGAGGAGGTGGTGAAGGCAGAGGGAGAAGAGTGACACTTAAACTTGTACAGAGCAAATTATTTGTTTGTAGCATAAGGATTTCTCTATAAGCTTTTGGATTTCTTTGGAGTGAAAAACAAATATGAAGTCCAATGAATTCAAAATAAGTGGAATTTAAGCTCTTCTGATGGGAGCTAGCAACTAGTTTACCTGAAGAGAAATCATTTTCTTTTTTAGGAAAGTTTCGAAAGCCCAGTGTCATTCTGTGTAATCTATTGCACCTCTGACCCTTGCCAATGTGTTGAGGGATTTTTTGTTAAATCTCGGCTCTGACTTGCTCTCTACCAGGCCTTGGTTCTTGGAAATGTTGGAATAAATGGGTTTCCTGCATCTTGGATGCTGTGCTTTCTACAACACTGCATATTACAAAAATTAGCATACAAAATGCTTGCCATTTCCCAGGCTGTAATTGGTAGAATCGGCTGCAGCCAGGGGTTTTAGGTGGTTGAATGCCATCATTTGTGTCCCTGAATTAGGTTACAGTTCAGCAGTCTGTGTGCTGTTCCATGAGAAATAAAATTTACCCCGTATGTAGTAATCAAGTGGAAGTCATAAGTGCTTTTTAATGTATAGGATCATACTCCTATGGCTCAGAGTGCTAATAGTCTTTTTTGGGGCATGATGTTTTAGCTAACTTCATGCAGTTTGACCAGGTTCGCAGTTTCAGGGAACCAGAATAAAGTTTACAGGGTTTTTGTTTGGAGGGAGGGGTGCTTATTTTTCCCAATGTTATTCCATTCCAAGAATGCGTGACTTTCATGTAAATATCCTCTAACGGGTATTGCACTCCCCTGTCCCACAGCGCAACGGGTACTGCTCTTGCCTGACCCATGTTGTACTCCCAAAGCCAGTCTGCTGGTTCTGCTCGGGCAGAGGGGCTCTCGCTGTGCCCCTGCGATGTGGAGCTTAACATCCAGCACTGTCGCTTGATCTTGTTCTGAAATGTGCAACAAATGACTTGTGTTTTTTCTTTACAGTCATCCTACTCCCAGTTATTGGCAGCTACATGCCTTACGAAGCTCGTGTCACGCACAAACAACCCTTTACCATTGGAACAACGAATAGATATTCGTAAGTATAAGACATAATTTTTCTAACCAAGCGAATGCGAATGATTGTTGTGTACACTTTCATCCACAAGTGGGAGGCTTTCTGCAACCTACTGTGTTTGACAGTTGTTTGGGCATCCTAAGATATAGGGTGAAAAGAAACATTTCTTCTCCTGTATTATTAGCTAGTAGAGTTCAAGGCTGAGGATGTAGAGTTTTTCCAGATGCAGGGGAATGACAACCCTGTGGCTTGTGAATAAATCTTTGTAACGTTTCTTTTGGAAGTTAAAATATGCATGGTGCTTTCCTCTTCTGAGGACATGCTTTCAAAACTGAAAATCCTTTATGGGTCTCTGAAATATCATTTAGAGTATTTCCTAAGGGAGCAGTCAGCCTGTCACAGCACTCTTTCCTGGAGAATGACTGATGCTTCCTCTCCTCCAAGGAAGGAGTCTGAATGCCATTCAGACTGCTCTCGTTTTTAGAGATGATGCGATAAATGATCCTCCCTGAGGAGAGGTCTTGTAAACCTTTTCAGTATTTCTCCCTATTTACATGTGCATACAGGGGACTGGACTTAATCTGGTAATACAAAGTAAGTTAGGTTTTGGGGAGGAACTCTTACCTGTCTCTAACCACTTTCCAGATTTGTTCTGCAGCTCTAGTGCCTTAAAGAAAGGCACAAATAAAAGGTCAGTATTTTTATCTGTCTGCTGTGGTGATTGTTTTTAGGATTTTTTTTTTGAAACAGCTTTCAGAAAGGTACTTTTTTCCTAACTCAGTGTTACCATCTCAGCTCCTGCTGCAGTGTTTTTGTCTAGAGATACACCTCTTCTCTGTGTTTCAGGGAACTATGTGCTCAACTACCTTGCCACTAGGCCGAAGTTGGCTACGTTTGTCACACAAGCACTAATCCAGCTGTATGCCAGGATCACAAAGTTAGGCTGGTTTGACTGTCAGAAGGATGAATATGTCTTCAGGAACGTGATCACAGATGTCACAAGGTTTTTACAGGTCAGGATTCTTTAAGATGAATACACATCTTGTGGGATTTGGAAGTCCATGTATTTTCAATTATTGTTTTGCACCTTAGTATCCTCTGTCCAGTATTTCATCTCTGTGCATTTGTTGACTGAATAATGACTCCTATGGCTAAGAAGCTAAAAACTGACCTGTCCTGCCAGTTGTCATAATTTAAAGCTTGTTGGGGCAGGGATTTACTTCTGGAAACTGCCAGCGTTAGTATTCAATGGTAAGAAAAGTCTTGTAGTGTTCCAGTTGCACAGTTCTTTAAAGCCCTCAAACTTAAACACACCATGCTAATTAGTGCAAAATGGTAAACACACAGGCTTATTTCCTTCAAGGCCAATATGTGCCATGCTTGACTTGCTTTCATTCACTGTTCCGGTGATAAGTCCACGGAAGTAGTTTTTGATATTTAGCTGAGTTACCATAGCAAAATGTAGCTTAAAACTAGCCCATTCCACAAATAGTATTATTAACAGTTCTCTTTAGAAGTCTTGGGTGTAGTTTCATAGTTCTACATGTTATCACCACAGGACAGGGTTTCATTCCCAACCCAAAGGAGCGTACAGGTAGAATGTTTCATTTTTATCAACAGCTGTCCTCAACTTACTCTTATTTCCAGAAAAAATCAGTAATTACTGTAACAGTATGCATGCTGATTTATTTGCTCTGAAATTTTAACCAAAATAGAAAGCTGGAGGAATACACCAGAAGTGAATGAAATAACCAGAATTTTCAAGTGTGGAAAAGGAGATACGTTGTGTACAAGGCTTTAATTCTGAGCTAGCCTCAGAAAGTAGGCTAACTACTATTATTTTAGGCATTTACAGTTGTCTGCAGTGGAGTAGCATCTAGAAGGTGTTAAGTAATTAAAGATCATGCTCCCTTCTGGGCTTGTAGCTAGGCCCCAGATAGTTTGCAGGTCTTAGCTGGAATGACCAGAGTTAGATTCCTTGCTTCCCAAGACAGGGAATATGTGCTTTTTAATCAGGAACCTAACTAAATGGTGTGAATATCATACTTGCTGTGTTCGGCTTGAGGTGGTCTGTTCCTGTTTGCTCAAGTTACCTGTTCTGGTTACTAAAGCATGCAGGAGGCTGTATGTTTGTTTTGTTTTTTAAGCCATGGGTTCAGCAAGGTTTTCCAGTGGCTTCTGTGTAGATACCATGTAAATAAATATTAAGACTGTTATCAGGAGATGGCTTCAGTAAAGAAGTGGTCACGGTCCCAAGCCTAAATATGCTTGAATTTCTATATTTCAGGTGAGTTCAGTCTTTGGAATTGGAGAAGAGGTCAGGGCAATTTGAGCAGAAGGTGGAGCTAGGAAAGGAAACATCATTTCTTGGTTACAGAACAGAAACTGGGGCAAAGGAACAATACAGGTTGTTCCTCTTAGACCATTTGATAAATGAATTGCCATTTCTAGTGAAGAGGTATCTGTAACAGGCTCGTTTCACAATTGGGCCCTTGTTGGCAGTCTCAAGTGAAGCCAGAGGCTGAAAAGGCTGTGAAGAATGGGCTCCCTTCACTGGGAGATAGGATGTCCTTTCAGCAGTAGGGTCGTGGGGCTGGTGTGTGGAGAATCTTGGTCAGCTGCTACTCATATTGTTTAAGGTCTGTAGTTTAAAAAAGTTATTTCCCAGAGTTTTCATCTGGCAACTTTAATAGTTGGACATCTGCAACATCCTAGCGTTGCAGAAGTTTCTGTACATTTTACCACAGCCTCTGTTAAAATTAAGCAGACTGATGAAAAAAATAACAAGTAAATACATCTTTCAGGGTTGGGGTATAACACAGAAGTGTGGATTAACCTTAAAAGCCTATTTTTGTTAGCTCACATTGCTAAACTCTTTAGAAACCTTTGCGTTGTTAATAAGATCAAGTATTTCAAAAGCACATTTAAATTCTATGTTTGGTATTGCTCCTAGGCTTTTTTCCAGTCATAATACTACAGGGATAAAGCATTTCTAGAGACACATATCTAGAACACTTCCAAACAGAAAGATCTTTGAATGACAGTGAAGCTTAATGAAAACATCCCAACCCTGCTAACTCCTTTCCTTGTCCTCCTCTCCTTCCTCAGGATAGTGTAGAACACTGCATCATAGGAGTGACAATCCTGTCCCAACTAACTAATGAAATTAATCAAGTAAGTGCTACAGCCTTCCTCAGTGAAGTAAGTGTCCAATTTTCTCATTCATATTGTTGTGTCCTGCTGTGTCTGTGCATTGTTTTGTTTGGTTGGTTGGTTTTGTGGGTTGTTTTTCTTTTTGGTGGGGGGGTGTTGTGTAGTGGGTGTTTTGGGTTGTTGTTGTGGTTCTTTTGTTTTGTTTTTGTTTTGTTTTGTTTTTTTTACACAATCATGTACTTCAGTGGTAAGATGCTGAAACCTCCTGTCCTGAGGAATTGTGTTGTTTCACTGGCATCTTCCATCTTCTCTCATATTTGGATGTAATCTTCTGAGCCCAAAAGGAAGGAACAATGCTACACAATTAGTCAAGCCTACCTAGTGAGGACATCGTTAGCACCTTCAGCTGTCAGTCCCTGTGCACTGTTTCAGCTTACAGCATTCTTGTGCTAAGGAGTGAATGTTGTATGCCCTCCTCAGTACTTACCAGGGAGAAAACAAAGAGGATTCGTCACATCGTGGAGATTTTTAAAGCATTCTTTTCATTCACCACTAAATTTCGTAGTGTTCCCCGAGTCCCTTGCGCAGCCCCAGGTCTGGATTACTGGCGGAAAAAAGAGTCTGTGGTGCCCTGATGTGGCACCCGGTCACGCAGGCTGCAGCAAGGCGTACCGCTCTGTTGATGCAGGAGCCTCTCCAGGTTGGTTAGTGCTATAGAGCCCTCTACTGTGATGCTGCCTGCCAGTATTTATCCTGAAAGCTGGAATAATTGGCTTTACTTGGTGCTATCTTACATCACTTTCCTAATCAGTGACACAGACTTTGCCATAGCACCATTGATGGCTCCCACTGTCCTAAGAAGTTGCTTTGTAAGGGTTATCAGCTGTATAATTATCTCTAATTTTGCGAAGAGAACCAGGTTTTGTGGATTTTATATCTTACTAAGGAAGCTAACCTTTTATTTTTGCTGATAAATTGACTAATCCTGGCATCGGAATGGAGAGATCCTTGTGTGGGATTTGAAAGATGATTACAAATTGTTGCCAGAAATGGAGATGTTGGAGGAGGCTTTGTCCTGGCCAGGCCAAAGCACTGATTTCTCCTGCTGGAGTTGATTAATTTCAACACCCTTGAACTTCCCAAGCCCTGCACTATAACCTGAATGGCTTCTGCATCCATTTCAGACCTAAATTCACGTTCATTCTTTAAGCCTGGCCTGATCAGTAAATCCAAACCTGTAGCTCTCCTCCTCTTATGCCCCATCTCGTTACTGTGACAATTTCCTTGCCCAAACTTTTGTCCATCCCTAACTTCATCTCGCCAGAGGGATGGTCCTTCACTTCCTTGCGTAAATGACAGAAGTGAGTCTGCTTACCTCTGTCAATTAGCATGCATCTGCCAGCATCTTTGTACAGGGCTGCAATTTCTGCTCACAGCAGAATGAGCAGCATAGAAACCGTCACCTATTTCAGTTCCAGAGTCTCTACAGATTGATACTAAAAAAAGCAAGGAAGTTAAAGACTTCGATCAAAAATCTCTTCCTAATACCTCGGATGTTAAATCTGCCGCATTTTACTACTCATTCCTCAATGCACTTTGTGCCAGCCATTGCACAGGGCTGGATCCAGTGACTCATCTTGGAATGTCTAAAACTGCCACTACTTGCAAAATAATAGTTCTGCTGACATGCCCACTCATCAGAGTGGGGTCATGTACCTGCACATAGCCAAAAAAAAAAAAAAAAACCACCTTGTGGGGCTTATCCTCAAGCTTTTTCTGGTAGCTATGTAAACTTCCAATTACGTTGCACGAGAGCGAAATTTGCTGGAGCTTTGTTTACTAAAGCTTATGTTCTAAAAGCTCAGCACAGATAAAATAGAGTGCTAGTAACTGGTTTGAAGTATCAGTTTTCATCCTGAAGTACTGCACAGACTTGCCCCGGAGGCACTGAGCGTTCAGTGTATTGTAGCAGTTCACTGATTTATGCCATGTGGCATCGTGGTGAAGAAAAGGGAAATGCTTGTTTGCTGCAAGCCCAGAAGTATGTGAGACGAAGTGAGGCCTGCAGCAGCTAGAGCTGTGCTGGTTCCTGTGACACTGGATACGTGTGTGCTTATTTAAGGTTACCAGTTGTGTAGGAACAGAAGCAGAAAGAAAATGGAGATCCAAATTGCGTGCATCTGCACTGGGCTGTAGGTCTTGCTGCTCTGTCCCAGGCACGCTGTGATAACTGACTGCCCATCAAGTAACGCATCCTGGGCAAGCGGAATTTTGCCAAGCTGTGTTCAAATAAAGATGTGAAGTATCACTTTGCTTTTCTACCTGTTCTAGAAAGCAGTTTACAAAGTGACATAACCTGTGCTGTCATGAGCCTGCGTTCGTCCATGTTTAGAATGCATTGATTGAATTGATGGAAGACTTTGTTATCCAGTGTAAAGCAATCATGTGTGTATTTGCCTCCTAGATCACATGTCACCTTTTTATTCTGATATGCTGAGAGGTCCAGAACTGGAGTTTATAATAGATATGGCAAAGTCCAAACTGGCTGTCACTGGTTAACTCTCCTTCTAGTTTTCTTCTCATCTGTGCAGGTTCAGGAGAGGATATGTAAGTGGCCTTATAATTGCTAGTAGTTGACCATGTGTCTGCCCAACGGCTTCAGGTAGGATTTAACTCTCAGGAGTTCAGAGCACTCAGAAAGCAGTGTTCAAGTTTCTAAATCGTTAAGTTCTGTTGAAAATACTACCTTTAATCCTGCTTTGGAAGAGATTTAAATGAACTTGAGAGTAAACCAGCCCTGCTTTCTCTCAGGGATACAGTGGAACTGTGTCATAAATATTTTAGGTGGAACGTTCCATCCGAAACCAGCAATGTGCTTTTATCTGTGGAAGAGTTGAGGGCAGTAGAAGAGCCACAGCACGTACCACAGTGGTCATGCGTCCCCCCTGGTTTAGCCAGCTGGTGTAATGTCACTTGGAGAGTGAAATCTTAATGTCCCAGTGCTTCTGTAGGGTCCCTGCATGTTCTGCGGTCTTGTTCCACCTCTGCCCATCAGTTCTAAGCACTGGTTTTCTCTCTGCTCAGGCTGATACTACTCATCCACTGACCAAGCACAGGAAAATAGCCTCTTCCTTCCGAGATTCATCGTTATTTGATATTTTCACACTGTCATGCAATTTACTGAAACAGGTAAGGAAACCATCATTTGTCATCTCTCTTGGGGGCTGCATGCTGGGGTGACAGACTTTGGGCTGAAGTTCCCTTTAATATAACTCTTGGAATGAGTGCTCTTGTTCTAAAAGCTATGTTCTGAGTTTGCTCTTCAAGGAAGCTTCAACTTCTTATATTAAAGAAAAAAAGATGACACAAATACGGAGATATCATAACTATTTTCAAAGATTTTGTTTGAACATATGTGCCTGCACCATAAGGCTTGGGTTAAACTCTCCTGGCTTAAAGAATCAGGAGAGAGATGAGATGTTTGTTTTACACTTTAAATGTCTATGATTTACAATACTGGCTGAGAGTTTTCCTGTAAAATAAGTCCTTGTTCCTGACTTCAATTTAAAACCTATATGGTGGGAGAAAAAAATACTAGTGAAAATATATTTAGTAAATTAAGAAGGGACTAAAGATTGTCCTTGATCTTTTTACACATGTATTAGACTGTCTTGTGTTCACCATGTTTTTATTTTGTGCTAATTATCAAACGAGTTGACTTGCTTTCAGAAAACTTACCTTGGAACAAGATGACAATATCCTGCTAGTAGGATTGTTTTTTACAAAAAAAAAAAAAAGCAGCTTTTCTTTCAGCTGCGGTAGCACGTGTATGTTTTGTTAGCAGCCATTATCTAAATAAAATTCTTGCTTCTGTGTCAGGTTTCTTTTCTAAAAAGCTCATCTGTGAAGTTCCGATGGTGCTTTCCAGACTAGCACTTTATGGGAGAGTCTACCCCAATAAACTGAGCAGCAGTTGCACAGATTGGATTAATTTAACTTTTATCCTTCCAGCTGAGTGAAGTGTCAAAGTTGACAAATAGCACTAAGATGGAAAAGCAAATTTTATTTTAAAAGTATTTCAAATTGAGCAGCTCTGGTTCTGTCGGTAATAAAGGTGGGTATGTGGGTGTAATTTGATCTTTTTTTTCTTATCCGGGTTTCCAAAGGAAGCAAGGGTTGTACAATTATGCTACTTTTTGTTCCCTGTGTACCCATCCTCCTGGACCATAACAGCTCTAGTAACATTTGAATTCAATGGCTTATTTCAGTTGCATTTGATGATCAACTAGAGGTCTCAGAAGTAAAGGGATTCATCTAGTTTTGTGGAACAAAGCACCTGGGGAGGTGCCTGAGCTGGGAAAGGACTGTGTTGCAGCCTTGCATGTATTTAGGTGGCAGGACAGGGTCCTTGTAAATGCCCAGACTGGTTGGAGAAACTTCCAGAAGCGCTTGTGCTCAGCCAAGAGGCATGAGCCAGGCCTTGCTAACCTGCTGTGCCCAGAACTGCCCTTTTACTGCTGTCCTATACGTGTAGCTCTGGCTGAGCTATTGCCCACACTGCTGTTGCTCTGTGACCGTGGGAACTTAGAGGCTTGAGATACGTGGCTTGTCTGAGGAGGAAGCCTCTAGTTTTCCACCCTAGCTCTTAATTGTCCTGCTTCTGCTTCTTGGGATGCTGCAGCGTAAGGCAGGTTGGAATGTTTTCTGTTGTCTCATGCAACATCCTTGTTTCATGTGATTAAACACCTACTAGCCAAGTTATTTCTTTTAGCTAATAGTAGCTCTCTCAAGCTTCTCTATATAAAGCAGAAGTTTCCAAGGTGATCCGTTTGAGTGGGGAGGGTGGTAGATTGGGCTGCTAGAAACCAGTGATCACGTTTGTATCAGCATCCATAAAGCAGCATGCATTTAGGCAGCCCCAGAAGAATTAGTCTTTGTGGAGGGGGTGAGGAAGACGTTCCAGCGACCGTTGGCACGGATCTTGGCAGTGTCAGTGCGATGCAATATGTTACTTGCAATAGGCTTGAGCTGGAAGAAGTTTGCTTTGTTTCAAGCACAGAGCAGCAATACAAAGCATAGAGAGGCTGGCCTGTCCCTGGAGTGCAGACCTGAGTGCTGCATTTAAGCTGCAGCGAAATGACCTCGTGTTTCGTGTCCATCGAGTTCTTTGCGTTACTTGAGAATATTCGTGTTTTCCCTGTCCGTAGCAGAGCACTGTAACTGGAGCAGGGCTTATACAGATCGTCTGTGCAACAAAAGTGAATGTACTCATTTCCATATGAGGGTTAGGTGGAGCAACAGGATTCCCTGCTGTTAAGTGCTTGTCAAGCAGAAAATGTATTCTTCTGTTTTAACCTTAATAAGAAGTTCCTTATCTCATGAATCTCACGGTATAATTGCAAGCTGGCAAGCCTGGCCGCTTCTCTGCTGTGCAGTACAAACCGAGTGAAAAAGGAAACACCGTCTGTTTATCCATCTCATGTAAAGACTAAGCATGTAAATATACATGTTGTCTGTAAAATTTTGGGATAGCTGGGGTTGGTGTCTGTGGCCTGTGATCCTTATGATTGCCACATCCCGTTGAAGTTGAGTTAGTGTCTCAACTCAGCCATCACCTTGATTTTTTTTATTTTTACTTTTTTAAACCACTGTATTTTATAGGCTTCTGGGAAGAACCTGAATCTCAATGATGAAAGCCAGCATGGTCTGCTCATGCAGCTTCTCAAGCTCACACATAATTGCCTGAACTTTGATTTCATTGGCACATCAACAGATGAGTCCTCAGATGATCTTTGCACTGTGCAGATCCCAACCAGCTGGAGATCAGGTAATCTTGCAGGAGGAAGAGGGCTAATCTATAGCATACTAGCTTCAAGTATGGGTGACTTGAAAAAGCCTTCTCTGTACTTAACAAACTTTTGCCAATTCAAGAAACAGTAAACTCTATAAAAAAAAATGTAAATAATAACTCAGGACCTGTTCTTGACATCCTTGCTTTTCTCACCAGTCATTTTGCAGGCAGTTTTACAAATTGCTTTCTTAAAATATTATCCTGTAATTTTGTCTTAGTACCAAGAACCAAGGGGTTTACTTTGTTTCTGGGAAAACCAATTATATAGAACTGTAAAATCCTTTGGAAATTTTCTTAGAGTGTAGTCCTTTCTGTGACAAGTATGCATGCCGTTCTTGACTTGGGCAGATAAGCATTAGATCTATGGAAAGCAACGTATGGAGGTGTTGTCAGTAACGTGCTCCATTCTGTTTCAGCGTTCTTGGATTCTTCGACCCTTCAGTTGTTTTTTGATCTTTATCATTCCATCCCTCCTTCGTTTTCTCCTCTGGTAAGTCTAGTGTTCATGTTCCTTACAGACTCCACTACTAAAAGGTGTTTGTAGGATTCATCTGGGAGACTTACTGTTGGTTAAAATGTCACAGAATGGCTTCAGACAATTATGGATGGCACTGCCTTGTGATACACTGACAAAGGGGAGGCTGGGCTGGTGCTGCTGCTGCTGCTGATGGTTTTGATGCATCTGCAGGTTTTGGAATTGACCTAAGAGTGATTTGTTTGTTGGAAGCCCAGCCTGCTTCTTTGTCCTTGCGTAGCCTTGAGTCTGTCTGCTAAATCTGCCAGTAAGCCTTTTTTGTGGGTTGTAGCTTATATTATTTCCACGGTATCGCTAAGTTGATCCTAAAACCATACTGCAAGTAGGTACCAAGTCTGGGAGCACAACTGAGTAGTGTAATTCTCCATCCACACGTTAAAACGAGGCCATGTCCCAGCTGGATGAAATGGCCAATAACGCAACTGAGCTAAAAGTTTTATCATTTCTTCTTGCAAAAAAATTGCCTGCTAGGCATTTATATATCTGATAAATATTTCTCATAACTGATGTTAGAATGAAAACATGCCCTTTGGCTAAGGAAGGAAGGGTCCTTCAGAAGTGCTTTTTCCGCTGAGACTGTCAGCACTGTTCATTATGTCGAAGGGTTACTTGCTAAGGCTGAATTTAGAGCCTCAAATATTCATCAGAGATTTTGAGCGTGGGACTTTTTTTTTTTGTTACTGAACAGAACTCTGAAGCAATTAAGCCTTTAATTGTCCTGAGTCTTTGATCATTAAATGTAAGAGCCAGCAAGAGCAAGAGGCTTCGCAGTTAGGCAGGTAGTTGTTAGGCTGGTCGGAGGGGATGGGTGTTACCTCCAGATAAGGATTGCAGGGTACTGGTCATAACTGGCTTGTCTCTGCTATTCATAGCCCCATTCACCTGCCTGGTATTCACTACTGCACCTGCACCCTTGGAGTTTGCTCTGAATTAAATTTAGAGGTTTGGGTATCTTCTGCAATACTTTTCCAAGCCTGTGTAAAATTTACCAGTTTTCCCTCCCTCTGCTGGTGTATTTTCAGACTTGTGTGATCTGTGTTCTTCATTCAAAGAAATCCTATTGTTTTAGGGGGCTGCATAGCAGAGTTTGCAACACACCACTGACTGTCGGGATGGAGATGTTCTTCTGGGTGATGTGCTTTATCCCTGCTGTAATTTGTATCTACATTTTTATGTAGACTGCACAGAATTGCAAAGATGGGGGCTGTAGTTTCCAATCCTCTTTTGGGCTGAAGGAGCTGATGTGTGGCGTGCAAAGGGGCATCAAACTTAAATGATTTGTCGTGTCGTGAAAAGGAAGCGTGTGCTTGCTCATTTTAGTGTTCTAATCCCTCCCTTTCTATTTATTCTCTTTGCCTCTTTTAGGTTTTATCCTGCTTAGTGCAGATAGCCTCTGTACGCAGATCCCTCTTTAACAATGCAGAAAGAGCAAAGTTTCTATCTCATCTCGTTGATGGAGTTAAACGAATACTGGAAAACCCACAGGTGAGTATTTTGGAGGCAGTCAGTGGAAAAGTTTCTGCATCAAGTTTCTTCACCAAAAATACTTTCTAATGTACATGTCCCACGTGTGGCATTGGGGAGAAAGGTGCAACATCTTGCTGCTCTTTCTTTTCTTTTCTCTGCTATTCCATCATAAATCTGAGCCTCTTCCTGTTGCTGAGTAGTGCTGTTGCTTAATTCTACTCTTTTTTTTCTCCTCTCAGAGTTTGTCAGACCCAAATAACTACCATGAGTTCTGCCGATTGCTGGCACGATTGAAAAGCAATTACCAGCTGGGAGAGCTGGTGAAGGTGGAGAACTATCCCGAGGTCATCCGACTCATTGCCAACTTCACCGTGACCAGCCTGCAGGTACAAAATGGTTGCACCTACCCTCAGTTGATGTTTATTCCCCCTGCTGTCTCTTAAAACAAAATTGTAACCCTTTTGTCTGTTCTTTGCCCCTTGTTTTGCTGAAGGTTTATTTTCTTGATTTTTTTTTTTTTGTTTTAACCAAAAAAAGCCCTGCAGTGTCTGTGACAGAATCCTGCAGTGTAGCATTGATTATACTGTGAATTCCTACTGAATGGAACAAGAGCAGTATGTGGGGGAATGCAGGGTTGCTATGCCTCTAGAGTCTTTCCATGTCCTAGCAGGGGAAAAAAAAATCACAACTTGTTAAATAAAGCTTATTTTTAGAATTAAGTATCACTTCACTATTAAAATGCAGTTGCAGGCATTGCTAGTAATATGAATATCATGCCATATTCCCACTGAGTTTTCCGCTACTGTATAGCTTGTAACTACACCACTGCACAGAATAGGGTTAAAAATTGTATAGCTTACATAAGTATTAAAATTTAACAAAGTCATTGTCTGGAGAACAGTTTTAAACTGTACATTTGGTTTGGGGAGCTGTCTGCAGCATGCTACAGTATGAGCTCAGCAGTACTTTGGGACTAAAGACTTTGGCTCAGCTATGCAGCATCTTTCACTCTTTACTGATTGCCCTTTGAACTTAGGTGCTGAAATTCATTGTTAAAATTGGTAACCACATCATTAAAGCTTTTAGATGGTGCCCTTTCTTTGCTGTGTAAGACAATAATCTGGATAAAATAATCAAGATCACAACTTGCTGATTTCCTTTCCTTTTCTTTCTCTGGGCTCTTGGTAGCACTGGGAGTTTGCGCCAAACAGCGTTCACTATCTCCTAAGCTTGTGGCAGCGGCTGGCAGCATCAGTGCCCTATGTCAAAGCCACAGAGCCTCACATGCTAGAAACATATACACCAGAAGTCACAAAAGCATACATCACGTCCAGACTGGAATCTGTGCACATCATATTGAGGTAAGAAAAGCAGAGAGGTGGCAGCACTTCTGCTGCAGGCACCAGGATCTAGTGCAGAAGGCTCTGGCGTGTTTTTGTTCTGAGTTTTCTTTTAAAAATGGATGTGACTGCAGGAAGTTTTGTGAGTCACCAAGGAGTTTTTCAGGGAGGCTTACCTAAATTGCATATTCTGTCTCTTACACAAAAGGAAAAGTGCACATTTTAAGCTTTTTTTTTTCTTTATACCTTAGTCTAAAATGGTTGAGATTGATCTGAGTGGTTTCAGATGCTATGGGCGGAATTCATCTTACCCAATGTTATACATCTGCAGCGTACCATTTACACTCTGAATTGCCATCGTAACAGAGAGGAATAAGTATACAAAGTGTGATTCACTTAATTTTTAGGTATCTGCTGTAGGATGGCACAAATTATACCTAAAAGTATCTTTTTTTCCTCCTTTGAGTGTGAATGCAGCCTGGAGGCCTCTGCTGCAGTGCCTGTATTTGTGTGGGATGAGTTCCACCTTGTGTTTGTATGTATTTGATGAAAACAAATGGTCAAGTATAGAAAAATAATCAGTGAGTGCCTCTTTTAAGGGAAGACAGATCAGCTTATCACTTTTTAGATATCTAACAATGCATGGGTAGAACAGCAGGTTTATTTAGTTTTGGTGTTCACAATACGACTTAGTACTGAGGTTAATGTGTTTAGAGGAAAAGGAAACTAAAACACTGAGAAAGATGGAAAGCTTTTTTATATAAAGACAGACAGAGAACTTGTTCTTGGCTCTGCACATGCTGTTCAAATATCTGGATAAACATAAAGATGTGAGACGAGCACATTCATCCCAGCTCCTGATGGCCCTTCCACCTGAACCATGCATGGTTTTCTGATTTATGGCTGCAGTAATGGTCAGATTATTACATCAGTCTGTGTAGCTCTCCATCATGACAAATACTAGAGGCAGAGACTTTAGTCATTGCTGTATGCCTAGGAAAAGCATCTCCTGTCTAATAGAAATAAGCTTATGTGATGGGTTAGGCCATCTCTGCATTTCAAGTCCTTTTCTAATCTGCTTTCTTGCTGCATAGGGATGGTTTGGAGGATCCACTGGATGATACTGGCCTTGTACAGCAGCAGCTGGATCAGCTATCCACCATTGGCCGGTGCGAGTATGAGAAGACCTGCGCTTTGCTTGTGCAGCTCTTCGACCAGTCAGCCCAGTCCTACCAGGAGCTGCTGCAGAGTGCCACTGCCAGCCCCATGGATGTTGCTGTACAAGAAGGTGAGCATGTTTGGAGAACAGTGACCTGCAAGCTTGCAGTAGGTTGCCTGTCCTCAAAAGTACCGTTCCAGAAGCCTGCGTTCCCGGTGAAAGCCATACAATGGGGAGCCAGATCTCACAGATGTTCCCTTGAGGAGGTGCTTGTATGGTGCAGAATATCCTTGGCTGTGGACAGACACTCCCAACACACGCAGCAGTGCTGGCTGAAGATGTTGCTGTCCTGCAACTGACTGCACACTTTTGGGGGAAATTATTTAGTGCATCTCCTTGCCCAGTCTTTCAGAGACAAGTTATGGGGATGTTCCCCAATCCACACTACCTACCCCATCTGTCTTTTGACAGAGAGAGGGTGTGGAGTGCTCGTTTGAACCTCCCCACTGCCTATATGGCAGAAGCCTGCAGCTCGTGGTTGGTAGTGACTAACTGGAAGCGGGGTTTTCAGCTGGTGCCACTGTCTGGAGGAGAGTGTCTGTCTGCAGCGCTGGGCGGGCTCTGCATGCAGGCTTTGTACTTGCACAGCTGTTTGGTTTAGGAATTGTTTAACACTGGCCATAGAGAAGCAGTTCCTTTGGAGGTTCAGGTGTAGCTGTGTTATGCCCCTTCTCTAATAATGTAGCTGACTTACCCTTCCTTGCAAGAATTGGGCACATCAGCGCAACTGTAGAAACTACAGATTCCTTCTGAAGCAATATTGTCTGAACTGATGCCGTGCAATATTGTGTGGGCAAAAGTCTGTATGATGTTGACTTCTCCATCAGCCACATGTATTCTGAAAGTATAAATGCTGCCTGCTGGCATCTGCACATGTTTAAATACGTAGAATGCACTTTTACAAGAAAGTGGCTTTCTGCAGTGGAATAGCTTTAGATAATTAAAATCTTCCAGGCAGACCTGGCATTCTTGTTTCTTTTCTAGTCAAGTCATGCCTGTTCTCCACCAAGTGGAGAACTGAGTAATTTTAGTATATTTGGCACTAAAGCAGAAAGATATTCCTCGTGAATCCTGTCTTTGCCAAACTAAAATGCAAGTCTTCTCAGCTTCCTCCATGTAATGTGTGACGTGCTTGGTTCTGATGTCCTCTGTTGGTTTCAGGGCGCCTGACGTGGCTCGTCTATATTATCGGGGCAGTGATTGGTGGTAGGGTCTCGTTCGCCAGCACGGATGAGCAGGATGCGATGGATGGCGAGTTGGTTTGTCGGTAGGGATGCTGACTGTTTTCTAGCTGCACCACTCTTGAAGTCGACAAAAGAATTGCTGTCATGAAACTGCCACCATGTTCTTCCCCTCTTTTCACTGAAAAGAATAGCGTGGAATTGGCCATCCTGAGAGAAGAGATTGGCAGCACTGGCTACAGCTAGTCAGCAAACTTCTGCTGTAGCTTGACTAAATTGGGAAGCCTGGGCTGTACGAAAGACAATGAGAGGGGAAGAGCATGAAAGAGGGGAATTTATACTGGGCTTAAATGCATGCATTGGAGTAGAACTAAATGCATGCTGATTCTTTTCTGGGGTGGGGGGGGAGGTCTTTTTCCTAGTTAATAATCCAAAGTGGGTTTTGTCCTTAAATATGCTCCAAATATTATAGTTCTTCTATAGCTGTTAAAACTTTATGCTGTCTTCTAACACCTGATGGATTTGGGGGATTGTAAATCCTCTGCAGTGCAAGCTTTATGAGATGGATGTGAGAACATGTAGCCTACTGCTCATGAACGACCTTGAGTCACACTGAATGCCTCGTAGTACAGAGCCTAACTGCTCTGCTCTGGAGGTTGGGGTAGAAAGAGAAGCTAACCTGTGAAAGTATGGAAGCTGGCCTATTGGTGAGCCATGGCTAATAAATACCATCAAGCATTGGCTTCCCAAGTAGCTGATGAGTTACTGAAGGGGAAATGGTGAGACCTCGTACATATTTCACTAACTCTTAGTGCCAGTATATGGTAGATGTTCATAGAAAATCTGTTTATATTTATCTTCTGTCCCACTGTGCTTTGTGGCACTTGCCAAAAAGGGGTATCATTTCTTTTGCCCCCTGTTCCGTTGCATGTGTGTTACCCTGAAATCCCTCCACCCCTTCCTCACCAGCACGGTCCGCTCATTGACCCTGCGCACAGCTTGTTTCCACAGGGTGCACAAAAAAGCCAAGTGGGAATGTCATTTGGAGTGTGGAACAGGTAGCGGTTTCTCAGGCGGGTTTGAGAACATGCTGGACCAGACACTGGATAAGTGCGCTAAAGCACCTGAAACTCGCTTCAGCAGCAAATTAAAACCAAGGCCTTGTATCCCTGTTAGAAGGGATGCAGAAGCCTCATAGTGGCCTTGCACAGAAGAGGAATGCACCCCAGTCAGTGTTTCGTTGTCAGTTTTGTCAGCTATTGGCCCAAAACAAGAGTGCCTGCAGAAAGTAGAAAACACAGAGCCTGCAAACACTGGCGTGTGCCAGAAACCGGTGTTCTCCCAGCAGCAGTGACTCTGCTTTTCCCACCTCTCCCAGGGTGCTGCAGTTGATGAACCTGACGGACTCACGGCTGGCGCAGGCTGGGAATGAGAAGTTAGAGCTTGCCATGCTGAGCTTCTTTGAGCAGTTCCGGAAGATCTATATTGGAGATCAGGTGCAGAAGTCTTCCAAGGTAATCCCATTTGTGTCTTCGGTCTTGCCAAGTGCGGTAATAACCTCACTTTTTTAAGTGAAAGCAGGTGGCATTACTTGTTTTCTTTTCTTGATAGCTAAATATTTAAGAGACTTGGCTGCTCTGTTTCCTAGTTATATGTCCAGTGTTATTGCGAAGTCTGAGCTGATTTGAAATGCTGTGTTCTGTATGCCTGAGGAAGGAGCCAGTGATTATGGCAGTTGCCTAGAACTTGAGGTCTGGGTTTGGTTTTATCAGGTTCCTTCTGTGACTTCAAATGAGTCCCTTAAACCCACATACATGTGACAGTTGCTTGATATATACACCCATGAGGAGCCCGAAACTTTGCATTTGTGCCTTGTTTCCTCAGCTCTAAAGTGAAGATAAACACCCATATGCTTAATTACAAGGCAGTTGTAAATGTTCTGGACTCTGAATGCCTTTTTGCATCTTTAGAGATGCAAGATAGTCCAAAAATGATGTAAAGAATGGGAACATCCTTATTGCAGAAGTTGGTTCTCTTCCCTTCCAGTAACCTGTGGCCTTTCTTCCCACCCTGGAGACTTCAGAGCAGGGATGTGACAAGGGGATTGGACTTCCAGACAAATTCAAGAAGATACCTTGTGCAGCTGTGGGTGGAGGAGCACAGTTATGATGTCTCCTTTCCCTAGGAAAAGCAAGTGCCCAGCTTCTCTGTACAGTGTCCGAAGCTGCTATGACTAGTGATATGACTAGTGACTTTTTCTATCAAAAAGAGGTAGCAGTGATTAGGGCAGGTATTGGTCAGATCACGAGCATCTCTGTGCTTTGTTTGCTCTGTATGGGAAAGGCCAGAGCATACACCTTCACAAGCATGTGTGCTGCAACGGGAGGACAAGTGAAAATCAAATAATCAAAATCAGATAATTCTTGATCACTTCTTGTTTTGTTGGCAGCTTATAAATTGGTGTTACTTTTCTCTGCAGCTGTACCGCCGTCTCTCAGAGGTCCTGGGGCTGAATGATGAGACCATGGTCCTGAGCGTCTTCATAGGGAAAATGTAAGTGTTCCTGCTTGCAGGCATCAGAGATTCCAGGGTTTATGTGAAGGTGTAACCGGGAAAACTGGAATATGAGGGAGTGTTGTTCAGTCTAAAACTTGTAACATCTGGCTACTTGAGAGAATTACAGGCTGTGATCAGGGGCTTAAGTCATGCACAGCATCTAGGATTGATTTATCCACCGTGGATTCTAGCCTGGGCTATGGAGACACAAAAATAAGCCGTACACCAGCATAATGGATTCTTTTCCCAGTGCCTGCTTAGTAAAACCTAAGTCAGAGAGGGGACAGCCTGAAGTACTCATGCCCTGTTGTTTGACTATTGCCAATCACCAGCCACGAAAGCTCTATGGGGAGGGGACTGCTCCTTCAAAGGTTTTCCTTGCAAATTGTGATGTTCAGTACCAGAGTAGTGCAAGTCCTTTTTCTTAAAACTTCCACTCCAGTAGACACCCAATTCGGCCTGTTCATTGGCAGCTCTCCTCTGGACCGAACCCATCGACTGGCTTTTGTCATGTCTTTGGCAGCCACCGTTAGCATTTTGAACCACTTCACTAGCTCCGAGGCTGAATCCCAGTGCCGTGTGCCTGGAGACGTGCAGCCTCTAGCTCCCCCTTGACTTCTTTAGCATTGCCCCCTCTTTACGTGCATGGGGCCTTGCCTACCCTCGCGCGCCCGAGCTGCGCGTCTGCAAGGGGTGAAGTGGCTCTCCTGGAAGAAGCAAGGGCTACTAGAATTCTGCAGCTGACAGTGGATGGTGCAGGTGCAGAATTGCATACGTCTGCATGTAGTCACTGCCGCAGAATTCTCTTACCCTTGCTGCAGAAACCAGCCCTGGAGTGCCACAGAATTCCAAGGGCCTGGGTATGGGCCAGTGTAGCTTGGGACCCAAGTAGTGAAGATTATCTGAAGGATAATTTTCTAGTCAACCAAATGTAAGTACAGTGATTTTATACCAATATTTTGTGGCTTGTGATGTCTGTGGTTTCGGTGGAGGGTGGAGCTGATGATGTTGGGTGACTTTTGACTGGAAGAACCTGCCGCACAGCAAAGGGGAAGCTGAGCAAACCCCTCTGATCTGTCCTCGTTGTCCTCTTCCCTAGCATCACCAACTTGAAGTACTGGGGTCGGTGCGAGCCTATCACCTCCAAGACACTGCAGCTGCTCAATGACCTCTCCATTGGATATCCTTTTCAGAAGAGCTGTGGTGTGCAGAACACTTGCAGGATGGGGGAAGAATGACACAGATGCTTGGCCGGAACAGGAGCACTCTGCGTGTGACAGATTCCTGAACTGCTTCATCTCTTGGGTAGTGAGAAGATAGCAGAGTGCAAGCGCTTGGCCAATGTCACGTTTAGCTGTTGTGTTACAGTGGATGGCTATAGTATCATAGGGTTTTTTACTTTGGATCACAATGGCTTCGTAGGTTACCATCCACAGTTTTAATTTGTTCACAGTCATAGTCTCTTATGGTTTTCTGCTTGTTCTTCCTGCCAGAGTAAACGAAAACAGTCACTGCAGGTCTCTGCAGTAGAGATGTACGCAACTTGGTAACAGTTGCTCTTGAAACATATGGAAGAGAACCTAAAACATATTAAATCAAATAGACATAAGTTCCCTTCCAATTTTGCCCTAGAAAGTGCTTTGCAAGCATTGCAAGAAGTTTTCTGCTGACTCTGCTGCTTCCTTAACACCCCCTTTACGTACAGTAGTGTTAGAAAGCTGGTGAAACTGAGCGCTGTACAGTTTATGCTGAACAATCACACGGTAAGTCCTTTCACCTTCTGCTTCTTGTCTCACAGCGAACTCCTACACATGCCTTTTTGCAGCTTAGATAATCCCCTAATTTTAACACCTGGACACACTTCTGAAGTTTACCTGTCTCCCAGATGCTTCCATCATACTGATGGAAGCCTCCAGAAAATGGGATCTCTGTTCCATCTCAAAGCCTGCCCTTCAATTTTGAGGGGTTGTAATTACATGGTACCTTTCATCCCAGAAGGGTTAATATGGGGCTCTCTTTACTCTCCACTGAAAGACAGCCATCTCCAGTGGGAAATGTGGGAGGCAGCTGATATTGCTGCACATGCAGGCGGAGAGCAGTGAACAGAAATTAAAAGCAAATTTTAATGCCCCACTTTTCATTTCGAAATTGCTGATTTAGAGGAAGTGCCATCACTTGCAGCGTTCAGGATAGCAGCCTTGTTCCTTGGTCACTACCAGCATGGTGCTCCACGTGTGGATTTGGAATACTGACTTGAAATCAAAAATGTCAGAACGTGCAATTAGAAGTGAGCAGCAGAGCGCATCAGATTTCTGACTTGCCTCCGGGAGCATGTGGTCATTTGATGCTCTGATACTGTAGCGATAGGACTCCTGGAACCACATCCAGAAGGTTTGGATTGACTGGTTGAACGAGGCATTGTATTTGTTATCTAGGGGATATTTTACAGGCAGAGTCACATGTCCTGGTCCAGAAAATGCATTTAGACCGCACTGTCTGGGGCTGCCTCTTCCCGTGGAGAGTGTAGGCAGAGTAACCAGGGATCTGTCTGCAGAGGCTGATTTCCAGCAGCTTTAACGCCTGGAGGGTCCGCATGAGTAAGAGGGGCAGATGGCTTCTCTGTTCTGGAGGCAAAGCAAGACTTCCTTGTTCATCGGGTCCTGGGGAATTCCCAGATGAAAGGTGATAGCGCTGGTATCTGCCGGCAGCCAGGAGGGCTTCATGGGCAGAGCTGCTCCAAGCTGGCGGCGTGGTGCATGTTGCCCTCTGGTGGCATGTTCTGCGAGATAACCCACAACTTGGTTTTCCTCATCCATGCACAAGATGAGGATTAGGCAGGAGAATGAGGGATCCATAAGTGACTCAGCCCCTAATACAGGAGTCTAATCAGTCAGGTGGTTCCCCTTTAACCCATCTCTTCTTTTCTGTTTGCAGAGTGAGCACTTTTCCTTCCTGGGTATTAACAATCAGTCCAACCTGACTGACATGAGATGTCGGACTACGTTCTACACTGCACTTGGGCGTCTTCTCATGGTGGATTTAGGTACTTGAGTCTTTTCCTGGGACCCAGAGCAAAGTGGTGACTTTGTGGTTTGGATGCTGGGCTCTGCAGTATGCTGGGTCCTGCTATTTAGGGAGCTGAAAGCTCCTCCAGGAAAAGATGATAAAATTGGAAAAGCCCTATGGGGTAAGAAAAAGGGAAGGAAGCTCAAGAGTGGGTGTGATGCATGGTGCTGGGTACAACAGGTAGTCCAGAGGCACATGCCAGCAAGACCGGGGCCAAACTCTTCCTTTGTAATAAGCCCAATGTTTTCCTGAGATGGCAGGGTTTGTTCTAAGCCTTTTCTGTAAGTTGGATATTGGCAGTGATAGATCACCTGTCTGGAAACATGTGGTCTCCTTGCCTCTAGCTGTGTGGGTGACCAATGTCTGAATGTCTCAGCACAGGCAGATCTGCAGGGATGTGCAGTTTATTTCCTCCCAATTTCTTTTTTATTTCAGGGGAAGACGAGGATCAGTATGAGCAGTTCATGCTTCCCCTCACAGCTGCCTTTGAGACAGTGGCACAGATGTTCAGCACAAATACTTTCAATGAACAAGAGGCAAAAGTAAGTTGGGCAGGACCTTCCCTGTTATCTGTGCTCTCTGTACTCTTACCGTTAGGGGCTTTGACATTTTCAGTTCAGACACACAGGAGGGAATAAATAACTCCCGCAGAGGGAGAGCCAGTCTCCCCTCTGAACAAGACCAGTAGATGGCTGGAGTGATGGGAGGCGGTGGTGTCCCCTGTCTTCCTTGGGGTCTAGATGTAGTTCATAGTTTAAGCTGTGAGGCTCATCGGCCAGCTTTCCTTCTGCTGGGAATGAAATACCCCGGTACCGTCACCACACTGGCTCAGCTTGAAGAGGGTTTCTGGCACTGAAGAGGAAGAACTGTCTAACCTGGGATTGGCAGCCACCACAGAAACGTTGTGTTGCTGCTGGGATGGGAGGAAGGGAAGTGGCTGCGGGCTGGTGGAGCCAGGGACGGAAAGATCCATTCGTGTGTCGTGTTTTAACGTGTCACTTCTTTTCCAATGCAGAGAACTTTGGTTGGTTTGGTGAGAGACTTGAGGGGAATAGCCTTTGCCTTCAATGCCAAGACCAGCTTCATGATGCTGTTTGAGTGGATGTATCCTTCCATTCTTTGTCTGTGAACTTGAGCCATCCTGTCCTTTGCGGTGGGGGAAACTGTGGCTGACTGCGTTCAAATGCCCCATTTTCCCTGCTAAATCCTGACCAGGGGGTTTCTTCACTTTTATAGTACCCGGTGTCCTGTCTGTAAGCCCTAAAATAGCTTTGACTTGGTCTTTCTGCAACCAAGTTAACCTAGAAATGTGCTCAAAGCTGAATTGTTGTTTTTTTTCCAAGTGGACCTGAAAAGATTTGACTTGTAAAGCCCAATGGCTTGTAATAGGATATGTGCATCTCAGCAGCAACAAAAGTTTTCCTCTTACTCACTAAAGCCAACAGTGGTTGGTATCTTTGTCCTCTTGATGAGAGCACAGCTGCTTAAAGAGCACAGTGTCTGGACTCCAAATTTCTCTTTGGCTGGTGAAGGTCAGCTGTCTGTTGCACTGACAGATCTTTGTACGTCCTCCCTTTTGTTCAAAACCTTTTTGGTTCTAGTTTGTCCTAGCAAAAGAAGTATGTATGCAATTCCTTCAGCAGACCTAAGATTTTTCTCTGCTAAAGCAGACCCTGGCAAGCAGTATCAGCTCTGCTTAGCATTGTTAATAAGCTGCTTTGCAAGGCTTGGATGCACTGCACAAAATGTGCCTTTTGGTAGAAGTTGTGACCTTTCTTCTTCACACAAAGCAACAAAGTTCCTTAGCTTTCACCTTGCAGCTACCCATCCTACATGCCAATTCTACAGCGGGCAATTGAACTCTGGTACCATGACCCAGCCTGCACTACACCTGTCCTCAAACTGATGGCCGAGTTGGTACATAATAGGTATGAGCCTCCAGCGTCTGCAAGCTGGCAGGGATTTGTCTGTCTGCTGCTTCAGCCATCGTGTGGGTGTTGATGCCCAGTTGTGTTTTCTCTGCTTCAGTCTATTTATACTATACAGGCTGCCAAGGGTGGGAGGTGGGAAACCTGGCATTGTTTCAGTAGGGAAGAAAATCTGATAGTTCACAGATACCAGCTGTGTCATGATTCAGTAAGACCAAGAGACAAGATCAATAAACACGCTGAATTTCTTTAGCATTTGTTTCTAAGGATGGCACCATAAGATGGAAGCAGGCAAGTTGTGTTAATTTTTAAAACCTGTGTTTAAAATAAAATGAGTGCTGTTCTGTCTAGCAACCAGATGACCACTTCTGCTTTAGAGCAAGAGCTCTTTTTGCCAGCAGAGAGGTACCTCTGACGCTATTCAGATAATTCAGAGGCTGTCTAATCTGGCAGTGGAAGGTTGCCAAGATGTTGCTCCAGCCTACAGCCAGCTGAACACAACGCTGTAGGAAGGGACCATTGTTACAGCCAAGTGGAAAGGACACGAGGTTCAGACACAGTCATTTTAGAGTTCTTGAGAATCCGTACTGTCAGACTGTTTACCCCAACCGAATGGCATCCTTGCAGCAGGACAAACCTTCCTGGAATACGTCCACTCATTTATTTCAAAGGTGAACTGGACAACTCACTGCACTTCAATTTTAAGATCTATTCACTGCAGGGGAAAAAATGCCAAGCTCTGAACTCTTGGTCGTATTATGAATAGGAGCTAGTCAGTCTGCCTACAATGCTGGCTTCAAAGATGTTCACTGTGTTTGTGTACAGTAGCCTAGTGACTATTGCCAAGAGAGGATTTCCAGCCTCAGACTTGTAATATTCCTAACGTCTGTGACGTATAGGCCCTTTCTTCTGCGACAGCAGAGCTCATCTGTCCTTAAGTGGCTGTGTCCTGTCTGGTGTTGGTAATGAGCAGCAGGACTCTACCAGACCGGGGCATTCGGGGAGCTGGGGAGGAGGCTGCCCCAGTACACACCACTGCGTGGAGGTGCTGGTGTATGGCCTTTGTTTTCATTCCAAGGTATGTCTGAGCTCCGGTTTATTTTCTGTCTTTCCGCTAGATCCCAACGGCTGCAGTTTGATGTGTCCTCACCAAATGGCATCCTGCTCTTCCGAGAAACAAGTAAAATGATAACTACTTATGGTGAGTGTCCAGCAGGTGGGATGCGGGCAGCCTCAGTCTGCCCTTGACTCCTCCACCTGCATGGGGAGTGAGGGCTGGGGCACTTGCCAGCTCGGAGAACGAGCCTGGGCTAGGAGGCAGTGCCAAATCACTTGCTGAGTGCATGCTCAGATACAGGGAGATGCTTCTGTCTGAAGTCTTGGGTACGCAGGCGAACAAAACGGACAGGGTGTTTGCCATGCAAACAAGGAGGAAAATGACAGCAATGAGCAGGAAGCCCAGCTGCGCCCCTTGTGAGTGTGCAGGGTGACAAGGGCAAACCTGCAAAGCAAGTGGAGAGCAATCCTGTCCTTATGCATCCTGTTTCCACAGCAAAACTATGTGCAGCTGTGTTTTCCCCCAGTTCCTAGTAGAGCCATGCTTTTAACTTGTAATGGGGTCCTTAACTGCTGGCTGGCAAATAAGTCTTTGGTGCTTGTGGCTGACTTCTCAGTCACTCCTTAGGGCTCTACCTTTTTGTTTTTCCTGCACCCTGGGGGAGAAGGGGTTTGGATGTGGTTGCTGAGATACTGAGTCCGCTTCTGTGCTCGTGCAGGAAATCGTATCCTAACGCTTGGGGAGGTCCCAAAGGATCAAGTCTATGCCTTGAAGCTCAAGGGGATTTCCATCTGCTTCTCTATGCTGAAGGCTGCACTGAGCGGGAGCTACGTCAACTTTGGGGTCTTCCGTCTGTACGGGGATGATGCACTGGACAATGCCTTGCAAACTTTTATCAAGCTTCTGCTTTCCATCCCTCACAGTGACCTTCTGGTAAGCTGACACCTGTGATTAGCAGTGTAAACACATGGCTAGGAAAGACAGGGTTGGAAGATTATACAGTAAAGGAATACTTTAATCACAGAGACAAGTGAACTCATGCCACTTCCTGGAACCCCAGCTAGGCACAGGCCAGCAGGAAATTACAGCTCCTGGAATGTGCAGCAGCAGGTCCCGTGTGAAGGCTGTAACCCCATCACCCAAGGGCCCGTGGGCAGCCCTGCTGCTCCTCTCTCCAGTGGGGTACACTCCAAGTCTCAGCAGAGCAATTACCAAAATAATTGCTTCTCTACCTGCAAAATACTTCCTGCAGGTGAAGGATCGTTCTTCCCTGTATTGCCTGTGGGCAGAGATCTCCGTGCATCAGCAGTTACAGTACAACCTGCTTGCTGAAGACATCCACCTATGGACTCTTGCTCCTATCCAGACCTCATATGCAATAATCCATTTTACAGCAGAACTGTGAGACCCTCTCAGTACAGTCCTATTTGTCAGAATATTGAGGAGAGAGGGCAGCATATTCCTCCCAACTCTTATTCGTCTTATAGCAGGATCTGAAAGTTTTTGCCATCTCTGTGACTGCATTTAGCATGTTCTTGATCTAATATACCAGTGGCCAAACCACTGCTCTTGAGACATGCAGCTTGTGGGCAGCTCAAATGCAACTCTTGAGATAGGGCTGGGTTGCGGGACTACCAGGAGAGCCCCCCTAATCTGGGGGCTGCTGGGGGATCTGTGGCACTGACTGCAGGAAGAATCAGCAGCACAGGCTGCTGAGCCCAGCACTGCGGGTGCATATTTGTAGGTGATCTGGCATGCTGTGGTGGACACCTGGAGAGCCTTTCCTATCTCTGCATCTCCAGCCCTGGCAGTAGTCAGCAAACATTCCCCACAAGTGAGCGAAGCAGTGGGGAAAGATGTTTTGATAGAGCGGTGTTGGGAACCTGCTGGGCCATTGTTGCTGGAGCCTGTTTGAATAGTAGTTGGGAGAGAAGGGGGGAAAATGTGTTGGCCCATAAGTTACTCTGTGAGAGAGAGGTTTGTTTGTTCTCTTTCCAGGAGATTCAGTAAGCAGTTTTCATTAATGAGTGGGTTGGGTATGCACCACTGCAGAAAGTAGCTGATGGTTACAGGCTAGCCAAGAGGCCTGAAGTCTTTCTCTCTTTCTCTCTGCAGGATTATCCCAAACTCAGCCAGTCATACTATTCCTTGTTGGAAGTTCTTACCCAGGACCACATGAACTTTATAGCCAGTCTGGAGCCTCATGTAATCATGTATATTCTCTCTTCCATTTCAGAAGGCCTCACTGCACTAGGTAACTACCTCTGTTCTCTGTTATGCTCTTAGGGCTTTGATTTGGAAGTGGGAATGATTTCGGTTGCTTTGAATGCCTGGTATTTCAGACTAACAGATAAGATAGACGTTGTGAATGGGTAGAGGATTTCCACCCCTGTTGAAGCTGGAACACTAGAGAGTGAATGTGTCGGTGAGGAGGTCGCTGGTCATTTTAGGGTTAAGTAGTTCTTGGTGCAGAGTCCCTAAAAGGACCCAGATAAATGGTGTTGTTTCCCTGAGAGCCTGCCCAGGTGCATCTGAGCAAGGGAAATGCTGGCGATGTCCCAATATCTCCCTCTTTCCTGTTCTTGCAGACACCATGGTTTGCACAGGCTGCTGCTCCTGTTTGGACCACATTGTCACCTATCTCTTCAAGCAGCTGTCTCGCAGCACCAAGAAGAGGACCACACCTCTGACCCAGGAGAGCGACCGGTTCCTGCACATTATGCAGCAGCATCCAGAGATGATTCAGCAGGTAAAGACTGAAGGCGTAAGGCCTTGTTGTGGCATGGCACGGTAAACTCCCCGATAAGCCCTGAGTTGTTTTAGCATGATGTAACACGGGGGCTGCATGCTCCCTGCTCTAGAGCTCCGGGCTTTTCCTGAGGAAAAATGATTTTATGGCTACTACTGCATCTCTCCTACGCACTCATCATATGGTAGGTCTGATTCAAAGCCACGTTTCAGGGCCATGGTTCTCCCTGTGCAAGGAACGCCATTTCTGGTATGAAAGGAAGTAGCTAAAAATGAGCTTTTGTCTTTCTTTAAAAAGAAAAAGAAATGTAGTTACAGGTGGTGCTGGCAGTTTGTAGAAAGGAAGTCAGGCAACATACATTCAACCACAGAGCGTGCAGTCTTCTGCTGCTTTAAAACATGATTTGTTTAAATACCTTGGAACAATTCAGGAGTCCATGTGCACTCCCAGCAGAGCAGGCACCACAGGGTCCCCATGCTTAACAAGGCTGTGCTTAGACTTCAGCATACAGGAACAAATCTCCGCTGCGGCTCTCATGTTGGGACCACGTGAAAGTTAGCTTTGCTGCCTGTTGGAGCATGTGCTGCCTTGGCACTGTTTGTCCCTGCATTCAGAACGGCCTCTGCAGGGTGAATTTGGTAATCGAGTTCTGCATGCTGGCAGCACATCTGCCATCTGTCTCCTGCCTCCATCCGCACACCTCTGACAGACGCAGAGCTTGCTGGGTTTTGTCTTCTTTCTCGGTCAAGAGCACGTGCGATGGCAGAGGATCAGTAGTGAGCTGAGACGTTTTGCTTGCTTAGATCAGCCTTAGCTCAGCATTTACCTACAAGTACCATGTAGTTCAGGTACCTCTGTGTGTCAGTTCCTGATGACAGATGCTGCTGCTCACGGAGGTTTTGGTTCTGGTGCTCCAGAGGGCCCTGCATTGGGATCTAATATCCATACCTTACAGCAAAACGCTTTTCTGTCCCTCTTGCCTGACTGTGCTGCTTTCAACAGCAGTGCTCGCTGCATTTCTGACAGTGTTATCCAACCTCGCTCGCTAGTACTTGTCAAAGTGTCAGCATGACTCCCACGTGAAAGCAGGGAATATTGTTCCATCCTTGCTGGTAGATCAAATGCAAACTAAAGCAGGCTCTTTTTGGGCCAGAAGCTGTGTTTTCTGAGGATAAAAGAGAAACCACATCTTCCAAACCTCTTAGGTTAGATACTGGCTTCAATTCCTGCTGTTGCCCAATGAGGCCATAGAAGGAAACACAGACAGCCCTAGTGTGGACTGGAGGAAGCTTCTCAGGGCACCAGAGCATGTGCCTGCGTGCTCTGTGCGTTTAAGCTCTTGCTGTTAGCCTGTTTAAGTGAAGATGAGACGATCTTCCCCTGGCTGCCTTGGGGCAGGGTAGATTGTGTCGGGAATAAATATCTTCACACCTTTCACCACCTCCTCCATGTGCCTTCAGTGAAGAGTTCTCTACCAGCTCAGGGGTGCTCCAGGTCTTCCTTTTGTCCCATGATGCTGGGAGTACCGTAGCATTGGGGCTCCAGTAGGAGACAACGCTGGAAGCATTAAACAAGCACAAGCTGTCCTTTGTATGTGCTTGGCTTTTAATCTCAATGTTTGAGAGTCTTTGACATGGCTGTCGGTCTTTCTGGCTGGGAGCAGAGGCCAGTGAGCCTTCAGAGGGGGCTCACCTTGGCAGCGTGAGCGTGCTGTGGCCTCGTGTGTAATGCAGGGAGGCTTCCTCCTGCGGGAGGGAAGCCGTGGAGGTGAATCTGTGCTCCGAGCACGCACAGTGCCCTGGGGAGGACAGAGCTGGAGTGGAAGGGCTGCCTCTAAGCCTCATTTTCCCTCTTCCAGATGCTGTCAACAGTGCTGAATATCATCATCTTTGAGGACTGCAGGAACCAGTGGTCAATGTCTCGGCCTCTGCTCGGCTTGATACTACTCAATGAGAAGGTAAACGTCCCCACCTCCCGTCGCGGCTGGAGGAGCTGCGTCTGGGCTTGAATGATGCTGGGGGCTTTGGGCTGAGCGGAGCGGTGCTGTTGTCAGAGCAGGCGGGGAGAAGTCTGGACTGGAGAGAGTGGGAGAGAGAAGGGTGTCCAGCCCTTCCCTGCAGCAGCCTTGGTGCTAATGAATCCCCCTAAGTTCTTGTTTATAAGAGCACTAGAAGTCACCCAAAGAGTGTAACACATTTCCTCCCTCTTCCTGAAGAGCCTGTTACGTATGCTGTGTCCCAAAGCCCAGCTGGCTATTCCTCTGAAAGCTAACCCAGCCTTCTCTTGTCTCCCCCAGTATTTCTCTGACTTGAGGAACAGTATAGTGAACAGCCAGCCTCCAGAGAAACAGCAGGCAATGCACCTCTGCTTCGAGAACCTCATGGAAGGCATCGAACGCAACCTCCTAACCAAGAACAGGGACAGGTCAGTATGCGGCAAAGATGAGTGTGTGTGGCTGAGCCCGTCCCGGTCCCGAGGTTCAATGCAGAGCTGAGCTGCTGAGCCCGTAGTTTAATGCAGAACGCAGCCAGAGAGTCCAGCATCTGTGGTCCTCATGGAGAGCAAAACCCTCGAGGAACAGGTACCCTCCTGCTCTAACATGCTGCTCTGCCTCTTCCCTAGGTTTACACAAAACCTGTCAGCGTTCAGGAGAGAGGTGAACGACTCCATGAAGAATTCCACCTACGGAGTCAACAGCAACGACATGATGAGCTGACGTCTCCCAGCTCCACCTGTACAGAGCAGCATCTCTTTGGCCTGGCCCAGAGGGGTTACCGTTTCCGATGGAAAGAAAAGAGGGCGTTTCTAATCCCCGCTCTTCCCTAGGGCTGGACTGCGGCGCTCGCTTTGGCCGTACTCCACGTCCCGAGGGAGGAGGGAACAGGAGGGGTGGTTGAGCTCACCGGGGCAGGGTGCTTCTGTTTCCGTGGGAGGGGGTGGAAGGGCATAAGCCAGGTGCAAGAATCCAGCGTCTCCCTACCCGAACGTCTGCGTGGAACGCCAGCGCTCTGCTGCAGCCTGCCTTGTATAAACATGTACATTTTTTCATAACATTTTGAACAAGGTTTATATTGACTCAGTTTAAAAAAAAAAAAAAAAAGTGTGATTGAAATTTTTACAGAGTCCTGGTGCACCGGTGCTGGCGTGAGGGTTGTGTATGCGAGTGAGGAAAGCGTGTCCTGCAGGCCTGAAGCTTTACTGGGCGAGGGGTGGGTGCGTGAAAGTGCAGAGATATATTTAGTGACAAGTGTAGAGAGAAGCAAAAAAAAAAAAAAAAAAAACCACAAAAAAAAAAAAAAAAAAAAAAAAANAAACAACAAAAAGCATTGTAAAATTCCAAATGTATATTTTTTCTTATTAAGCCCCTTGAAATCACAACTTCCTGTTACCGTCTTGCCCTTGTTATTAGGAACTCTAAGCCATGCCGCGTGATCTTTCATTCGTGCTTGCTCGTGGGTGTCTCCCCTGTCCCCCGGTGTAGCAGTAGCCGCTGTCCCCTCGTCAACCCGCTTCTGGCAGGGCCCTCGGGGCGAGCCGTGGGGCTGGTGCCACGCTGGGCGCCTGCTCCCTGCGCCGGCCGCTCCCCGGCTCTGCTCCTTTTTCCCCCGTCTCAGTGGAGCAGGAAGCACGTGTGGAATACCCCGGCCGAGGGCGAGCTCGGCAGCTGAGCAGCGAGCGTGGCCGGCCCAAGGAGCAGCGTGCTGCTCGGACAGAGCCGGAGCGCGGGGCTGCTGCAGCGAGCCCGCCGCCGCCGAGGGTTCTTAATAACAAGGTTTGCCTAGCATGAAGTATTTAACACCCCCCTTTAAAATGATTCCATTTTTTTCTAAGTCACCATAATAAATGTTTTGGATATAAAATTTACTTACAGAGGAAAGCTGATGGGGGAGGGGAACCTGTTTGCCTTGTACTTTTTCCACTATTGTTGCTGCTAGTCGTGTGCATTCTCTTGCTCAGCTCTACCCACAGACACTCAGTCCTTAGGGTTTCAGTTTCTCTTCCCAGACACCACCTACTCTTAATTTCTTCCTTTTTTTTTTTTTTTTTTTTTTTTGTTCTTTCCTCTGGCGATTGTGTGTTGGGTCCTATTTCGCGTGAGCAGATTGCTGGTTGACTTGTAAGGGTGTTTGCTGCATACAGTGTAAGCATTGTGACTGCAAATAAACTTCAATGGTTTCTACTGAGCCGTGTCTGCCTGGGCTGGCCTGTGCTTGGCGGGGGGGTTTGGTGGTCGGAGGTCGTGGGTCAAAAAGTGCGTTTGCTTCGCGTGGGCAGATGGCCCCAGGGCTGTAAGAGTCCCGCACCAAGTGCTGAAGCCTGCTGCCACCACGGGGCCCTCCAGCAGTGAAATCAAAGTGGATTCACAAATAGCACCTTAGCTTTTAGGTCGAAAGAGATCTGACACCCGGGTCGTACAGACAGGCTGCCAGCAGGTCGCAGCGTTCAACACCTGCAGCACAAGGAGGGATTTGTTTTTTAAAAACATTTATTTACAGTCCGCAAACGGAGCCTGAGCTCAAGAACCACCTCTGCAGGAGGGGCGGGAAGCCCTGCTCTGCCCTGCCTGTGTGTCCTCGGGGACGGGACACGAGGTCTCGTCCCTCCCTTGGGCACACGCCGGAGCTGGACTCGTCCTCACGCAGTCGCCGCTTCCTCTGCCGCGTCCGACGCTGTTTTTTTGGCACTGTTGTAGACAACGCTGTTACAGCCCTCTCTGTTCCGAGCTATTTCGATGGCAAAAAACTGGATTCTGGTGGCTAGAAGAGGGGAGAAAAAGACTCAGAGCAGGTCTGCGGCTGCAGCCTCCGTACTACCGCCCCGTCCCTGCAAAAGCAGAGCAGTGCCCTGTTACCGGGCACGGCACGGATGCTGGGCGCAGGTTTTGGGTAAAGAGGAGGGGATGCGAGGCTCTCGGCGCCCACGCCGGTCCTGTGAACGCCACAGCCCGGCGCTCGCTCACCGAATATCGTGTTCTCCTCGGTGTAGCCCTTGCGGCAGTCCAGGCGGAGCAGGGTGCCGTAGTTGAAGTCCTCCACCACCCCCTCGAAGCGCATGCAGAACGGCCGCCACCTCTAGGGAGAGCAGCACGGCGGCGCGCGGGGGGGCCGGGGTGCACAGACCCCCCCGTTCCCCAAGCCCCCCCGGCACCCACCTCCTTGGCCGGCTCCGATTTGAGCTCCTCGGGGTCGAGCACGTCGATTTTCAGGTCCCCGAAGGTTTTCCTGAACTCGCCGTAGATGCGGTCGTCTGCTTGGGTGAGCTTCAGGAACTTGGGGTCGACGGAGGAGATGAGCTGCGGGGCGGGGGGCTTTGAGGCTGCGGGGCCGTGCCCCCTCCCCAGCTGCCCCTGAGCAATGCAGGGGGGGGTCCCCTCCCCAAAACGCCCCCGGGTAGCGATGCCTTACGTTGAAGTAGACCTCGGCGTGCTGGTAGGCCCGCATGGCCCACATCATCTCCACGTTGGGCTGCGGGCAGAGCGCGGCGTGAGGCGCGGTCACCGCGCTCGGACCCCCCCCGCTCCCATCCCCGGTCCCGTTGCCCCCCGCCCGTACTCACGTCGTTCCCGTAGGCCTCGGCCGGCAGCGACAGGGCTCGAGCGGCCGCGGCGGCCTCGCCGGGTCCCTGCACGGGGAGA